>PVHX01000730.1:0-261131 GCA_004024805.1 Geosciurus inauris
ATTTTTGTGAGATAAAAATGACTCAGCTAATGTAAGCAACCTGGTGTGCTTTGCAGATTGTCATTAAGAAAGTAAGCACTCTGTGATCATTGACTGCTTTTATGAAATTTATAATTAAAGAAACTTGCTAAAGAACATAGAACAAAATCTGGGGCTCTAGTTCTAGCTGTAAATTTCCTAATTGTGTGGCCTTCACCAAAGTGTTTAAACTACTTGTTTCCTGATTTTATTATCAGTAAAAACAGGGCTAATAGAGCCTGCCATCTGCCTTGAAGTCATCTGATGAAAATCCTGGTAAACGTTTCATGATAATTTTAATTTTATCATATCATAATGGAGTATATGAAGGCATAAAACTACTTCAGAAGTCCCTTGGAGCACAGATAAAATGCAATTCTAAAACAACTTGATTGGGAGCATATACTGGAAGGCAAATTGCGTCTTCCTGATGACTGATCTTTCTCCCATCATTTCCCTGTCTTTTCTGTTATCATAATTCATTGACTGAGTGGAATTACAACTCTCTGCCTCATGGAATTTTGGATAGAAATTTTATCCTGTGTTAGTAATGCCTGCATTCTCTTATGTGATCCATACTTCACAGAGAGGTAATTGACAGATTCCCTGGTATATTCAACAATGTCATATTGCAATGTAAAGAAATTGAAACTTCATTATAGTTATAAGATTTCTTGCAAATTTTTACATTAATTATAAATTAGAAGTAATATTCTAAGCCTGGCGTGGAGGCGCATGCCTGTAATTCCAGCAGATTAGGAGGCTGAGGCAGGAGAAGGATTGTAAACTCAAAGCTAGCCTTAGCAACAGCGAGGTGCTAAGCAATTCAGTGAGACCCTGTCTCTAAATAAAATACAAAAAAAATAGGACTGAAGATGTAGCTCAGTGGTTAAATGCCCCTAAGTTCAATCCCCAGTAACCCCCCCAAAAAAGTAATATTACACTCAAAGAAAAAAATCACTACCTATCAGCTCTCTGTTGAATGTGTAATGCATTTAAATTTTTTTCATATTTTATAAATAAAAACTATTTTTTCAGGGCAATTTTGGTAAATATGTGTATATATTTATCTATGGCAATATGCTGGACTATATTATCAAATTCTGGAAATTTTGATTGAATTACTTGTTCAAATTATAAATAGATACTTCAATGAAAAGCTAGTATAGGTTATTTTTCTTATCAGGATAATTACTGTCTACTTTTCTACTCGTACCCATTTTGAAGTCTTAATTTTTTGAAAATTCCTTTGGGCCTTTGGTGGTGCTATAATTTTGTGTATTTTGTAGTTCTATTTCTTTTATTTTATAATTTGAGAATAAAGAAGCAGGAAATGCTCAAAAATGTTCTCAGTACTATTAAATTCCGCTATTGTCCACGACTCACACACATTTGAAATAAATTTGATCTCTATTATAAGGTTTACTTAATAATAGGTCCCTATGGCAATTTGAAGCCTGCTAGAGACATTTACATGCCCCAAAAGTGGTTGGATATGAACTCTTAAAATTGTCATTGCTTCACTTATCACAATTTCCTATTGTAGAAGTCCCTTATGCAATAATTCATTACTTTTATTATATTTAATGTTTCAATCTATAAACTTAGAGGTGTTGGAACTATAGATCAGAATAAGATTCATTTTTAAAGTTTACTTAATATTTTGACATATTAATAAATATTATATAATTTAATGTAATTAATTATTAATATTAATTATACCTTATTAAATTAAAATAACTTAATATAACAAAATAATTAATTTAAAGATATTTAATGACTTTATTATTTTGAATTTGTTAATTGTGGTTAGTAAGAGCAGAAAGATTGACTTTTTAAAAGCGTGTAGCAAGGGGAGGGAGTGAGTGCTTTTGGCTCAAATAGCAGAAGTTGAAATTAGAATGATACCAAAGATCAGAACCATTGTTAGATAATAAAAGTGTATTATTTCATTTTATAATAAACTTTGTATATGTTAATATAAATATGGTAATATTTATATGAATTGAAGGATTTTTTTTCCAAATAAACATGTTTGGTAAAAAGACAGATGTCATTATAACTTTTTTTTCTTTGGTACTAATGACTGAATTCAGGGGCACTCGACCACTGAACCACATCCTCAGCCCTGTTCTGTGTTTTATATAGAGACAGGGTTTCACTGAGTTGCTTAGCGTCTCACCGTTGCTGAGGCTGGCTTTGAACTTGCGATTCTCCTGTCTCAATCTCCCTAAGTGCTGGGGTTACAGCCATACACCACTGCGCCCTGCTCATTATAACTTTTTGAGATCCTTTTTAATGCCTGACTTAAAAGAAGGCAGATATTACACAACTTTTAATTCTATATTCAAACTCTTAAGCTACAAAATACCATATAGTTCTTAGAAGTTTCTACTACCATTTATGACAGATTCAGAGTAAAAAGCACCGATGGTATTTTGGCACTGTGATAAAATGGTTTTGATCTTGATAATCCTGAAGGGCCCTAAGGAGCACCCAAGTCAACCCTCACTAATGTTCATTGTAGATTGATAGCCATGCTTTTAAATTTATTTACCCAATCTGAAGTTTGCAAGTTTTGTCACAAAGAGGGTTAAATTAATTTTGAGACTCTTGGAAAACTCAGATTCTCACAAGTATTATAAGAAGAATCCCACTGAGAACATAAATACTATGCTGACTAAAACTGATGAAGATGGAAGAGAAAAATGAAGAATAGAGAGTGGGAAGACTGACGGAGGAATCTTTTGGTTGACAGCCTCAGATATGCGTTTTAATTACAGGAGGCGAGGGGGAGCTTTGCAAATGTTCTTGTGCACAGTTCAAACCAGATTCAGACAGCAGAACCTCTAGAGGAGGAGCCCTTGCCTCTGTGTGTTTGGACATCTGCCCCGAGGGATTTGTCCATTGAACAGTCAGGGCTGAAAATGAGAGGACAGAAGATTTCCTATGTAGGTAATCCAAGCATGAAAATTTCACAAGATATATAAGTGTGAGCAGAGTGTTTAATAAGTGCATGATACTTGTGCAAAATATGTTCATTCATCCTGATGTAAATAGGCTTTGTAATCTAATCTGCTGAGAACTAGATCATTGTTTTGCCGTATGGTATATAGTCAGATATATTAAACATGTTAATTACTAGATTGAAAGCAATCTCTTATAAAAAACTGAGAGAAAAGGCATACTTTACACTAAATCAAACTAGGACACTTATGAATAATTCTCAGATAGTGTTTTATTGAAGAGTTCTTTAATTCACCTAAATTTTTCTCTTTCATGAGACTTCATATTGCAAAATCATGAAGATAGAGACTAGCTTCCCTCCTCTGAATCTGTCGTGGTGTCTAAATAGTACATGAAACATTATTAGCAGCATTTAGTACCTACACTCGCCACATAGCTAAGCAATCATTTTGTCTGTGTCATGCATCCATTATTTTTCATTTTATTCTAGGACTTTTAGTGTATACTTTTATTTCTTCTGCTGTTTATTTTTCTTTCTTGCTCTGGCCATAGATGTATTCTTCTTGCATAATAGTTCAGTACAAAGCTTCCATGCCATGCAATAGCCTTCTGGAACTCTTCTGCTCTTTGTTATATATTTAGCAGCTTCTTGATGCATTTTAAGAAGCCAAAAAATTGGTGTTAGTGCCAAATATCTGTTCATTGGAAGATATGAAAATACGTTGGGAACTCTTTGTACTGTCTTAAATTCTCCAATATTAGCATTTTTTGGAGCAGCAAATATGTCGTAAATGAGGTTTGATGATTTCTTATCTATACACGCTACCAAGAAACCAGGCTAGTTATTTTGTTGTTGTTTTGTTTTGTTTTTTTCCTTCTTTTTAATTTTGTAGAGAGCTTTAAGATAAAGGAAAGATAAATCTAAATGTATTCAGTATTGTCAAATAAGGCTGGTACAAGTTGATTTAATGATTTCTAGCCTAGCTACTACTAGTAATCTTATCATTGAAAAGAAAAACATTTAAATTCTGTTTTTTATGTGTAGAAAGTGCTCTAACTTTATATTAGGCAAATATTTTAGCTAACTCAAGTTAATTGGCTTAATTTTCTATGGTAAGAAAAAAAGCAATAGAAACAACAGAAAAATAAACAAAAAGTCCACTAACAGACAGTTGAATTGCCCAACAAAATTATGTAGAATTGTCCTTAAAGCCTAAGTCTTAATAAATAATGACTGTGCACTAGACTGAAGTATCTAGTATATTCATCATTCAATATGTCCTATAAACCACTGCACTGCAGAAATAGAGAAAAACTTCCCAGTAGCCTATAGTCCAGGCACCAATGAGTTATAGGCTTCAAAAGAAAAAGAATGTTTTGATTTCATGTTTTCTCTTTTATGGGTACAATTAAAATCTCAGATAAACTACAAAATATGCAGTGTATCTTTTGCATTTTTTCATCAGCATAAAATACTCCTCTAAATCATGTACTTCGTTCACTCGTGTTAGCATAATTCCTTTGCAATGCGAAAGTAATCTACAGAATTTGATCTACACAAAGTAATGTTTGATCCATATGGATGGATATACGAACATCTATTTCACCAGGTGTGGTGGTGCTCTCCTTTAATGCCAGTGACATGGGAGTCTGAGACAGGAAGATCGTATGTTCAAGGCCAGCTTCAGCAACTTAGTGAGACCCTAAGCAACTTGGCAAGTCCCTGTGTCAAAATAAAAAGTAGAAAGGGCTGGAGTGTCGCTCAAAGAATGTACTCCTGGGTTCAATCTCCAGTGCCAAAAAACAAAACAAAACAAAACAAAAAATCAAAAAACCAAAAACCAAAAGTTTATACCAAGACTTCACTTCTTAGATCAATAAAAATAGACTAGAGTATGCTTTGGCACAAAGAAACTCAAAACGTGTAATGTTTTCAGAGATAATATTTATTTTTAATTTTTCTCTTGTATGAGAATATTTTATGAGTTCTAGTTTTAATTAAAATATGGTTAAAATGAACACAGGTTTCACTTTTCATTGTTTTGTGTGCGCTATTATCTAATTCTGGACTTTAGTTTGAACTATAGGTGAATGTTGAACACTGAATATAATGATTGAAGTAATATTGAGAAACAGCATATTATTCATAAATCATTATATACAAATATATTATTTTTTTCAATGCCATATATTAAATTGAAAAGTGGCCTAATTTCCAAACATAAAATTAAGAAATCACAATGGAAATGTTAATGAATTTGATCATAGAAAAAAGCAAAATTTTCCTTTACTCACTTCACACAAAAACTCGTAATTATAAGCCAAAATACAAAATTTAAAAATTGCAATAAACACACAAATACAAAAGTAAAACATTACAATAGACACGCCTTTTACATTTGAATAAATAAGATATTTATTCAAATTAATCAGAAATACTTTAGAATTCCACAAATATGTTATTGGATTCAAAAAGTCCAATAGCATATTTTTAAACTACTGTTTTTCAATCTTGAAATTACAAAGGTACTAACACATCAAACAAGAAAACATTCCAATATGGTTTCTCATACACTGAATGGAAATTACTAGGGCAGAAACTTGGAGAAGAAATTGGGAAGCATGAATCAAAAGCCACATAAATATTCCAAATTTGTATTCCAATGATTTCCATTCTCATGTATATGAATTAAATCCTAAGCGTATACACTAAAATATTCATTTTATTGAAATTTGGAGTATATTGTTTATTGTAGCAAAAATTAAAAACAAGAATTATTTTTGTTGAGTATTATTTGCTTGGTCTCTTTTAAGTGAATTAAATTTAACTTATTTAACATTCACAAGAACCTTTGTAGGTATTATCTGTTTGAAATCTGAGAAAATTGAATTCCAGAGAAGTTAATTTATCTGTTTTAGTCAGCTTTTTACTGCTCTGACTAAAGGACCTAATCAGCACAATTATAAAGGAGTAAAGGTTTATTCAGGGCTCATGGTTTTAGAGGTCTTAGTCCATAGAATGCTACTCCATTCCTCAGGGCTCAAGGTGAGGCTGAACATCATGGCAAGAGTATGGTGGACGGAAGTAGCTCACATGGTGATCAGAAAGCAGAAAGATGTACTCCATTTTTCACATACAAATATGTTCCCCAAAGCCACACCCCCACCAATAAACCACTTCCTCCAGCCACACCCCACCTACCCCCCTTTACCACTCAGTGAATCCCATCAGAGATCAATCCACTAATTAGTCAAAGGCCATAATCCAATCATTTCTTCTCTAAACCTTTCATTGTCTCACACGTGAGCTTTTGGGGGACACCATATCTAAACCATAACATTAACTGACTGGCAAGTTCTAAGATACCCAGTCTAATGGTTTAGCTCAAGCAATCAAGAGTCCTAACAACTAAGCAATCTTTCCTTATAGGGAATACTGATACATCAACATACAAAATATTTTTATAAAAAATCACATATAAAACACTTAGCTCTGAACCTGAATAATCACTAAATGCTAATTTTCTTATCATCATTAAAATTATTGCTAAACTATTAAAATAGTGTTTTCTTAAATGTTTATTATCATCCAAATGATTCCGAAAAGAATATTGACATCAGGATATAAAATTGCATATACAGAGGGTTTTTTTTTTATATTATGTATTATAAAATATTTTATACATCTTTTTTAAATTTGAGCAATGGAGGAATAGTACCTACAATAAATGAAACTAAACAAAAATTTTAAATTTTATTTAAAAAATGAATCTTACTGAGTATTTGGACTTTTAAGACTTCAAAAAATTCACACATGGGAATACTCACCTCCATTTATTTTTTTGCTAAATATACATGAATACAGTAGTACTTTCTGTAAACATGTTTACTTATTTCATTGAGAGCTGATTCACTATAGGTTTTCCTTAAGCCTATATCCTTCTCAGTGTGTGTTTTTGCTCAGAAGTTGTCAATGGGAAAAAGACATGTTTGTATCATGCATAGAATTGTCTTTTCCATGTTTGTGCTGGAAAAAGACCCAATGTGGAATTGGTTACATGGGAATGGATGTTATGAGTAATTTATAAAATATTTGTGTGGCATTGATAGAAAAAAATAATATTTTATTATCTGTACTTATTCATATGTCAGTGATTATTTAGTTTTTCTTTCTGAAAACCCAGAAGCATGCTTGGATCAGACTGCTCTAGATTTGAGGTAAAGAAGAAAATGAAGAAAAACAAACAAAAACCCCAAACACCTTCTGTAGTATTCTCTCAGTATTTTTAGTAAAACAAAGTATGGCTAGCTGAACCCAACAACATAGCCCCCTCATCTACCAATGTGGGGGAAATACATGTCCTTTGAGGATATCCTTCCCAGATGTAGAAGGAAATGTCACAGGAAGACACCACGCAGATTTACACATGAAAGCAGTAACTTCACCTTCTAAACACAATATGCCACACCTTCTGCCTTAAACACAATATGCCCACATTATACTCCCAGGATGAGCAATATATTTCTCATTTCCAAATTAAATGACTTTAAAGTGGCCACCTATGTTATTTCTCTGGAATGTATTAGTAGGTGTGTCTGCGCTATACAATTGTCTGTTTTCATGTATGAAGATATTATGCAAGAAAACATAAGATCTTATTAGTTCTTGGAACTGGACCCATGATTATTTCCCAGAAAATTTCTTAGCAAATAAAACAAAATGTTGCTTAGCTTCAATTCAATATAATTAATACATTTTCATCTAACTTAAATGTCTATTATATTGAAAAACAGTATAGAGATGACTTCCAGTGCTTGGCTTTAAAGTTCAATTAAGATGAGTAATTTTCATTTTTAAACATGACTTCCAGTATGCCAAATGTCATATTGGATTGACAGTATTAGAATAATTATGATAGAAAAATTAATTTGAGAGAATACATTTATAGTGGAATATTTGTTTTCCTAAGAAAAGAGAGTGGTTCTGAAATTAAACCATAGACTAATTTTACTCTCTCATATGTTTTATTACACTTACCTTTGGTACTTGATTACTATACATTTATTTCCAGTTAGTGGGTGGAAAGTAAATTATTTACATCTTAAATTAGAGAACTGATGGTTTTATTCATTGAATCTATTGCTCTAAATATTAATTTACATATTTACAAAATAAAATTGTATTTTTTCCTATATTAAATTTTCAGAAGTTAGGGCCAAAATCAGTTCATTTAATTGATATTTGTTTATATGTTTTCAATATGAAAATATCATCACAATATTTTCTTTAAATGTTATAAAATTATCACGTACGTATATATTTGGATTACTCTATATATTCCTAAAGGCATTAATAAAATAACTGAGATATGATAGAAACAAAAGTATCTTATTTTGCCTTCAGGTATTTCCTCGATCTAATGAAATCAGTTGTGTGTACATTTGTCATAAATCTCTGCTTTACATTTTGTTTGTCTACATAATGGGGGTAGACTTAGCTTGCTTACTTGTTTAAAGAAGAAGGTCTGATAAAACACTAAAAGCCAACAGGCAATGGTGGTACCTCTTGAACACTGAATAATTGTTCATGACAATGATTGTCAATGGCATGTTACACTGCCATCCCTTACATTTTCAAAAAATACACGTCTCTGGGTGAATTTAATATTATTAGCATTGCGAGTAAGGATGTGCCTCAGTTTCTCAAGGCCTCTGTTTCTTCAGACAAGGTGGCAAAAAGAATTGTGTGAGAAAAGTGTCCAGCAGCGGAGAGACTTGAAACACACTTTGCTACAGAGAGGAACCAGCACTTGTCAGAGATCTACCTTCTTATATTTGGGGATCAACTGGTACAAGATGAGAGAACAGAACTGCCAAAGGGTTAATGCATCATTTTAACAGGTAAATGTTAAATTGTGTTACATTTATTAATAAAGGCATAAACAAATTGTTGAGGAAGCACAGAGCTTGGAGTTAGAACTGGCTTGGAAAAAGAGGGATGATTTCCTACATGAAATGCCACTAGATCAGGAAAATGATGATGTAATAAGAGTTTTGCAGGTGAAGAGCAGTTGATTGTGCAAACAGATGGGATTGCAAATAGATCACATATGACTATGATCTCATGAAAAAGTCAGAATTGGTAGTCAGTTAAATTGAAGGATCTTGGGGCTAGAAATTTTATATGCATATACACATACATGTAATATGGAAGGACTAATGCATATTGTCTAAATGTATATTGCCATATATTTAGAAGTGCCTTTGATTTTTGTATTAACAATTCTTCTGAGAAAAATTCCACATATTCTCCTGCTGCATCTGTTTTGCATTCCCCAAATTCACAAAAGTGTGGTGTGAACGCAGGTCCAGTTAATTGGCTGCTAAGTGCAACTTACTCTGGTTAAGAAAATAGAGTTTGATTTCATACTTGTCCTCAAAGTTTGAAATGAGGTATAAATCTTTGATCCTCATGTTCATAACTTCCTAATTTTTTAGTAAAAAGCACATTTTTGTTTTTTTAATCACTTTACTTCCTAGAAGGATAGTAAACTTAACTTCATCCATGCTCAACATCATCCTCTCTCTACAAGATAATGTGATATTCATTTCTTCTTATCACTGAACACATATTCCATTGTATGGAAGTGCCACAGTTTGTTCTATAATCTATCAACAGACTGATTCCAAGTTTTGGAATTATGAGTAAACCTTCTTTAAACATCACTGTGCTATTTTTTGCATGACCATAAATTTTTAATTCAACTGAATAAATACCAAGGATTATCATTGACCTCCCATTTACCAAAACTTCTAACATTTGCAATATTCTAATGGTGAATGAATTTTTTTTTAATCAGCCTGAGAAGATCAAGGAAGGAAATTGTGGTCTGTGACATCCTTATAATGTATCCTTAAATGGCTGACTGTGCCACCCTTTTCTGGAACATCAAATCTTTGTAAATTATAATTGCTTAAGAACGTCAATAATAATCAACATTTTATTAAGTTTTACCATATTAATTGTATGTATGCTCAATTATTGCATTAAATTTCAAAAACAGGATACAATTTAATAAAGTAGGAACTTGAAAGCATATACTAGTTTTTTCAAATTTTTTTTTTTATATATTATAGTGATCTTTTTCATGGGATTTTGAAAAGTCACTCATAGGCATTTTTATCCAATTTTGTCTTCAGTTCTCACACTGATTTCATCCTCAACCAGACGTCTTTTTATTTAGAATAACAAATTCCTTCCTTTTCCAAAAAGTTTTTTTTTTTCTTTTTCCCTGTTTGTTGTTGCTGTTGTGCCTGGGTGAAGCAACCTGCATGACCTTATACTCAGTTTCCCGAACTGGGTGGTAAGAGAATTGAGAAAAAGACAAATAGACACAAAAGTGAACCTACTGGATCAGCCAAAATTCTGGTGGAAGAAGACTGACCACGAGCAGGCTCAGCACATTTATTATGTAAGTTTAAACATCTAAAGGATTTATTATGAGAAAGCTTCTTCAAGGTAAACAAAACCAAAGTTGAGGGTAAAGCAGCTCAATTAGGGCTTGTCAGCTTGCACTCATAACTCTCTAACTCCAAGCAGCTGGGGTTGAACACAACTCAAGTCTATAAACTAAGAAATTCTGTGGCTAGCACAGAATCCCCCTTTAACAGGACATCACCATCAACTGGGTGGTTTTCAATCAACATCTGCCCACAGAGAAATTCTCAAGGGAGGAGTTGCCTCTGTCTCTAGGCAGTTCAAAGCAATCATTCACTGCTCTGGACACCAGGGATTGAATTTGGGAACTCTTAGCCACTGAGCCACATTAACAGCCCCTTTTGGATCTTGCTAAATTGCTGAGGCTGCTTTGAACTTGTGATTCTCCCACCTCAGCCTTCCAAGCTGCTGGGATTACAGTTGTGTGCTACTGCACCTGGCTTTCCCCAATATTTTGTAAGAACTTCATAAACCAACAAAACTCTCAAGCCACAATCTGACATTTTATGCTCTTTAGTATCTTCTCCAATTGGACAATAGACATGATTATTTCCTTGCCTGATCTGCACTGGTGGTATCCCAGATAGGAAAAGCACATTTCTTTCTCAGGTGACACTGAAGTCATCCCCACATCCTGCAAGCAGACTTCCCAATTCTCTTAAAGAGATTTTATATTTTAGCCATGCCACGTCCTGACACAGTGTGCCTCGAGCTGGTGACGGGGAATGTGAGTGGACATGACATACTTCCAGCAGAATGGAGATGTGGGGATGGTTTTTCTATCAGGTGATGCTGTGCAAAAGGATTTCTCAGAAGGAAATTTGTATATATATATATATCCAAATCAAGAAATCCTGAACACTGCATGAAGGCTGGAGAAGTTGTGTTTTGAGAAGTTGTGATAATATTAGGTGTCATGCTTAAAGTCTGGGCAATTCTTTTCTGGCACCACATAAAAGAGAGGAGTTTCTACATGTAGATGTTGTGAATACAGAACACTTAAGATTGTTTCTTGCACAATATTGGGGCCTAACTTCCATCCTCACAGAATATTTAATAGTCTTAATACTTATTAAGACTCAGTTTCATTGTTAATAGGAAACATGTTTTGTTTTGTACTGAAGAATATGTCTGTGGTGAAGGAGATGAATGATATACTGACCCATATAAAACCATGCATCCTTTGTATACTAAACCATGTTCATGGAAGCAAAGCTTACATTTCTGGCTGCCACGAATACAAATTCTTTCCACGTGGTTCACATTTTCAAGTGTCTCATATTTAGTTGAATCCTGGACTTCAAATATGTAGGTAGATGGTAGCATTCCATTCTCTGAGGATTTGTGCTATTCATCTTACTCTTCATCTGTACATCACACCTTTCATGAAAAAAACTTCACCTCTTGAGAAAAGAAAGGTATTTATTTGGAAATATAAAAACATCATATGTCCTCATTTTGTATTTAAAGCATAGACAAAAGGATATGCAAAATGCTCTTATTTATAATGTGTATATTATATATAATATTCTTGCTTCTTGCTTTTTACTACATTAACTAGAACTTCAGAACTTCAAAACTTCATTCAATGATAGTGGTAAGAATGTCTTTAAGATCATGATGTCTCACCATCAAACTCAGTAATACCAATACCTTAAAATAGATTTATTTTCTGATTTATCTCATGTTGTCTACCAATATACCGCACTATTATATTATTTCTAAATATTAGACTTTTTGTAGTCCTGGTCTAAACCTTAAATTTTATTAATGAATCATTGAATATTATGTTGAATTTGATTTAATTAAAAATTTCAAGATTTTTCATACGTACATAATAAATAATATTTGTGAGGATTTTGTGTTGTTTTGTTTTGTTTTGTGGGATTAGCGATTGAACCCAAGGACACTCTACCACTGAGCTACATGCCCAGCCATTTTTGTTTATTTGTTTTTTTCAAAACAAGGTCTCCTTATGATGCCCAGGCTGACCTGGAACTTGTGGTTCTCCTGGCTCACCCTGTGCCACCACACTCAGCTATTTGTGTTATTTTAAGTTTTACCAATTTTTATATCACATGAATGGCCTCTTATAGAACATGGTAAAAAAGATTTATGTCAAGATGAGAACTGGAAAGGATCTGTGAATTCATTCATGCAGTCATTTGACATTATATACTTTTGAATTATATACTTTTGTATTACCAGTGCATAACAATAACATGTGGATAAATAGATTAATGTCAACTACCTAGACTCAGTTATGTGTTGTTCTAAGACCTGACAATCAAATGGTGAGCAAACGAGACAGAAATATAACACTGGTATAACATAGGTTGAAATAAGATAAGTGTGGCTCAAATTAATAAAATAATAAAAAGATATGTTATAATAATTGCTGTGAAATTTGTTTCATCATTCTATGATAGGAGAGGATAGGTAGATTGAAACTCATTATAGGGTTTAGGTAAGATTTCCTTTAAGGCTCAAATTTCAAGTACTCTACTGAATAGGAGTGGTGAGAGTGGGCATCCCTGTCTTGTTCCTGAGTTTAGAGGCAACAGTTTTAAGCTTTTCCTCTTTTAAAATGAAGTCGGCTTTGTATTTGGCAATGTTGAGGTAAGTTACTTCTGTCTATAGTTCTCTAGGGTTTTCATTCATGAAGGCATATTGAATTTTGTCAAAGACATTTTCTTCATCTATTGAGTTTATCATGTGATTTTTGTCCTAGATTCTGTTTATGTGGTGTATTACATTTATTGATTTATGTTGAACCATAGTCATATTCCTGGAATGAAACTAACTTGATAATGATACATAAATTTTTAGTATACTGTGGATACAGTTTGCAAGCATTTTATTAAGCAATTTGCATATGTGTTCATTAAAGATATGGGTCTATAATTTTCTTTCATTGATGTATCTTTATCTGGATTTGGAATTGGGGTGATACTGAACAAACAAGAAAAGAAATAAAGACAAATAAAAATGTGTGAAATTCTGGCTCCTGAGCCTATCTTCAGAGTTTCCTCACTCAACTCTAGCAATGTATGCAGCTATGATAGCAACCTTCAAACATGGATGCCCATGTTTCTCTGGCGGCACAGAAAGAGGACATCCCCTCTGTGGCGCATGAAGCAGGCAACATCTTTGTGTGTGCTACGTAGTGGAGCACTGCAGGCTTATTGCCAAAGTCCATATCCCACCTTTCTCCAGGCATGTTATGGTTATTTGGGTCCAAGCACCAGAAAGACTCCTGAGGTGACAGTTCCAGATATTTATTGTTCCCATGGTTGGAAACTTCCTCAGTGTAGGTGAGCCTCGGAAGATCTTGGGGCAGAGGGAAAAGTGCTGCGCTCCCATGTCCTAGAATGTGCCTCACCCTTCCCTGCTGGGCTCCCAGGGGCAGATCTCAGCAGCCTTCCGCTCACGGTGATCCCACTCTAAGTATTATTTAAGCGCCTTGCTTCTGAGGCATTTCGCCATGACAACATGAAGATGCAGCAAATTTTTTGTCCAAATACATAAATTTAATTGTGACCTTCACAAAAAGTCTCATCATAGCTCTCCACTTAGTAGCTCAGAGAAGCCAAGCGCTTCTCACTCATAAGCCCACTATGCGGTTTCTAGATGAGCTAAATTTAGTTTGATTTTCTCTTCTTCTATAAAGTGTGAAACAGTTTTTGCCAACTTTCCTCTCTCAGTTTCTCTCCCTTTGCAACACTCCTCCACCTAGCCCTCCACCAGGTTCAGAACTGGAGAACCTCTCCTTCTAGCTTTCTGTTCCAGTAATCAGAATCTCTCTTGTCTTTCCAGGTCTCTGATCTTCTGATTGAACTCCAGTGTCCTCCAGCCCTGTATCTCACTGTGTCACTAGGTGTTCTTCAGCTGTTTTCCTCCACAAATTGTGGAGGAGTTGGAATTCCAGCTGACTTCGCCTCTCCATCTTGGTGTCTTCCTCATCTATATGACTTTATTTTTCCTTGTTCCTTAAATTTCATTTTGATTCATTTACCTTCATGTTGCCTTGTTTTATACTGAAAAGCTTAGAATAGATATTATTTTATGAATGCTTTACAGACTTAATTTGTTAATATTAGATGTAGAATAATCATATTTTTGTTATTTTCTTAAAAAGTAAATTTTAATTTCAATTTATTCTCTTTACTTAGGTGTGCCCCAGTGTTTAGGCATGTCTATATATTTCAGTGATTATGTAATAAGGTCATAATACAATTTCTGTCTTTGGAAGTTCAAAGATTTTATATTTGATTCAGTACATATTTTTATAACAATTTATAACCACCAGATACACTGTTCCAAGGGCAAAAACGTCAAAAGATACTTATAAGTTTCACCTTACTAATGGTCTAATTTACTTTTTCCACAGTAACATTTCATAGGTTTATAGATCTTTATTAAACTCTCAAAACAACATTTTTTTTTCTTTAACTGATTTTGGTGCTTTTATCAGTATCTTTACATTAATTTCAAAACTGTCATTTTCTACACAGAATATTGCATTTAATAGTGAAGTGATCTTTTCAAGCCAAGTGGCTTCCCATGCCCACATCACTTGTTTTGTTTTATTTATTGTTCTTATTTCAACCCTTCCTATTTTTTGCCTAATGTATGTTCATACTTTGTCATTTTTAAAGTAATTTCTTAATATCACAATACACTTTATTTTTTAAAAAACATCTCACAATTTTCGTATGTTTAGGAGGACTTACACATATAACATTTGTTGTCAGTATTTTTTATTTCAATTCAATCATATTACTTTGTTCTTGGTTTCCATTTGTCTCTTTCCTTTTGATATTTTTTTGATAGATTTGTTTTATTTAGACCATGCATAAAAATGTTGTGATAAAGTTATTTCATTGCCTACTCTTATAAAAACACTCCCCAGCATTTAAGATTCTTCTTTATAAATATTTTTCCTCTAGTTACTAAATGTCCCCAAAACCAATGACAGTCTCTTTCTGTCTGATTCAATAAAAAATTCACAATTATACCCTTGTTTTTGGTTTAGTTCAACCAGTCCAACCTAGAATTAGGGACAGAAAAGGGGAATAATTTAATATTGTTGTTTCTGCCATGTTTTGTGAAGTTGTTGTGATGGTGTGGTTTGAATTATAGAGTCTTTTCAGTTCATGACCTTTTTTTCAATGGATTTCATCTTTCTGTACTATCTGGTGAAATTGTGAGTTTTTTAGTAAGAATTTGGGAAGAGACATACTGGGAATATCAAATTTGCTAATGTCATTGTATAATAACAGGATATATTCCTATCTTCAGATCATCCATATTACACACAATAGAGCTCAAGAAACTTTTAAAATAGTATGTAAATAATTATTGAAATTTTTAATGTTTAAGGTTTTACATTCATAGGAGAGCAACTAATGCTCTACCTTACATTTTAATATTACTGATTCATTTGATATTGAATCAGATATTTTCTTCTGATATTTTATAATATGCTTCTAAGAGGAATGCTGGTAAGTCTCTGTGTACTCAGGAAAAAATGTACTCATTTCCAATGAACAAAAAGAGTATGAGAGACTGAATAATAAGGAGAAATTAACAAAAAATAGATATTTTAAAAAAGAGATAACTTTTAATTTTTCTAAATTGCTAGTTATTTCCCAATTTTAATTTATTATGAAGTAATTTATAATTAAATGAATGATTTTAAATCACAGTGCTTCATAATCAATATTTAATAGATTACTATAGAATCTCAGCATACTTTTCCTAAACTACTAAAGATACATTATTTATAAGTACTTTGAAAATTCAGATACATTTTATGAATCTTGAGGAATAAAAATAATGATTTATTTGCTTGTATTATTATGATCATTAAAATTACTTGTGTCTTAAATCTGTTTTCTGTCTTTTGTTTTACATATGACTTGGCTAAAAATAAAAGCTGTAACACAGTTTCAGGATCACAGGTAGCACAGTGTACAGGATAAGAGCATGGTATATAGAACCATATTGCAGGAGCATGTAGTTGACCCCTGTCCCTAACTACATATGGGACTCTCAGAGAGTTACTTTAGCTCTTTGTGCCTCCATTTCCTTATTCACATCTCCTTAACATACAGGACAACCCAAAGAAAAATTAAATGCATCAATGTATGTAAAGTTCTTAAAATCATTGCTGGAAGAATATAAGCACAGGTAATTTGTTTCTTTTCATTGAACTCAATTTTAAAATAGATAACATGAAAATAGGGCAATTATATGTTCTGTTCCACCTTATGTGGGACTGATTTAATTCACATTGGTATAGCCAGTGTAAATTTATCATGATACAGAACTTATAGAATCAGATTGGTAAAAACAATCCTATACACATCTTACCCAAAAGTCTTGTTACCTGAATAAATATACATAAGAGACAAACTCGAATTGTATTTTTTTATCTTTGGCTGAAGAAACAGAAATTCTTTATAAGTCTGTGTTGAACTGACACTAGGAGAAGTGGGAGATGGGTATATGTAATTTGGGGGATGGGTAAATAAATATATTTATAAAGAATCTGTATGTTTGAAATATCCTATTTCCTGTGAATTCCATAGCATAATATTTGAGTTCATGTAGATAAGCTGTGTGCCATTTGAAATGGCATTTTGAAAAAGCACAGTAGTAAGAACATTATTAAAAAATAATTTTATTTATGCCTTGGAATACCTTTTAATGTTTACTTGTTGGGTATCACATTTCTCTTGTTGATGAATGAAATCTTAGGAGCTGCTCATTAATTTTCCCATCAATTCTAAACAAAAACAAACAAGCAAACAAACAGAAGAGTCCATAGATAAAATGCAAAAGACTTACAATATTATAATACTGTGTATTTATATTATAATATAAAGAATTCGAAGATGAATCAGGGATGTAGCTCAGGGATAGAACAGCTGCCTGCCATGCACAAAGTCTTAGACTTGATTTCGAGTATCACCAAAAAGAAAAAAAGAAAGAAAGAAAGAAAAAATTCCAAATTTGACTTAAAATGGACTCTCTTCTCAAGGTATATTTTAGGAAAGAATCTTGCTGCCAGGTGAGATTGGCTTTTCCACATTGGCACGTAGGAAAAAAGAAAACTAAGCCAGTAAGGTAGCTGTTACACCAGAATCTGATAACATAGTATTAGTGTTACTACTCAGTGTACTTGGAGGAAATTTATTTCTAGGACCCCTTCCTGCTTCAGTGGCTGTTTTAGGCAGTTTTTTCTGCTGCTTTGACTAAAGGATCCAACTAGTACAATTGTAAAGGAGGAAATGTTTATTTTAGCACTCATAGTTTCAGTGGTCTTAATCTATAGAAGGCCAGCTCCATTCCTCAGGGCTCAAGGTGAGGCAGAGCACCATGGCAGAAGAGTGTGACAGAGGGAGGCAGATCCTATAGTGATCAGGGAGAAAGATTCCATCTCCAGATACAAAATATATAACCCATACCAAGCCCCCAATTAACCACTTCCTCCAGCCACACCCCACCTTCCTCCAGTTTACCGTTCTGTTAATCTCATCAGGGATCAACTCACCGATTAGGTTAGGACTTTCACGACCAATCATTTTTATTCTGAACCTTCTTGCATTGTGTCATACGTGAGCTTTGGTGGACACCTCATATCCAAAAGATAACACTGGCTATTCCACATCACTGGTAATATTTAGCATATGTTCCTTGATGTTGATAAATGTATCTCTGACTTTGTCTACTCACTACTTCAATGGTTACTTTAAAGATCCCCTAGGAATCCCTGAGTTTCTGTTTGTTATGTTTGATGGGTGAGTCAAAGTGCCTGAGATAATCAACTTAAAAAGAGGAAATAGTGCTGTTGGCCCATAGTTTGGGAGGTTTCAGTCAGGGTTTGTTGGCTCCACCTCTTTTGGTCTGCGTGACATAGCACATCATGGCGGGAGTACATGGTGGAGGAAGCCCATTAACTTCATGGCTGGAATGCCAAAGAATGGAGAAGGAAGGTGCTGAACTCTCAATATTCCCTTTAGACCACCACCCCCAATGACCTAAATCCTCCAATTAGGTCTCAACTCCTAAAGTTTCCACTACTTCCAGATAGCAGCACAGGGTGGGAACTAAAAACCTTACCACATGGCCCATTAGAGACATTGGACTTCCAAATGGTAGCTCCTGAAAAAATTCTCTTTAAAACAAGAACATTATGATTTTTTCCTTATGGTGACATATCCATTCTATTTATTATGAAAGTGAATTTCTTAAGGTCCTGAATACCAGGAAGCAGCTATCATTGGGGCTGTGCCAGAAGCTGGCTACCACATTGTTTGTTGTGACTACATATGGTTCATATCCATCTTACACACAAAATATTTTCATCCTAAGCTCTGAAAATTCACATCCATTAAAATTTTGGAATCTTATTATTCAAATTAAGATTTATGCATGGACTTGTTATGTAGAATTCCCCTCGACAAAGACCTGTGAACCAAAGAGAAAATTTATCAATTTCCCTTTATATAGATAGACAATATAAAATGGTGAGACTATCTTAGGATCCTACTGTTGACTTGCTTTTTCAAAAGAGGCAGTGGGCACAGAAATCACTGTTCCTTAGTAATTCTGAAATTACAGATATTTCCTTCTGAAATTTTAAAAATTTCCTTCTTTTGGACTCTGTCATACACTTATGAACTTATTCTCCATGATTATTGCCCTTGCCCTTTGGATTTCTAAATTCTGGATTTCACATAGCCAATGTTTGTAACTGAGTCACTTTCTGAACCTGCCTTATCTTCATAAAAGTATGGATTTCCAAATATCTTCCTTCAGTTACTTTGCTCTTTGTCTTTTTTAATCTGTTTCTGCAGACCAAAGAAAAAAAAAAAAAGAAATGTATTTTTTTTCAAAAAATCATCCATATATTTTTATTTTACTGTTTTATATTTTGTAGCAGTTTCATATATATTGTTAGTACAAAACTTTCACCAGTTTTACATGTTAGAAATATTTTCTTCCAGTATGTGCATTCACAAATTTTATAGGTAAGAATTAGAAAATATATCAATAAGCATTTTATTGTGCCTCAGTGTGACATATATCATAGTTCTTTTTAGATCTTTTTAAATTCTTTTTAGATCTACTTAAGAATTATCTTTAGATTCCTTTTACTGCATTTTAATTTTTAAAATTTTTTTTAGTTTTAATCGGAGATCAATTAATATTTTCCTATATATTTTACAGAATTTCTCATGTTACTTTCATTTGGGATATAAAATCCCTGAAACACATTAGGGGTCATTTATCTCTCTTTTCAGATATGCATCCATTTCCATGAACATTAGTCTATCCTCAGCAGTGAAAACAAGAGGGTGGGATACAGGTATCTCTGTTCTCTATGAATTGCACTCCTGGGACCCTTTCACTTGTCTGCATGGGGGTAGCCATCTGAAGTCTGTTTCCATAAATCCTAGGATGACTGTGTTAGTAACTCTCAACTCTAGCACCCAGTCTTCCTCCCCAATCTTCTTTCCATGAAATTGGGGAATGATCTAGAGAGCTGGAATTATGGGAAATTGGGCTTTAGTAGAGATTCATTCCATTGTCCCTTTATAAATCCCCAGAGTCTTTAGAAAAGGACACACAGCATCTGTTAGGTTCAGCTGTGGTTCCTTATTTACATGGCAAAAATTCTTTTCAGCCTGCAGTTAATGTGACTAAAAGTGAAGTTCTCCCTCCTCCCTAAGGGTTTATTTATCTGTTGAATTTTAAACCAGAATAGTATTTGATGGTACATGTGGATTTCTAATATTTTATATTATTTATATCAAAAAATAAGCTAACATAAAACCATATATATAGGAAAATAATTCATTAATTTTTTAAAAGAAAATGATCTAAACTCATAAAATAACCTGGCTTTACTTTCCATTAGAATTATCTGCTAAATTGCAGAAACCTTACTGTCGAGCTAATCTTCCAAGTGGGTGGTGAGATAAAAAAGAAAAGAATAGAATAATTTCTACTAGTATAACTCTTATTAATGTTTCAGCCCTACATACCAAGTTGAAAATTTATTCTTTATTATGCCGTGTCTTCTATTCAAAATCATTCAGTGAATCTTTCAGTTATTAATTGCACATGGGATTTGTTTTTGTGCTATGATATCTCTTCTGGAAATGAAGTTATAACACAGGCTATGTGAAAATTTACAAGGTGCTAATGAGCTTTCTTCAAACACCACAAATTATTTAAGTAACTTAATGCTGTTGTTATTTTTACAGTGTCAGAAGAGTTTTCACACTAATGTGAAGCAGCCACATAATTTATTTCTCTGTTTCCAAACTTCCAAGTATAAATTGAAAACATAAGCATAATGTCAAAGAGAATGACATTAATTTATTTCTTTCAAATGTTTGTATGCTAAAAAGTATTTTTAAACCAGGGAAATATAATATATAATGACATGATTGATTTTGATTTTCAGCAATCTAAAATATTATAGTTTTGAGATAGATGATGTATAATGAGATGTTCATATACTTAATTATAATCTTTAGTTTCTATTGATTTTATGCACTATATTAATATTTCACTCATGTAGATATTTATACTAAAATTATCTCTGTGATAGTTCTTCTTATTGTATCACACATGAGGGTCAAATAGATTCTTTTCTCATATGGAGATGTAAACATTTTATAATCATAATTTTTGTATTTTTTATGAACTCTAAGAGTATAAAGCTGAGTCTAATTTGCATTGACGGGAAGGGATATAGAACCTAGAATTTAAAAGGATAAATGAAGTTTGGGTTTGGGAGTTTCTGGTTCTTTAGCACTAGCTTTAGGCTCTAGGAGGTGCATTTGTATAGTTTTAAACCTCACACATGAGATGACGGGAAATGTTGGAGATGTAGACAAGAATTTTTAGGATCTCATCTAGTGAAGATGACAGTACAAAGTTAAAACCCGGACACATTTAAGTTCTCACTAAGGAGAAAAAACAAAGAAACTGTTTAGAAGTTATCTTTTTAATGATTGAAATTCTCATGTGAATTTCTACATGTGTGTCAGGATACATAACCATTTGGGGAAGAGGAACAGGGTCAGCTAGATTCAGTTTTCAACCCTAGGTTCAGTGTGCACTAGCTTTAGAATCTTGATTAATATATGATCTGTAAATACCCATTTCTTCATCTCTGACACAGGGATAAATATAATACAACTCTCTAACCAGTTGTTTTCTACACTCAAATGAGTTAACAAAATTTGAATGCATAGCTGAGTGCATGACATAGATTAGTTTCACTAAATTTTCTTACTTTTCATGTCAAAGGTTCATGGATGTTTCCTGCATTCCAATTCATGGGTGCTTCTCTTTTGAGACACAGTGTATCTTTTTCTCTTCTGTATCCCCAAATTCCTCTCTCAGCGTCACTTGACTCAATCCATCCAGCAGGTCTCATGAGTTGGAGTCTTAGGCTTGCAATTGTCCCAGGTTGAAGTTGTATTCTGATGGTGGTATAGTTCATGTGCCTGGTGGACCTAACCACTTTGCTGACTCCCAAACCATTGCCAAATGAGGACACTGTGCAATGGCCTAGAATCTACTAGTGGCTCCACTGGACAATACCCTCATGGGTGCTTTCTGTAGTGGCTTTGTCCGTGAGAAAAGTTACACCTATACCTCGAGGCTATGTCAACAACAGACAGAAATCTAGATGGAAGCCACCATGTCCCACAGTTTTTGTACTATGTGTTTACAGAGTCTGTACTATGCAAATGCTACCAAGGTGTGTAACTTGTGTCCTTTGGGGTGGCATGAGTCTCACCTGGGTTTGCAGAGTTGTGGCTGAAATGGCCAAGGAGTACCGCCCCATAGTGCAGGGATCAGAGACTTGGGGAGGGGGGCAAAATAGTTGGTGCTAAGTTCCACAGGTGATTCACTGGAAGCCTGGCCCTTGAGGTCCTGGCTTGCCTCAAAGATCTCTGAAACTCGTTCTGGGTCATTTTCCCACTTTATAATGAAGACCAGCTCTCTCTATCTGTACAGTCCTTTAGAAATGGTCACTTGGCTGCACATCTGGATTAACCTTCCTGAGATACATTTTCACTTCCATGGCCAGGCTGTGTATTTTTCCAGATATTTTAGTCAATTTCTCTTTTTGTTAAAAATTATGTATTTAGGGCTGGGATTGTAGCTGAGCAGTAGAGTGCTTGCCTCGCATGCGTGAGGCCCTGGGTTCGATCCTCAGCACCACATACAAAGCAATAAAATAAAGACATTGTGTCCATCTACAACTAAAAAAAATATTTTAAAAAAATTATGTATTGGGGCTGGGGTTATGGTGCAGTGGTAGCGTGCTCACCTAGCATGTGTGAGGCACTGGGTTCGATCCTCAGCACCACATAAAAATAAAATAAAGATATTCTGTCCACCTATAACTAAAAAATAAATATATTAAAAAATTATGTATTTAAATCATATCTCTCTTTTCCTATCTTACTATGTGAGGTTAAATATAACCACATGGCTCCTTCAATATTTTGCTTATGTATTTCCTCCACTAGATACCCTAGTTCACCACTCAAGTTTGCTTGTGTCCTAGGATACAGACAAAATTCTGCCACATTCTTTGCAATTATGTAATAAGAATCCAGTTTCAAGTTCCTTGTTCCTTTTTTCTGTTGCAGGCCAAATCAGAATAGCCTTTACCTCAATGTCCCTACAATCTTCTGAGCACAACCACTTAAGGTTGAAGTGGTCTTCTATGAAGATTTGGTTCCCCTATGGCTTTTGTCTTCTGAGCTCTCATCCGAATTCCACTTAATAATCCAATCATGACAGTCTAGTCATTTTGTGGCCATTTTTCCAAGTTCTTCCAGCCTTTACACATTATCCAATTCCAACACTGCTTCCATATTTTTACATATTTTTATAGTAATAGCCTCACTTCTCACTGCCAGTTATTGTCTTAGTCTATCCTGTGCTGCTATAAATGTTATAGTAGTTTTGAGGTCCTAGAAGTAGAAACTGAGATGACCAAGATCATAGGAAGTATGTGCCTGGTGGACCTAACCACTTTGCTAACTCCCAAACCATTGCCAAATGAGAACACTGCAATGGCCTAGAATCTACTAGTGGCTCCACTGGACAATACCCTCATGGGTGCTTTCTGTAGTGGCTTAGCCCGTGTGAAAAGTTACACTTATACCTCGAGGCTGTGTCAACGACAGACAGAAATCTAGATGGAAGCCACCATGGAAGGAAGGGGGGAAAGAGTACATACACGGAAGTAGGAACAGGGGTAATGTAGCCTTTTACTGGGAAACCACTTCTATACTAACTAACCAATCATTACTAGCAGACTCCTGCACAAAAGCATCAATGCAGTCAGGGAGGTCAAATCAATAATAATATGAAATAATAATGACAATTTATCAAGGTTATTATATGAGATTTTATAATTATTTCAGTTCAATCCTTTCAACAAATCTAGATGGAGATGAATAAAGCCATGCTCAAGGATGGTACATAACTAAAGTCTTACAACTACGAAAACATAATTGTAAATCTTACCTATGGTTAGTGATTTAAAGTGAGATCTGATCTGTAAAAATCATTAATGTCAACTAATTTGCTGATTATTAGCCAGAATGAGTGCAAGGTTCTACCATAAATTATCGTTTAAAGTCATTAACCCATAGCTTTGTTATTTATAGTTAATGCACATGCAGACCAGGTTTGAAATACTGAGCACACCAGTTGGCTTCTGCTTTTAAAGCACATTTGTAGGCATATGTGCCTTGTACATTTCAGTTAGGGTTTTGGACTTGTACCACAGAGTGGTGTGTTGCCCTGATATTTCTGCTCTGCAAACAGATGGTAAATTCCTTGCTGATTTTCAATAAAGTGCAAGTTTTTCAGAAGCATTTCAAGGACTAAACATGTAAAAATTTGAGGTATGTATATATACAAGCAACTTTACGGAGGGCAGGAAATGAATTTTTGGTCGTATAGACTGAAGTATATGTAGCTCTTATACTGATGATTTTTTTCTGAAACATTTTTAACACTCAAATCATCACTGCTTCTTTTATTTAGGTTGGGTTTTAACAAGACAAAGTGGAGGTATTGTGTAGGTTTTAATTAGCTTACTCTGATTACATAGCTGCAACTTGGCAGATACAAAATTTATTTCAATATTTTATTTTATATTTCAAAAGAAACATTTACATTTTCTTTAAGTGTATTTAAAATAAAAATATATGCAACTTTTAAATTTGGAAGTTAGAGTTTAGAAATTTATGTTTTGATTTTAACCACAAAAAAGTATCTTTGTATAGAAACAACATAAGTTTCATTTGTTATTGATACAGTAGGAATAACACGGAGAACTAAGAAAACTCCTTCAATTTCATGTGCTAAGTAAATATTTATATATCATAGTAGCGCTATATTTTTACTTTCGACCATTTTAATTGGTCAGAAATGACTATATGATTTTTATACACCATAAAATCTTCAAAATCATTTAATTGAAATTCTTTCCTTTATTATTTAAAAAATGTAAATCTATAGCCGGGTGCGGTGGCACAAGCCTGTAATCCCAGCACTTAGGGAGGCTGAGACAGGAGAATTGCGAGTTCAAAGCCAGCCTCAGCAACGGCGAGGTGCTAAGCAACTCAGTGAGACCCTGTCTCTACATAATACACAAAATAGGGCTGGGGATGCAGCTCAGTGTTTGAGTGCCCCCGAGTTCAATCTGCAGTACCAAAAAAAAAAAAAAATTAAATCTATAAAATTTTCAGAGAAGTTTCCAAAATGACAAAGATAATGGAAAAATAAATTCAAACTTAACCTGAGTAAGGATGAATGCCATTCCCACTATACACTAAATTGTCCTGATGAATGGCCAATTAAGTCAACAAAACTACAGTATGTAAGAGTGAAGCCACTTGATACACTATTTTCTTCACAAGGGCAGTAAAACACCATTAAAATCTATTCTGAGCCTCTGTTTATGAGAGATAATTGTGTGGAAAATATACAAAATAACAGCAGATAATTCAGGAGATATCACTCAAACATACACAGAACTTAATATATAATTACATAGATACATTCATGTAGTCACAAAAGACATACTTTTATATTTGCCAGGACTGTACAGATATACACATAGTAGAACAGGGAAATCCATGAGAAACTTTGAAATAAGTTTTAGTGGTAGTATGAATTAGATATATACATATATGTGTGTGTATCCATATATAGGTAAGTGGTGTTTAAGATACATTAATATGTAACCTTCTCGGCTGAAAGATGTTTCATTGTGAAAACAGATGATAGCTCCCGCTAAGATGGAGGTTGAAAGAAAAGTACTCAATATAGTCCAAACTCTAATTTTAGTTGTTCAGTGATCCTACTTCTTTTTTTTTTTTTTAATATTTATTTATTTATTTTTTAGTTTTAGGTGGACAGAATATCTTTGTTTTTATGTGGTGCTGAGGATCGAACCCAGTGCCTCACGCGTGCTAGGCGAGCACACTACCACTGTGCCACAATCCCAGCCCCAGTGATCCTACTTCTAATTTTAGGTCCTTCTCAAATTCTAATTTGCAGTCTTCTTGCTCTATTTATATCTTCATACAGTGCAATTATAACATCGCCATTAATGTATGCATTATATTGTAAAATATTTTGTATGAAGTTTAAATTTATTTTGAAATATTTTCAATATATAAAATATAGAAAGATCCTAAAAATTCTCTATCTCCACTATTAACAGATAAAACTTAAAACACAACTGAATTCTTTCAACACTAAAATTACTTCTCTTCCACAAAGAAATATTTAAAATTCTGAATTCGTGTTTATTATCTTTTACATTTCTTCATATTTTACTATATACACACACACACTCTAAAATTTCGTGAAAACTACTGTCCATATCAGCATAAATGAATGACAAGAATAAAAATTTATGTAAA
Source organism: Geosciurus inauris (assembly GCA_004024805.1). Classification (NCBI taxonomy): domain Eukaryota; kingdom Metazoa; phylum Chordata; class Mammalia; order Rodentia; family Sciuridae; genus Geosciurus; species Geosciurus inauris. The sequence goes on from PVHX01000730.1 coordinate 26,473, forward strand.
AATGAAACAAGTTAGTTGGTGAAAAAACAGATAGCAAGCATCGTAAACAATGTACGTAAAATTTTGCACAGTTTTGTGCATAATTGTAAGTAAACATTATATAATTTCCCAGCTCTCCTGCTTTCTACTGCCTGTGGCTTGCTACACAATTGAAATGCTTACTTAACAAAAACCCTGCTCCCTGCTCTTGCTGGTAACAGGCAGGATTATCAACTTGATCCTATGACTAGTGACCAGGGGTGATCTTCCTTATTACTGTCCTTATTTTGAATCCCTCAGAAGGCACCAGTCGTTCCTCTCTTGGTCCGCATATCTGAGATTGCCACACAGCATCCAAGAGCTGTGTTTACCGAGATGCATATTGCTTCTGAGGGTTTAGCTATTGTTCTTCTGTAGTGTTGATGTCATTCACACCAACTGTCAAATCTCTACTTTTTCTAGTAACATTTTATCACTCCCGGGAACAATGTGCATAGATCTTTTAAATCTTCCTCTTCCCATCTCTGTTCTGCAGTGCAATCAATATACAATATAGTAATCTATGTTTTCCCTGAGCATCTGTTTTATCTAAAACACATTATCTGGTATATTTTTAATAAAAGTATTTCTCTATTAAAGGGACAAGCTAATTCTTTAGTTCAAAATTCTTCATAAGTTAGGAGAAAGCATTTAAGTATGCCTTAGTAGGAGTTGCTCCCATTTTCTTCCTCTGCAATCCTTGTGCATTCCTGTGTAATAGAAATACATCTACCATTGGGCGTGAGAACAATTCCATTAACCATGTGTTCTAAGCAGAACTAGGAAGCAATAAGCCAAAAGAAAAAACAATGCCATGAAGTTTCATTCTAAGAATCTTAAAGAGATTTCCTATTAGAATTAAATGATAGAGGAAACAAAGTTACTCCTAACCCTTATGAAAACTTTCCTTCTCTTGTGATAACAGGAACAATTGCATCAGACACATATATTGAGGAAATGGAATTAAGAACAATGAAACTTAATTGAAGTGCTCTTGGCCATTACAGTCAAGCCTTGTGTGGAATGGAGATGTGCTATTAGGCGTGATTCTTGCTGTTGTTATTTCATGTCAGTTTAATGTAGGTGAGTGCACAAGATATTCTGCTCTGTTAAATTAGTCACAGTTATATCTTGAGACTCAAATACAGAGTCAAACTTGTTGGTATTTGTTAACTGTATTAAAGATCAAAAATACCAGAAAAAATGTTCCAGGTTTACTAGAAATGATGGACATATTCTTAACATTTATTATTACTATGTGCATTTATATTTAAACAAGAAACAAACAGACCAAACAGACTTCATTAATTTATTTTGAAAGATGGTATCTCTTGTTAAACATTTTAGCAAGGTAAATGATTACATTTTGTCAATGAAGAGTTATTTCACTGGAATAAATTGCCATCACCAAATCTGCATTTACAATATCTTAAAGTCTTCCCATTCATCCTGAAGCTACATACACACATACACACTACATTCAACAAATAACATCAGTTTGGAGTTCTGTAATAAAGGTAGATCTCTTCTTCTTCAAATCTTTTTTCTTCTTTGACCTTAAATAAGATTTTTTCTCATCTGATCATTTCAGATGCAGGAGTTACACAAATGTCTATTTGAAATAGGTAGATGGAAGTCAGAACATAGCACTAGCAAACCACAGAGGACTATGTGTGTTGTCACCATGTGCCTCTACTAGTACATGACCTTCACCTATTTTTCTTGGTCCACTATAATTATACATAACAGTGGGATTTATTAGGCCATAATCTTACACGCACATAATTTGATGAGTCTCATTTCTCAGTAACTTCCCTCACGGTCCTCCTCCCTCCCCGTGATGAACTTGTTCTTCTCTGCTATCTTCCCTTCTACTATTATTTTAATTAGTGTATGATGATTTTATATATATATATATATATATATATATATATATATATGGAATATTTAAATGAATCATATATTCATTGTGTCATATTCATACTTAGAAATAACATAATTTGGTAGATTTCGTTTTCCAGTACTTCCCCATATCTTCTGCTCCTCCTTTTTCCTTTTCAATCCCCTTGCTCTACACTATTTATTTCCTTTCTATCTTCATAAGACCCCCTTCATTTTTCTTCATTTTAATCCTTTCATAGCTTCTACATATGAGAGAAAACAATAATTATTCAACTTAGGATAATTCCATAACTTGGCTATTATCATGTTGCCACAGACATTGATATTCTATACCTTACTATAGTATGCTGATGTAATTTTGGATAAAACTCAAGGAGAAGGGTAACTGGGTCAGATGGTGGTTTCATTTCTAGTTTATTGAGGAATCTGTATACTGTTTTCCAAAATGATTGTATTAATTTTCAGTTCTACCAATAACATATTACTGTACCAATTTCCCCAAATCCTCACCAGCAATGATGTATAGTTAGTTATATTCTTGATGATGGCCATCCTCTAGAGTGAAATTAAATCTCATTGCTGTGTTGATTTGCATTTTTATTGCTATGTAGGCTAAACAGTGTTTGTTTTGGTTGTTATAGTGTTTTTTTGTTTGGTGTTATGCTTTTGAGTTCTTTGCATATTCTGGATATTACTCTGCTGTCAGAAGAGTAGTAGCTGCCAAAGATTTTCTCCCATGCTGTAGACTCTCTTTTCATACTCTTTAATTATTTCTTTTGCTGTGCAGCAGTTTTCCAATTTGATGTCATCTCATTTATTGATTCTTGGCTTTATTTCTTGAACCTTAATGCATGCATTAATATGTTGGATTGTTTATCCTATGCTTTTGTGAAGTAGTTACTGTGTTTCTTGTCTAACTCATAGGTTTTTGATTTATTTTAAGTTGATTTTTGTGCAAGGTGAGAGCTAAAGATCTGGTTTAATTCTTCTACATGTGGATATCCAGTTTTTTTCAGCACAATTTGTTAAAAGACTGTATTTTATCCAGTGTATGTTTTCCATACCTTTGTTGAGAATCAGATGACTGAATCTGTGTGGTTGGGCTCTGTGTCTTCTGTTCTATTCCTTTGAACCTCATGCCTGTTTTTGTGGCAATACCATGCTGTTTTTATTACTATTGTTCTATAGTACAATTTGAAATCAGGAAAGGGCTAAGGAAAATATTAAAGATCTTCCCTGTCCATGTGCCTGCCATGACCTTTGTACATTCTTGACAGAATATCTAAAAATACTGACTTCTCAGTGGGTTTGGTGCCCTCACAAGAACTCAGAGTCCTTCTCTTATCTCAAGGGTATCTCTTCTTCCCTTCATGGATCTGACTAGACTTTGAGGGGGATCAAGTGTCCTTAAGGTCATCTCTAGGTCACATAGGTTTTTAGAATGGAAATTTCTCTTGGTTGTAACTCGTATTTAAGGAGCCCCATTGGGAATAAGACCTTGGAGTCTCACCTGTGGACAAGACACTCTGCCTGGGACCTTCTAGTCGGGACCTTGAAAAGCTGCCCTGGGACTCTCCAGCTACATGACTTTAGATGTTGGTGTTTCCCCTGATCTGCTGATCTATGTTTTCCTCTTTCTCTTACCTTTTGCTTTTTCTTTTGCTTTCCTATTGTTACTAAAATAAATGCTATTTTGCATAAAGACAGTGTCTTTATTGTCTATCAGATCTAATTTGCCAAATTCAGCAGCTGCACATATAGGTAATGTTTTAATATTACAATCAGATATTGTTAAGCCTCCAGAACCATTCTTATTGCTCATGATTGCAGACCAATATCCCTGATGAATAGATGAAAAAATCAAATACAATATTAGCATTTTTCATTTAAAAACACAACAAGAAGACTACACACTATGATCAGTAGGCTTCATCCCAGGAATACAAGCTTTGTTCAACATATTGAAATCAATAAATATAATTTAGCACATAAATCACATGATCATCTCAAGAGATGCCAAAAAAGCCTTTAACAATATGCAGCATGCATTCATGATACAAACACTGAAGATACTAGGAACAGAAGGATCTTGCCTCAATTTCACATAGGCTAACATGATAAACCCAAAGCCAACATTAAACTGAATGGAGAAAGACTAAAAGCATATGCTTTAAAATCAGGAACAAGAAAAAGATATCCACTTGAGTCACTTCTACCCAATATAGTTATTGAAATTATAGTTGTTGAAACTTCAGCCAGAACAATGAGGCAAAAAAAAAAAAAAAAGAAACTAAAATGGATACAAATATGAAAAAAAGAAAGTCAAATATCTCTTTTTACTGATAACATAATCCTATACTTAGAAGACCAAAAAACTTCCACCAGAATTGTGGTGCTGATAAAATATTTCAACAAAATTGTAGTACTGATGAAAGAAATTGAAGAAGAACTTAGAAGACAGAAAAACATTTCATGTTCTTGGATGGGCAGAATTCATATTGCTGAAATGTCCACATCACTAAGAGCAATCTACAAATTCGGAGCAATCACCATCCAAATGACCTTTACCTTAATAAGCAATAGTCAAGTACTTTTTAGAAATATCTAGAAATAATAGAGTGAGAGACACCAATATTTTAGTATAGACGAGATCATAGAAATAATATGATACATATAAATAAATGTGCTATTTTTCTATTAAAATGAACTAAAATAATTATAAAATGATTATATAATATAAAATCTTGGGCATTATTGGTCAGTTTTCTAATGTGTAATTAAAGAACAAAAAGTAGATACTATTAGTTCTTATGACTTTCAGATCATAACTCTAGGCATTTATTATTATTCTCTCAATCATCCCAACACCCCCTTTTCCATATACATATTAAACCTGCTCTGCCATCTCAACAACTCTTAAAGCAATAGTACTTTGTCATCAAAGCACTCTGAGTGTTTCTGAGATAACTTATAAAGTAATAACTTTATGAGTTAACATAAACAAAAATAAAATGAAGTAATTGATGTAATTCTACAAATGCCTTTAACATTGCCAAACATCTTTTTGTTTCCATACATTGAAATGTTTACAACTAACCCAACTTTTTAATAAACATTCAAGAGTCAAAAATTTTAGTGTTCTTGATAAAAAAAACTCATAATCCATAATGATTCTGACTGACTGGAATATTTAAAATATTTATATTGAAAAGGAAAAAATACATAGCTTTAATAATAAGGGCTACTTGATATAACAAACACATGGGAAAGCAATTCCTGGTAACTTAGAACTAATGGTAATAGCATTATAGTCCCCAAGGTCTGTAACTACAGATATAATATATACAAGTATGTTTATAATTTAAACAAAATACATAACACAATCACAAATTTTAGCAATCCACAAGAAATATTAGATATCAAAAGACAAAGTTTAGCCAAGAATTTTCTCCTGCCAATTAAATAAGGGAAAATACACACACATACATACATAAAAATAATATCGGTAATGATCAAGCAAAGATATCTGCATATAAAGCTGAGTACTATATCACTAACTTGAATATTCTGATGAAGTATCAAAATCCCTAGACAAACATAACTTGCCTCTAAATAAAAAAAGAATGTGAAATATCTCTATAAAGGTGAAATAATTGGAACATTTGTTATAAAACTCACAAGGAAAATAGGAGGTTCTAGAGATTGTGAAATACAAGCTCTATAAGGTGATATTAGACTGTACCATTTCAATTTTATTCAAAGTTCTTAAGACAATATGTACAAAGGAATACAGTTGATCATCCATATCTGCAGGTCCACATATTCCTATTCAAAGAAATGTACGAGGTTATGTCCATTGTGTCCATAATGACCATATACATATACTTCTGTCATTACCAACTCTCTATGTAGCATTTACACTAAGTATTCAAGAAACACATTGAAGATTCAAAAAGTGATCTAAGGTATATTTGAGGATATGTATAGGTTACATGTAAACACTGTGTCACTTCACAAAAGGGATTGGAGCACCCACAGATTTTGGTATGGGAGGGGTCTGGAGCCAATTCCCTATGGACACTAAGGGTGACTGTTCTCTACCTCATTCAGTGAACGAGATTACCTTCACACCAAAAGATGACAGTGACAGGGACTAATTAATCTCACAAGAATATTATAATCAATGTCTTCATTAACAAAACTCCCAGGAAATCTCCCAGTTTCATAAGTAAACCACTAATACCCAATTCCAACTGTATATATAAAATAAAAATTGATACAAAATGTCAATTTTGGGTTCCATCCATAGCATGCCAAAAAAGAAAAAAGCACAAAACTCGTTTTTATCATAGGACTGGGCAAAGGAAGTGAACAGCAAAATCTACAAATACTATTTAATACATTAAAAATAATAAGAGCACATGACAGTTACATTCAGAAAAAGAATTATCAAAGTCTGATGTGTGTTCATAATATAAAAACAATCTCATAAAACCAGAAAACAAAAGTGTAGTATGGAGAAAATTACCTACATTATATAAGACTTCTATTATATAAGCTCACTCTTTTTATTAATATTTTAATTTTCTAACTTTATAGGATACAGTGTGACAATTCTTCTCCATAAACTTTTTTCTTATAATTGTTTACATGTAATAATCATATACATTTAGTAAGCATAGTGTGATATTTCAATACATGTTTGCAATATTTGCGAGTCAAAGCAGGGTAATTAATATATCTGTCTTCTTATAATTACTTTTTGTTTGGTGCCTTCAAGCTCCTTTCCTCTAATTACTTATGAACTACAAAACAGGTTATTTGTGTCATAGTCACTACTCTGTTCTGTGGAAAACAGAATTTTTTTTTTTTTTTTTTGGTACTGGAGATTGAACTCAGGGGCACTCGACCACTGAGCCACATCCCCAGCCCTTTTTTGTGTTTTATGTAGAGACAGGGTCTCACTGAGTTGCTTAGGACCTAGCCGTTGCTGAGGCTGGCTTTGAACTCGCAATTCTCCTGTCTCAGCCTCCCTAAGTGCTGGGATTACAGCCACCATGCCTGACTGGAAAACAGAACTTTTTATTCTGTTATGTTTGGGTACTCATTATCCAACCTCCCACTATCCCCCACCCCACACACACATACTTCCCATTCTGATCAACCAATCTTAATGCATAAATGTTAGGAATTTTGTTTACAATAGGAATAATACAAGGATACCCACAATAAAGCTCATCTTTCATATTGGACTGATATTCCTACTAAGTATGGTAAAAATTGCAAAATAAATTAATGTCATAAGGATTGAAAATGATGAAAAAGAAAGAATTTTTCCAAGATGATGTGAAGGGCTGTTGTAGAAAACCCAAAAGAATTTGTAGGTACATTATTACACAAAATAAAAGAAATTGGCCAAGTATCTAGCTATAAAATTCATAAAGGAAAAATCAATTCTACATAAATTTTTCATCTCTTTCCCAACAGCCAGTTTCTTGTGTATTGCACATAAAGATTTACTTGGCTCTCAAAGATCATTTTTACCATGGTTGTAATTCTTATTTATATGTGTCATTGGCCTAACGAATATATGATTTCAGATCTTACTAATTGCATCTCTCAATGATAGGGTTTTTTTGTTTGATTTTGATGATTCTAATTTAAAATTTTATGTGTGTTTTAAAAGAATAATTGGGGTACATAAAATCTTTGTTAGGTTTAGAAATATAGTACACCTTATGAATCATGCCTTAGAAAATAATGACATGTTTATTATTAATGTATTCTGTTTTATTTTGATCCCCAATTCTATCATTGTTCTTTTGATTTGATAAGGGTTAGCCTTTTCATTTATACTAGAAACAGGTTAGTGTTGAGTATATGTGAATTTTCACATAGACCCCACAGCAGGAATGAGAGTCTCAGGCACTGCTGAGAATACTTAGTGAGACAAGTGCATAGTCTAGTGGTTGCCAAACCTGCTGGCCAATTTTCACACACATCAGCTGTGATAGGAAGTTGAATAGAAAGCAACAGTATATCTGGCAGTGTTAGCAACACGTTGCAATAGAGATTCTGGGTCATACAACCCATGAATGTGATCTTGAAGTCAACAGAAAATATCAGCTAGGTCTCAGTAATGTTTGGGAGTGCACTGTGGTCTTTGTCAAGGAGAGTATACAACTCCTACCTTGGGACATTGGGACGTAGAGAGAAGGGCTATCATGGGTGTAGGGAGGGAGATTGCTGGTTACTGAAATTTAGGTGAGATTAAAGCCCTGTAACCATCTGGTTGTGCACAATAGGCAGGCAGGTTGCTATGGGACCACATCAAAAATGAGGTCCATGGAAAATCCTGAGACTTACTGGTATGGGTGTATGTCTCATTCACAAGAATGAATGGATGGGAGTCAAATTTAGTTATAAGAGTAAATTCATTGTGGGTGAGTGAAGCTAGGGGGGAAAGTAGGAGAAGAGGTATTAAGATTGTTTTATCCCACTGGAGTCAAATGATCAAAAGAGGAATTCATATGAGCTGTAAAAAAAGATGAAGCTGAAGTCCATTGCTCCAGTTACCATCTAAACCAGAGAGAGGATGTATGTACTGGTGAGGTTTGTTGTACTCGTTCTATGGAAAAAAAGAAAATAGAGGGATTGGATCTGTGATGTAAGTTTTTTATTATATGTTAAGTGAACAGTTCCATGTGAAAGCCTTTAGAGCTCTGCCAGCCCATTCTATAAAGATGTTTGTAGAAGTCAATGAAATAGTATCATAAACTCAGAAAACACAACAGAAATACTTGTTTATCACACAGCCCTTGGCTATTAGAGACAATCTTTTTAAGCTCTTCCTGTTTGGGATTATCATTTATATTTTTGCCTATTTTACCATCAATATACACTATGAATTGTTTTATACAAAGGGGCTAATAGAGAACAAATAGGCACGTAAGCAAACATAAATCCGTAATGAGAATTGAAACTTCCTAAGATTTTTATTTATCAATATAGAAAGAATACAGGTCAGAGGATGCAGTTTGAAATATTATAAATCATTCTGGGTTTTTAACAACATCTGTGAGGAAAGAATTTCATTTAAGTTGCTTATGTAAAAAAATCATTTCAAGTTCACTTATATTTGAAGTAACAATGTTTACATTTATAAACTGTCACTATTTACTACATACTTCAAGTTTTATGATATTCCTCAATTACTAAAATTTATTTTACAATCTTTGACATTTATAAAATATAAATATTTACAATTTAGACAAGTCAATCAATCTCTGTAATAAAACTAGTCAACCAGAGTTGTTATTCATTTCCATTCGATGGAAAGTTAACACAGGAATTGAAAAAACAAAATACATCCTTTATGGAAGGAAAAATACTTTGTGAAAATTTAATCTCATCAACAAAATTTCTTAAACAGATTAGTGAACCAGTCTTCTCTGTTTAGTAATGAATTCATTTTTCAACTTGTTGAGGAAGTTAAATAATTTATCTCAATAAAGAAAGTACTTTCCTAAGTTCAAAAACAGTGTTTTATAATAGCCTAAACAGTGCTTTGTAATAGCTTTCTTTAATTAAAGTGTTGTACCTTCTGACAGGTAGGCTTACCTCTGATACATTTTTCTTTTTAAAGTAGGGATTTTATTGATAGCCTCATGCCAATACCTCTGCATATAGTTTTTGAATAACTCAGAGAGAAATAAATCTAATGTTCCATATTCTTTATATGTATGTTATTCTATAAATTCATCCATTTATTCATTGGTTTCATTAAATAAGCTATAACTTCCCCGGCTATAATATCCTTGAAAAGCACCTGCCTTTTTATCCATTTTATTCAGCATTTTGATAAAACTGAGAAGATAGAAACATATAGTGAATTGTTTTAAGCAAGAATAAAGAAATGTACACATATATGGATAGATAGAGCCATAGAAATCCTGCTGCTGAAGTATATATCTTAAATTTCTGCTTTTTTATTAAACCTATCCAAAATGATGACATGCAATAATCTTCTGTACTTATTAAAAGAAATTATATTTTTTTTTGATATTTTACAAGTAGTTATATTTCAGCATATGCAACCTAAAGAAAATTAAAATTGATGTTTCAAATATATGTTCTGTAATGTAATTTAAATTGTATGTCTTTAAACAATGTAACCTGATGTAAACTATATAGGGAATGTGAATAGAATTAAATTATTCAGACTTAATGTTTCATGTTAAATAACTCTATAATAATTCATACCATAAAGTACTTGTGCAAACATATAATATATATTAAAACAGCTATGCATTTTTCTAAAGGAATACAGGTACAATAATCAGGTTTGAATAAAAGATCACATGTCTTAGATTTTTAAAAAGTTAAAGGTGGTTTTCATATTTCCACTAACTTATAAATACAATACTATATTAAAAGTTCACTGACTCTTATAACAAAATCAATGAATAAGTCATATTTATTTAATCACTCTCTTCAATGGCCATAAATTCTACATAAACTATGAGGTTATGGTGTATATAAAGGACTATAGATTCATTTCAATTTTTTATGGAATGTTAAATAGGTATGCATAAAACTTTTACAGAATTTTAGCCACAGTCAATATTTATTTCCTTATTTCACTATATAATTCTGCTCTATGATAAATAAATTATTTTGCTCAATAATACTTGAAGATGAACTATAATTTTTCTACTAACATCCAATGAGAATCTACTTCTTTAATGATTCAATTCTTTATAAACTGATCTATCTTTGAAAAAGTGGTTTTCATATTGAGTTGAAAACATATTTATCAAAGTCTTAATATGTACCTAGAATTATCCATCCTAGGCACTGAAGATAAGTTAGTGAATTAAAAAGATAAATTTCTCTACATTTTGGAGACTAGATTCAGAGGAGGGAAAACACACACACACACAGAAACTCATGCACACATATCCCAAGAATTAAGAAGAAAAATGTCTATAATTACAAGCACGATAATTGGACACTGGGAATGAAATAATAATTTTTCTCATTTGTATAAGCAAAGAAAGTTCTCAGGATGGCGTTTGAGCTAACACATGAAATATGAGAAAGAGGCAGTTGTTGAAAGAGAAAAGGAAAGAAAAAGGAAATTTGCAGAGGAGAAACTAAGTATGTGATGAGTTTTTAGAACAGAGATGAGTACGGCATATAAAGAAAAGACCAGTGTCTAGAGATGAAAGAGCATAACCGATGACGAATTCAAACAGCTGGAGAAAAGTAGCTACAAACAAGCTAATGCATTTGTAAACATAAACTTAAACAACAGCTTTACTAGATACAGTATATGGAAACATAAAGACAAAAAGTGCTTCTCAAAATAGAAGCAAGATCTCTTTTGCAGGAAAATATTAAATGGCTTGCACAGGCTAACATTGGTAACAAATATATCCTTAAATATATAATATCCTTGTGTAATTTTTCAAAACAGTAGACTTGTTTTCTCATTCAGGTATCCATGTAAAGGCAGATACAGGTTGGAGGAAATATTTTTGTCCATGTTAGGAACATTTATTTTAGTCTAACAGTAAAACAGTAGTAACAGTGCCTCTTCAATATATGTTCCAAGAATGTCCTGGGCATCCACATCCAGTTCACAGAAGGGAAAAGAACATGGGAGAATAGGAGTGGAAAAAAATGTTTATGGGCCTGGAATGGCATCAATTATAACTTGCACTGGTTAGAATTCAATCATGGGCCACGCTTAATTGGAAGGGAGGCTGAGAAATACCTGGGAAGACATGGAAATGCTGTTTTAACAGACTATGGCAGAGTGCTGCATTACTAAATTTTGAGATCATACTATTAATGAGGTATTTTGCCTCCTTATTATTTGGGGAGTAGACAGGATCTGTATTAAGCTTTAATAAATTAATGTAAGTTATTCTTAGCACACATGTATAGTTTATAATAGCTTTTAAGGTAGAACTATTTTAAATATTTTTCTGACATCTACATAAATACTATAAATTTGGAGATAAAAGGAGAAGTTGAAACTTGGTGCAGAGAATAGCTAATTTTGTTCAGACACTAGAACAACATGCATCTTGAAATCTGGGTTAGCAGGAAGAGAAATTCACACTGCAATGACTTCCCTGGAGTTTTGCTGCTGATCTGATTAAATTTGCATGTACAAAAGGAATGTGTACTTTAAATAACGCCTGGCTGCCTTTGTACCACCTATTGGTCTAAATTGAACCAGCCATCAATTCTTAAGGAATTTTTTATCATACCTTTCCATTGTCTGATTTCTAATTCATACAAATGCACCTTTCATCTGTATTTCAGAAAGTCAGTGCCCCAGGATCTCATCTGAGAATACACTTTTCTGTATCATTCAGTTTCAATGAATGTGCTGCATCAAAGAAATTAGATAGATGGTCTGGCTGATACCCAATCTAGTCCATTCTCCTAAGTATTTTCTACCTATTCTTAAAAGCCATAGCAAACAGACATAGGTTCACTGAGGTTTATTTTGGTATTAAGCCCTTGGTTGTTGTCTAGAGAAGTTATACTATCAAGCTATTTGAAATCTATGATTACTTTATCTGCAGGAAAACTGCAGAAAAAATACTATCATTCTCAGCTTCTTAGAGCCCCAGGTGAAGATTCAAGTTCATTTTTCTCTTGGTAGGAATATGCAAGGCAAAACCTTGTACCCCTAAGGAGCTAGTGTTCTTTATCTTTCTGATGACAACAGTTTCATTAGGGATACTGTGTCACCCTTTCCTCTCACCTGCTCTAAAGAGGAACAAATAATTAGAAACTCCTTTATGGCCTATGGATTTGTGATCCTCTTTTCTTTCCAAGTATCCAGATTCTATTTGAATCTAATACATTGTTTTGATTTTTATTTCACTTTTTGATTGTACTCTTATTGTTAAGTACGATTTTTGAGAAAGATGAAGATGGGGATCGCCAACAGAATCGTTCCGTGTTCTCATCAACCTCACATGTCTGTGGGTGCTAGTAGTCTCAATTTTTGTGCCTCAAACTTTGTATGTTGAAATCTGACTTTCACTGTGATGGCTTTAGGAACTAGGGGCTTTGAGAAGTGGTTAGGTCCAGATTGTGAAGCCCCTGTGAATGGGATTAGTGCCCTTAAAAGAAGCAGAAGAGATCAGAGTTCTGACCTTCTGCCACAGGAGGACACATTGAACTATGAACAAGAAAAAGGGAAACATTGGATCTGTTCATGCCTTGATGTTGGACTTGCCAGCCTCCAGAACACCCAGAAATAAACTGCTATTGTTTATAAGCCACCCAGTTTATGCTGTTTTAGCAGCTGAATTAAGAGAGTAGGCAACAGCACCCCCTTACACAGCCACTTCAGAACAGTGCTTATTTGTTTCCTTTCAAGTTTATTTGAAAACTTACATGACTTATACAAATTTCATGTCCACATGGCTCTATGTCATAAAAAGGATTTAAGGCAATTTTCTGGAGGGATTCAGTATGATGCCTTTCCTAGTGATTATCATATCTGGAATCCTTTACCTTGCAGTAAGTTGTGCGCACATTCATTTGGGCATGGTCCTTGGTTTTATTACAAGATTTTAAAAGCATAAGAATGAAAAGACAAATTAGCTAGGATAGGAAGATCATTCAGTTGTAGAGCTAAACAAAGGGGAACCAAAATAGCATTAAAGCAAATATCCTACAGCAGTAATGAAATTAGGAGTGCTTTGACTTTTTTTTTCCTTAGGCTGTGTCCCTTGTCAAACTATTACAGTCACTGAAGTTTTAAGCAAAGTACACAATTGTTGAGCACCAAAATTCTCCAATACTGCTAAGGAAGAGCAAATTTACGTATCAATCAGCTTGAAAAGGCAGTGATTGTAAGTAACAATAGTTGTATAATACTTCGTATTTTGCAAGTTACTTTTATGTCAAGTGTTTTATTTGGTTTTTAGGGAAAATGGAAAAACAGAAACGAATGAACAAACAGAAAAACATTGGAGGGTGAAAAAGGACTAGTCTTTTGACTTCACAGTCCTGGAATGTGAAGGTCAGAGAACTTAACTAACTCCTAAGGATTCCGTGGTTAGTTAACAACTCTGTGGTAGATTAGAGTCTTCAGATAGTTTACCTCAGTCTAGACCTCAACATAGTCCATAATTAAGCTGATAGTTATTTGTCCAGTTCCCCATGCCTGAACATACAAAAATGATTAATTTCTCTAGAATTAACTCTAATTTTAGTAAATAATTGTATCAGTGTGGTATTACAATGATGTAATTCTGGACCAGGTTAAATGACTAATTTTCTTAATAGTCCCTATATTTTCATAGTGATTTTGTAAATATTGATGTTGCTAAGGGCAGAGTGCAAAGCTAACTTTTATCTTGGCTTTGAAAATTATATTATGTAGCTTTATAATTTCTAGGTTCCTAGCATCTTTACTAGATTTTATTTGTTTGTACTTCTAGATTATGAAACAACTGCTTTAGTTTAATAATGAGATAAACACAATTAAAACGTCAAAAGAGTAATTATGTCTAATATGCAAAAGTAGTACTCTGTAACAAACTGCTTCACTTTCTTTTCATTACATAAAACAGAAAAAGTATATTCGTGTACTTGAAAAGAAAATAAAAACAAACTTTGGAATATTAATCTTATACTATATTATTTTCCTTGAGGAATATTTCAAAGGAAAGATATTGACAAATAGTACTTTCCCCATTTTCACAAAGATTTTTATTGTATAGTAGGTGTGTGTAGTGGGGGTTATAGTCCATTTGGGGTGATCTGGATACGTCTGCTGCAGTCAGCCTGTGCGTAGTGCCCTGTGTACCCCTCACTCGTCACGAAGCATGTCAAATACAATGATCAGCAGAGCATAGCTGGCTTGTGGAAACTTCTCTTCCTTTTCTCTGCTTCACTGCTTCCTGTCTTGACCCAGGAAACATATACCAGTATTTTACAATCACACTTAAACTATCAAACAATGCAAGTTATATCAGTAATCAGTTCGAGGAGAAAACAGAAGCTGTTGTTATTTTGTTTAATAAATCGGAACCTATTCATGTTTGTTTAAGAAAAATTTAAAAATTAATACAATATGAATCCAAATGGTCAGTGTAAAAGAGATATTTCTTTGAACATTTTAAAAGCACTAGAGGCCCCAATTTTAAGTAATGTGAGAAGTTGGTATTTCTCAGCACGATATTTTCATTATGAATAAATAAGGTCCAAGAATTGAAAATGAGTGAGATATAATTTACTTTTTCTATATGACACTGAATTTATATAGGATGACTAAATCAAATAAAAAGCAGTGAATTTTCCATTTTTATGAGATGATTCCTGTGGAGCAACTATAATTAAAAAAAAAAAAAATTCACCTTCAACCCAGAAAACACCTTCACTAATGCAGAAGTGAAAGGGAACTGTTCTTATTAGTGCAAAGGCATTAAACCAAAATGTGATGTGAATCCCAGGCAAACCGCTAAGACTTTAAAGAAGGAAAGCAATCTCATCCTTTTGTATAACCACACAGAGACAGCACGTTACATGTGTTTTCGAGGTAAATAATAACTAGTCCTCAAGTGAAAACGTCCACAGCATCATTTGCCACACAAAGTTCACCCTGATAATTGAGTCACCTGGTAATTGAGGTGACCCTCTGTATTTGCTCACTGGTTTGATCCAAAGGAAAAATAAACTTTCCACTTCTTAAGGCAGGAGAGAGTTTCACAAAGTGAAAGAAGTCACCTGCTACAGTGGGACCACTGCAGTAGTTACCACCCAGAAAAAACTAGGAGCTGTGCACTTTCTTCCCTGATGTTTATATTTCAGGGTGCTGGTACCAGCCTCCAGGCAAAAAGCATTCATTGTGTTAAAACTTGCCAGAAGCTTACTTAATTAAAATAAATAAATATCTCCATTAATTTTAAAAAGACAACAAATGAACTTAAAAAATCTAAGTATTCTAGAGTAAATAAGGACAAAAAGGGGAGAAGTCTCTTTTCTTGTTTTCAATAGGGAGAGTAAAGCCTATTTTTAAGTGCTTATTTTTATATTATATGTGATTATTTGCCAACAGAGAGAGAGTTTTCAATGCATTCTACTAAGTAGTGCCATATCATGAAAAGTTCATTTTGGCCCAACTTTCTTATAGGCCAGGATTGTGTTCTTCAAAGTATTTTGCTTAATTTTACTAAAAATTATAATTTGTAGTTTCTGCTAGTGATTTTAGTATGTATTCAAAGACTAATGTGCAGATGGCAGTGGGAGGGGTTTCATGCACAGTATCAGTGAATATTACCTTCAGTGGGCACATAGAAGCAGCATCATGAATCTGCCCTGTGATTGCTAAGTAACAGCCTTTCCTTAGAAGCCCTGTCTTAAAGGCTTCTCTTTAGCCTATTATAGTACCTAGATGATGTAATTTTCCTATTATTTCCTCTGCCACTCTGTGGTTGTTTACATATGCATGTATGCACAAGCATTCAACAATCACTAATGAAATTTTCCAGAAAGGAAAAGTGGGGGGGACTTTCACTGAGCTTGAAATATTAAGCCCTAACATTGAAACATTCAGATTATTTTAAATAATTATTTGTTGCTTTAAGTTTATAATCCAGTTACCTTTGAAAAGTTAAGCCTACAGTGATGTTCATTTACTATAGCGTAATTAAATTGAAGTAACGATGCACTAACATGTTTAAATCGTAATGAAACCTATAGGAACAATCATTATTCAGGACTTCAGTTTAAGAAGACTTGTGTCAGTCACAATTTAAATATATATTGATGTCTTCAGTTATACGTGTGTTTGTGAAATTAATGTATATATATACACACATATATGTGAAATTATATATTTTTCATGCATGCAAAATTCATGGCTGTTTTCTCACTGATAGGTTGTTGATGGTTCTTTAATACCCTCAGTTAATTCAATACTGCATCTTAGGACTTCACAAAAATGATAATATATTTGAGATATGATTTTTCATGTTTGTTACTATGTCCTTCAAACTGTGGCAGCTACTGATAATGATGAAATTTTCTGATTTCTAATTTTAGATTACAAAATTGCATTGAGATAAAAAGCAAAGAATTTGTAGTCACAGTGCCTTAAAGTCCTAGTTCCAGTAATTATTAGTTTTGTGACCTTGAGTGAGTTGCTTACACTTTTTATGTCTCAGCTTCCTCATCTTTAAAGTAAGCTAACAATAATAATCTCCTCCTCGGGACTGGCCAGAATTCTGTGAGTAAATACACAGGGGAACAGCAAGCACAGTGCCAGGAATAGGGAGCTGGATGTGTGTTCTAGTTTCTGCTTTACAAGGGTTGTGGGGCAAGGTCCTAACCTGTATGTCTGAAGTTCTTTTCTCTCTAATAAAAAATAAAGTGAAATTAAACTAAATTTAATTTAAAAAATATAAAAATTACAAAAGCCTAAACCCTGGTACTCTTCTCTTCTTTAATTTTAATTGACTATGAACTAGTAATCTCACTGTTAGGATCAAAGCAATAGGAAACAAATTTTTTATTGCATATCATAGCTGAATGATCTCATATATCAAAGATCTTGACAGCATACAGATAATCAGAAGTTTACATTAAGATATCCAAGTATTATTTTATATATTCTTGATTTAAATAGTACTCTTACAAATTATTTTTGATGAGAGAAGACTTTTATTATGTGCATTCTTACACAGATCTCCAATATTTAGGAGGGAGGGAACAAGTTCATTTGTCTTGTCCAACCTGTCCTCATAAACTGACAGAGATTGCCTTCTATGTCACCGTAGGGAACTGCTGGGTCCAGCAGAACTTAGTGAAAATCTTGTGCTTTTAGTCTCATGCAGTGCAAGAGGTCACTAAAACTTATTCCTCTAGGTTTAACTAAATTTTTGAATGCTTTGATGCTTGAATCTATCAAAAAATGATCATTACTTTTCTAGTTAAGAATGGCATCAGTGTGGTAAAACAGTGTTATTATTTGGAATTACAGATGATAGGAGGTCAAACAATCTGAGCTGCTGTCTCTTGCTGGAGTGGAACAAAGCAGATTCAAAGTACCATAAACCAAGACTTCAGTACTCTGAAGCTAAGATTCTACCAGCATTAATTTTGTTAAGCTAAACTAATAAACTAAAATTCTCTTAGTAGTTCAATATGATTTGTTTTAGATGACACTTCCTGCTCCCTTCCCATATCTTAGCAGAAACTATTTGATTTAACTTATCTAATACCTGAAATAATACTGAAAGGAAAAGAGAAAGATAATTTTTAAAAGGAGCAAGATATTATAAACAGGTTTGGATTCATCAATTTAGGTGTTTAGAATTACTTCCCTGTTTTGAGTCTATTTATGAATCTCAAATGTCCTGGTTTACTTATCATCTTTGTAGACTGGAAATTTTTCCCTACCTTATTTTTCTCACCCAATTCATATACTTATTTATGATTTTCTTGTCCTTTCTCTTAGGTCTCCTCTCTACTCTCAAAACTTAACTAGTGCCCTCCGCTTTTAGGGGGATACACTCTGTAATCCCATATTTCTTATTTTTTAATTTGTCAAATATAAACAGAAATGTCCCAAGACATATCTGTCCCAAGAATGTTGACACCTTCCATTACTCAATAGAAAAAACTCATTTGTCTAGGAATTCAGTCAGCTCAACCGTAAAGTTGCCACACTCTTTAAATATGTAACCACTTGTGGATGCGGGCTGCTAATTTATCTCTTTTCTCAGGTTTTCTCTTCTATGATGACTTGTGCTTGCCCTTAAAGAGTCACGAGTCTTCACAGAAGTCTCAGGCTCATACAGTATCATCTAACTCTTAAATTTATTATGAAGATATATAAAATTTAATTTCATGTAAAATTTATGAAAATAATGAAATAAAAGATATTTAACTACTAAAGACAAACATAAAAAATTATGATTTTTTTTCTCACAAACCTGAATCAATGAAACAGTGATATTGACAATTTGGTATCAACAAATCAGGTAAAATATACATGTCATAACCAAAGCTGTCATATTCATTTTATATTCAAGTGACATTACCCTTAAGGCAGAAGGTAAAGTCTGAAATAGACTTTGAGGGTCTAAAAATAATGTTTAACCACTAGATAGATTAAGCATACATACAAGACGGCAGGCGATGACTGAATCTCACACATTGGATGTTTTCAGTCACACTACACACACGAGTGATTTTGTGTCACATCGCATACACACACAGTAACTAATTTTTTAAACATAAAATACATAGGCGTATTTGAAGCTCTCCCCCTAGTTTTTCCTTGAGTTTTTGGTACAAATAGAAAATTTGTTAGTATTAATGTTAATTTTCACACTCACATTATAAAATATGTTCCATAATATGTGCTATAGTATTAGCACAAAGAAGGATTGAACCTGAAAGCAAATGGGTCATGGTCTTATTATCTTACAGGTCCAATTTGCCTTCCCTTAAGCTATTGCTCAGTGCTCAGTGAACTGATTTTATAAGGCTCATCCTGCCTTTTCCAATCTTGAAGAATGTTTAGGGGTAGACAGAGCTTAATACATTTTAAACTGTCCCCAGAATTAAAAATAAAAATACCGAAGAAACAGAGTTTTTTATTTGTTTTACATACTCTCTCTGACACTTACGGCTTTTAAGGAACACTTTGTGAGAGAGAGAGAGAGAGAAAGAGAGTGTTGAGATGGTGAAAGGTATAATATGAAATAATTTGATGAGACAAAAATGATCATTCCATCAACCCACATCATGTCACAGTGTAGTGATCATATCAATTGGTGTCACAGTTTGATAATATATCTATATGCTTGTTAAACCACTTAAAGATATGATGCAAAATATAATTCAATAAACCTTGGTTTGTTTTATTGACTATTTAGTTTAACAATTGCCTGAATACCCTTTGGAGGATCGTTTTGAAAGAATAGCTTTCCTTCTCTTTCCTCTTTTGTTTTAACTGTTTCATTTCACCCTGCAAGATGTAATGATATGGAAATATGTTATTTTATTTTTTAGCAAAGGTGACTGGGAAGATGAATTGGAATGCTAGTAGCATAAAAGCATTGAATTTTCTAGGATTCTGGCCAGATATCCATTCAGAGTATATAATCACTAAGCCAGGTAAACACAGAGTGGAATAAAGGAGGCTGAGGATATGGCCTCCCCTCTGGCTTTGTCTCTGGTCAATATCACACCTGTCAGACCAAAGGCCTTTTATCCCTCATAGAATGCTGGGAAGAACTTTCTTGACTTGGAATTCTCAGAGCAAATTAGATACAGGGCCTTGAGAAAGAAAGCAAAATTGCAAATTAGAAAAACACAAACCACAGAAAAGAATTAACATGTAAACAATTAAAAAACAAACCATTATTTAGCTTTCAGAACAGACCTGCTGCAGATTCACACAAATACATATTGATGCAGGAAATCTTTTTGTCAAAGATTGAAAGAGTAGTTTGGATACTGGGACACTATTTCTTTTTTCTTTTATCACTTGCTACTTGTGTGGATATGGATAAATAACTTCTTTAGGTCTCATTTGTTTCATATTAAAAAATTTAAAAATCAAGAAGTATTCATTGACCTAAAAGATTTCTAAATACATCCTGCACTAATACATATATATATGTGTGTGTATATACATATTATATGTGTATATATATATATATATATATATATATAAACGCATATATATACACCACTCAAAATTAGAGCAACAAAAATCAAGTAGACTTTGGCTAAATTTTAAAAATTTACCTTGTTATTGGTTCACACTAATAACTTCTTAATAACTCATAATTTGTTCCCATAGAGAATTAAATTTTAATATTTAAATATCCATAGTTTCAGTTACCCAAAATCAGTAAACTTTTCATCAGAGTCTGCATACTTTTCAAACATCATTCTAATTTCTAATATCCTATTCTGGTCAAGATTTTAAAAGAAATGTTTGACTTAAGACAAATAATGCCAGAACCACACACAATAGTTGGGAAAAGAAAAGTGATGAATTGTGTCTCTATGCTCCTGTTAAAAACCAGAAATGTTGAAATCCACAAGTCAAATTCCCTTTTCTGAACAACAGTTTGCAAAATCAGATTTGAATGCTTAATCATTTACATTGCTAATAAAGGACAACAATTTACTTGAAAACAATGTTTAATGAAATTTATTTACGGCTTCATACATCAGTAGGTTTTATAGCCATTGTAAAGAAATATGATTAAATTAAATGAAATTAGATTAAATTAAATGTACTGAATGAATCCAGCACAGGGCCATGTTGTGTGAGATGCGAAAATAGAATAGATTTATGACAAATTAGACATATATAACTGAAGTATTCTTACAAAAATAATAATTGTGTTAACATGTTTAGCATAGAATAGAAAAAGAGCTAATGATTTTGATTTAGTAGGTAAGAATAGATTGGTTGAGAAAAGAATTAGTAAAACTTGTAACTACATATAAAAGAGAAAAGAAAAAAATTTGTGTAACTATATACTTCAAATGATGCAGAATTTTATTAGGTGCTGTGCAGAATATGTGTAGGTATATAGTTACATAAGCTTTGGCAACTGTGTTATCCTCCTGGGGCTATAGTAGCAAACTACCACAACCTGATTGTCTTAACACAACATAAATTTGTTCTGTTATAGTTGTGGAGGCTCAAAGTCTAAAATCAGGTCCCAGCAAGAAATCAGGTCTCAGCAGGACTGGTTCTTTTTTGTGGGGGCAGGCAGGTACTGGATATTGAACTCAGGGGCACTCCACCACCAAGCTACATCCCCAGCTCAATTTTGTATTTTATTTAGAGACAGGGTTTCACTGAGTTGCTTAATGTCTTGCCTTTACTGAGGCTGACTTTGATCTCTTGATCCTCCTGCCTCAGCCTCCTGAACGGCTGGGTTCGCAGGCATGCACCACCGCACCCAGAAGGATTGGTTCTTTCTAGAGACCTCTGGAAGAGGGTCCATCCATCCCAGCCTTCTCTTCTGGCTTCTGAGAAGAGAACTCTTAGTGTTCCTGGGCTTTTAGATGTGTAAATATAATTTC
Organism: Geosciurus inauris; assembly: GCA_004024805.1. Classification (NCBI taxonomy): domain Eukaryota; kingdom Metazoa; phylum Chordata; class Mammalia; order Rodentia; family Sciuridae; genus Geosciurus; species Geosciurus inauris. Next base: position 48,490 of record PVHX01000730.1, read on the forward strand.
TGTTTGTGTCATCACTTCAAGGCCTTCCCTGTGTGGGCCTCTGTCTCTTCTCCTGTTCATGTGGCTAGTACATTGGATCAAGGGTCTAGCCTATGGCAGGCTGCCTCCTTAACTAACTATATTTCCAATTATCCTTTCTCCAAATAACATCATATTCAGAACTACAGAGGATTAGCCTTCATGGTATCTTTTGGGAGAAAACAATTCAATGCATAAACGAATGTAAATATCTTCACCGTGCAGCTACATAATAGGAATACAAAGTTAAAATTTCTAGGAGTCCCTTTGAGCTCTTTTTCTTTGTTTCTCACATCTAATTTATTTTCTACAATTACTTTATTCTTTTTCTTCACTTTCCTAGACTGTCAACAAAATAATTGAGTCATTGCCAATAATAAAATGAACATTTGGTGAAATAATGATATTATCTCTAGTTAGGATGCTTTGGTTTTTCTTCCATTATACATGATTAAAAAGTTTTAGAATGAACATTCATCTATTTTCATTGTATTTCAGCCAATATTCTAAAAATAATTTAGCACCTGAAAATATTAGGTGGGATAACAATCAAAAATCTCTAAATTGAATGTTTAAACATTTGCTTCCAACAATGCTATTCTTTATTTAAGGATTTAGGGATTTGTTTTGAACACAGAGTCATGGTGTGTGTTAAATAAATGCACCATTATCTAACAGCATTCCACTTATCTGCTGTATGACTAATGATTTATTTTTATTGCTTAATAAACACTGTGTCTACCCATTTTCTCAACCTTTTCCTTCCTTGCTATGCCACTTTTTGCTATTTTTAAAGATAGTGTTGTCTACCGTTCTGTCCTTAGCTGTCTTCTCTTTCCATTGGTACGTTTTTCAGCTAATCTGAAAATGACTTCAAATATCACCAAACACCACCTGCATGCTAATGATTGCTTAAGGTGTTATTTCTAACCAAACTCTTCAGTCAAAAATGATGAGCAGACACTATTATAGAAATGTGAAAATAAAAATTCTTTATGAATGTAACAATCATTCTCACATCACCCCTGTTGCTAGCGGCGATGCCAACCAAGCCATCAGAGTACAATTTGTTTTGTAATTGTTTTATCTGTAAAGAGCACTATCCCTTTCCAAGTCATTTAAGTCATAAACCTTAGAGGATTCCCATATTTCACATTTTCTTTACTTCAGTCTCCATTCATCAATTGATTCTGTAGGTTTAATTTCCTATATTAACATCCAATTGTGTCCGTATTCAGGTCTCCCGTATTGCTTCAAAAGCAGGTTTTGTTTTCTGGGCTGTCATCTCAGCTTTCCAAATGTTCCACATGAGCAGATTCCCTTTTCACTCATAAACCTTTTGCACCTGTATCAGACTGATTTTCCTGTGACATAAATATGACTGCATCACACCCTGGCTTGAAACATTTTTACAGCTTTTTCATATCCTAAATCAGTGATTGGCAAATTATGGCCTGTTGGCCAAATCTAGCTTCTACTTGTTTCTGTGTTTACATTGGAACAAGCATTACCCATCCATTTTTTCCTTGGATACAGCTATTTTAACTGTTATAATGGTAGCATTAAATAACTGTGACAAAGATCATGTGCCCTCAAAACTTGAATACCTAGACCTTTACAGAAAATCACAACAACCTGCTTGAAACACTAATTTCTTAACTTTTGATGTCTCCTCTGTGTATCTGAGTTTCTTTGTATTTTCATCTGCAGAGCTATAGCTATAATATAAGTGCACATCAAAGCATTGCTATCTTTTTATACAGTGATAGAAAGTTGCATGTATGTAATTCATAATTTAATGTCCAAAAATGATAAAACATTTTTAAACACTTTGGTTGATTTTCTTTTATCCTGGAATGCACACCACACCTTTCATGTTGCAGCCTAAAGCCTCCACTTGATCACTGTGGGATCTTTTAAGATTCAGTTAACTTTGCTCCTTGTCTAAAGAGGCTCGTCCCAGGGTGAACAGCCTGTGATCACTTGGCTTCCCTGGTCCTGTATCTACTTTTTAACACACAGCAAGAGGAGTTCCTGTCTAGTTTCTCTACTCCCCACCAAAAAAGCAGAGAATATACTTTATTGTTTTCCTAAAGCCTAATATGTAACTTATAGCCCGTCACACAGTGGGCACTTAACTAATGTTCGTAGTATCCACGCATACATGAACCCGTGATTACTGTCTATATTTAGGGAAAAGATTTTATTTTGAAGAACAAAGATAATTATCCTTCAAGATATTGGGAGTTTGTTACCTCATTTTCCTTTCCCTATATAAACTTTCATTTTCTCAAAATGAAAAACAACATTCCTGATTCAATTTACTTTTCAGATTCCATTCAATCCCTCACTCTCTTCTGTTTATCTTTGATACAATTTCCTTTTTTCTTTTTAGTAGCTTACATTGACTTAAAGGAATAAGACTCCATTACTCTCATTCCTTTTTAGAGATATATTTTCTCCTTCCTTGAAGTTGATTTCTATCAGTTTTTCCTTGGACAACTCTTATTCCAAGAATCCAACTTTATTCAAGTCTAATTACAGCCCTGGCACTCTTGTTTCTCAGAGAACACATTGCTGAATCTGTTGCTGAAAACAAATAAAATAACAAATCTGTAGAAATTATGGAGTTGTAGAACAATGCTTTCATAGCTCACAATTGATTTTGTTTTCATCGTACATGTCTCCGTAAGAGATATAGAAAGATACCCTATTACATTCTCAGTTAATAACATTTTTTTCCCTGTGTTGTTAGCTGGGTTTTTTTTTCTTCCTGTTATAAAATGAGAAAAGATAGCTTGAGGATGGAAGTAAAGATATTGTTTAAAACAATAAAATTGTAATGGAATACTTACAGGCAAAGGGATAAGATCACAAAACTGCCCTCGTTCTTGCCACTGCTACTATATATTTGAATTTAACAGAATATTCTCCTTCCTCTGCTAAAAACAACCCTGAGTGAAAGCAAATATTATCATATCTATTAACTGTATCTGATTTTGGAAAAAATGTCATAAAAATATTCATTGAACAGCTTCATATTCCTAACAGGTAGGTAAATAGTCACATGTACAGGTTTTACCTTCCACATAATTTTCAGTATTGCATCTAAGAAAACAGAACCCATATTTAGGAGAAACACTTCAGAGAGCAGTACTGTGATTCTTCTGGAGTGAAACATGAATTCAAGGAACCAGTAAAAATGCCAGTTCATCCCGGAAGTCACACAAATATGTGTGCGCACAGACCTGCATGCGCACACACATTTAGCAAGGTGTTTAAGTTAAGATGGACGTGCATGTGAGAGTAATTCATTAGGTAGAAAACTAGAAAATGCAAGGTCACCCAGAGGTGATGGTGGACTCAATTTTAGAGGTTTGAATCCATGGTCACTTGGTCCTGTGGCTTTGAGCCTTTAATGATGCAGAAGGTCGTGATGTGGAATGCGTGATTGAACAGAGCTGCTCAGCTCATGGTGGCCAGGAAGAAAAGAGAGAGAGAGGAAGAAAGGGGTCTGTGGCAAGACAGGCACATTAAAGACACCTCCCCCATTACCTAATTCCTTGTTCCTCAGTCTGTTACACAGAATATCAAACTTACATTCTACAGATTGTGAAATAAAATATAAACAGTAATTACTATGGCATGGGCTAAAAGTACTCCAATACTCCATAAAATCTTCATTTAAAAATTGGTATGAATTATGATATCAATAAATATATCATGATAGATACTTATTAATTAAAAGAGGAAACTTAGTAGAGAAATTCTAAGTATAGAGGCATGCACAAAAGCCAGTACTGAATAACAAAACAATTTCAGTACACACACACACACACACACACACGTGTTTATGAATAAAGTGTTAGCTCCAGATCCATGAGAGAAACTTCTTAAAATTTGCTGAAGCCACTTTAATCCTACCAATAAAGCATTCAAAATTCCTGTTATCATTAAAATAAGTATTTGCTAAATTAATTTTTTGAGATACTCCTGGTATTTTTGAACTACATATTGTATTGTCTCTCTCTCTCTCTCTCCTTGTAGGCAAGAGCTCTATCACTGAGCTATACCCCAGCCCTCAATTAGACTTGGTATACATTCAAGCCATACATCCCTTCAACAATAGAAGATACATATATACGTTCTGTGCTCTCTCATAGAGGTTGAAGTGGATCAGCGAGTGACATTAGGCAAAATCATTGTTCTACTGAGCTTCCTATTTAACGAGTGGAGACAGATACTGGCCACCAGACATGATAAACAATAAACCTTAGTATGTTAATGGAGATCAATGTTAGGAAGGAAAAAAATATATCATGAATGGAAATTAAGCAGTGCTGATGTAGAAGGCTTCACTTTTACCTATAGTACAAGGTAAGAAAAGATCCAAAGAAAAGGAAGTGAACTTGGTGATATCTAGAATAAGAATTCCCCATCTGAACCAATAGCAACACAGACTACCCATTAAAAGAAAAACCACAGGGACAGCTCATGTAGGTGTACCTGCTATGGGTGTCATGAGTAGAGAAGTTCAGGAGTGAGGGTGAGAGGTGGTTGGGAGCAGGTGGGAACAAAAGTCTGAGATTTTATTCTAAGAGTTAAAATTCTGGGTGGTCCCTTTCTTTATAGATGCTCATCGTTGGTTGCAAGTCTGAATCACTTACATACCTTAGTTCTGTATGGCAAACTCAGGAGTGTGTCTTCCACTGGATTCCTTCATACTAACGAGGAAACTAGTCTCTATATCTTCAACTGGTGCCGGTCATGAGATATACTCTTTTGAGCTTTCTCACCTTCTTGCTATTGTATTGGGCGGAGGCCAGATCAGCAACTGCTCCACCTCTCCCTAGAGCCTTCTGACTCCTGGATAAATATGAACAAATTGACATATAATCTTTTTACTTTGTAAAGTAGACAAATAACTAGTATTTTTTTTTACATGAAATGAGTCAAAGATTCAAGAACAGAAGAATTCTGTGCACAAATTTTCCCAAACACAAAAAGGTATAAAAATTCTCAATTCATTAACAAAAGCCCTGTTTTATTCTTAAATGTACTTACGGATTCTTACAAGTTGAGATTAAAGAAATGCAGGAAGGTTGAACGGCAGGAAGAAAGAGAAAGAAAACATAATCATACATTTAAATCTATATGTAAAAGTTATAAATTAAATAGTTTTAAAAATGAATGAATAATATATCATGATTATAAAAAAGAGCATGTAAAGGTTTTATTCCATGAATACATGCATTAGAAAATCTATTAGATTAATAGTCATCTGTTCAAATTGAAAAGTTGTATATTAGCCAATATGTCAAAAAGGCAAATATTAAATATAAAATATCCAATAAAAATTTTTAATAAACTAGAAATACTTTAAAAGTCAGACTGACATTCTGCTGTACAGACAAAAATGTTCAAGCATATTAACTGTTAGAAGTACTGAAATATTTCCATGTTCATTCATAAAGAGAGCATTAATAATATTAATTCCTTATTCATGGTTTCAGAAATTAAAAATATATTGCCATTGTAAGGATTTTTTTTCCTGGACTCAAAACGGAAAGTAGGGATTCCACTGTGGCTATTTTCTTCATTTCTGTTTCTGTGACTTTCCTGGGATTTGAAGTCTTTAGGACAAAAAGGACACTGTCACATCTAGTCAAAAAAATACATATTGTGTAAGTCCTTGAAATGAATAAGGGAGAAGCTTGGCTTTCTTCAGAGAATGTGGAGAATGTGTTGGGGTCCACGGTGCCCGACAAGTGCTTGGGGAATAGTTATTCCTAATGATCCCTGACAGTTGAAACATCTCCTGAGTATGAGGCCAAGTGATATCAGAGACATTCTAGGAAAGGGTTCCATGAGATTGTCATCTTTTGTCTTTAAAATATCACCAGTACCTTGTAACAATGGGCCCACTTTCTCAAGCCCTCCACCATCTGTGACTGATCTCTGAGGAAGACACTTGTTAGGACCAACTTCTTCTGCAGCCATTTCCACCTTTTCTCTTCTGTGAAGAGAAATGGAGACATCAGGAAGACGTTGCTTGTTCCTAGCTGATGCACTAACTACCCCTTCAGTCACAAAAAGCTCTCAGACATTTGGAGAATCTTCCTGAACAACTTAATAAAGAAAACTGTGTAAGAATGGAGTGCTTTCTTTCTATGTCAGAGCATTATTGATTTTGTCTGTGTCAGACTAGAGAGCATATCAACAATTTCAAATAATCAATTATTCAGAAATTTTTAGAATATTTCTATCAATGAGATATGTAAACAAAATTTGTAAAACTATTTAAAATAAGTTTATATTTTTAGAGAACAAATGAGAATATTGTAAACATTTTATAAATATACAGTTTTTATTGGCTTAAATTATTGTATTAACTGCTAAATATAATGAATATCATGTTTCTTAAAATAATAAAAAGTATATACATTTCTGCCCATAGAATGACAATATTTGGCAAGTATTGTCCTCTAAAAATATTTTTATCTGTTTATATTTATTCAACCATTTGATATAAATATATATTCATTGAAAGAAGGGAATAAATATGCTACTTCTTTTTTTTAATATTTTCTAGTTGTAGGTGGACACAATATCTTTATTGATTTATTTTTATGTGGTACTGAGGATCAAACCCAGTGCCTCATGCATGCGAGGCAAGCACTCTACCACTGAGCCACAATCCCAGCCCAATATGCTACTTCTTAATCTTTCTAGGACAGGAGTCTATAGTCTTAATTTCATAAAAAAATGTTTTGTATCATTTTGTATGGTTGTATACATTTAACAACATTTCATAGAAATAAAAGCAAAAAAATAAATAAAATAAACTTATTGCCTTTTTCTAACACCAGCTTCAACATACATATCAGAATACCTCTTTTCTTGACATTAACAAAGAATATTTTATAGAAATACAATACTGCTCTAAACAGTAGACACTCTAAAAAAATATGTCCAAAAAATCTTTAGCAAGTACTGAAAAATTAATCAAAAATTTCAGACTGTTGCAATTTCAGACAGGCACATTAATCTCTAAGCAGTTGTATTGATATCTCAAATGATACACCTTCTAAGTACCTTACATAACATGATAAAATTAAACTTTAGTAACTCATTGGCTGGCCACCACAAGTTGAACAGCTGTGCCCCATCCCCAGCTCCCTACCTGGAATTTGGGCCTTTCCGAAAGCCCAGAAACAGTGGAATCAAGTGACCATGGAGTGAAGTCTCTAAGCCGTGAACAAAAATACTTTTCTTCCTTGAGTTGACTTTCTCAAGCATTTTGTCACAACAGAAAGGTGACTAATACTGTATTAATCATGCCAATCAATGGTTCACTGGGATGTTTTCATGGAGGCATACAGCATACCTTGATCATCCCCATCCACCCTCTTCTGCACTTAGTCTCATTAATCCCCAGTATACTTCTCAACCCTAATAATCATCTCAAAGATGATATTCATTGCAAATCAGGAAAATGAAAATGATTTCCAGTATTGCTACATCTTTGAAATTATATTTTAAATTCTAGACCCATAAGAGTTTAAAAACATATGAAGTCAAGAAGAGCGTAAAAATATGTTATTTATAGATTGTATTATCTAAAATATAATATGATCTTCTAAAATTATATGTAGTTATCTTACATTTGGTTAACATTTTTTGCTTTCTTTTTTTGTTATTAACAGTGTCATAATTAGCTAAAATTAATAAAAATGAACCTACAACATAACATTTCATTTACAACATAATAAAACAATAATTTCAAAGGCATACTACTATACCAATGACCAAAAATATTCTGTGGGATAGTAGTAGATTTTAAAAAAATCAAAGAAAAAATTTCTGGATAAAAAGTATGTGAAAATTTCATAAAGTGTTCTGTGAATTTAATATGAGTCTTATTTGTAAAAGAACTATGAAATATTGGTAAAATAAATATATATTTATAATTAATTAATCTATAAGAGGCAACAAGAAAAAATTTAAGTGAATTTTTAAAAAATCTATATAATCTAACATTGAAATTATAACTACCTTAATCATAAGTGACCTTTGTTAGCATATAAGTAAATAAACAATAGAGAAAAGGGAACACAGGTAGCCCCTGCCCATGCATGACAACTTGGCTAAGTTCAAAGCACTATAATAAACTAAATAGCAAAAAATTTCTGAAATATTGGAAAACGAGTAAGTTAATTTATTGGTTGCATAAAGTTTGACAAATTTTTAAAACATTTAATGAATTAGTGTTAACTTGTCTAAATAGTGAATATACAAATATACATACATATAATTTTAATAAATATAATGAATTATGGATGTATACATATATAGTGTAGATATATGTGTTTTCACATATAATTCACATAATTCATGTAATTATTTATGTGTCTTATACTATATGTAATGCATATATACACAGGGCTTCATGTGGATTTGCAATAGTAATCAGTATATATAACAAGGATTAGAAAACGATGCATGTAAAACAAAAAATTTTAATGTACTTTTCTGCCCATAGAATAATACAATTATTTTCAAATCTAAAAATCTTGTACTCATTCAGCCATTTATTGACCCACCCCATTATACATCCATCTTTTTATTCATTTTTCTATTTATATTTGTGTTTTCTGTATTGAAATGGCTTAGAAGATTATAAAGATATTCATTGTTTTTTCCTCCTTTTATTTATTATTTACTTAAATATTTATTCTTTTACTGACCAGGTATGTTTCAGAGAAATATATACATATATATATGAATGGGAATACAGGGCTGAGGATGTAGTACAGAGGTAAAGCACCTGCCTAGCATGTACAAGACCCTGGGTTCAATCATCAGCACTGCAAAACAGAAAAAGAAAGAAAGAAGAAGTGGCTTAAAATAAAAAGTAAACATTTGGTTGAGTTTAATCAATTTTTTTGAAATATACTACCACTCATTCAATAACTAGTAAATTATAATTTCTTAATATACACTCTTATTTCCCATATTTATGGTGATTTCTAGCAAAACTTATTTTTTATCTGAGTCATCTAAGTAATTTTCCAAAAGTATTTTATATTCTATCAACTTTAACCATAATCATAATGAGTGATATTATCTTTTATTTGAGCAAGAACTACAATAATTCTTACAAATAGAAATAAAAGTCCATGTTGGCTTCTTTGTGCTGAATTTATCTCTAATGAAGCACATCCCATAAAGTCTCACAAATCACTGAAACAATGGGCACAAAACTTGTGCTTCGTAATTAATGCATGCAGTAAAATTATAGAGAAACAGTGTATTTGACAAAGACATGCAGTCTACCCTGCCATCAACACGAACAGTCATTTTAAAGCACAGCCACTTGCTTAGTTATTAGTTTTTCTTAGAATGTAAGTAATAAAGAACAAAAAAATGTTTAACATATAAGAAAAATATACCTGTTATAGATCAAGGACCAGCTAATTAACCTAAAATTCCAGTTTAATCTAATGTTTAATATGTGTCAGAAATTGTATCTCATCTCTCTCAGAAGATATTTTTACATATGCATTTTTAACAAAATTCTACATTCTCACTAATAAAGAATTTGGGGAAAATGTTTAAATCTACAGTAAAATAAAATTATATCAAGCCCTATGTTATGATGTAAAAAATATCTTTTTCTCTTAATATAGAATGGAAGTATTCCAAAATTTAAACATTCTAATTTAATATTTTAGATCATGGATAAAAAATAGAATAAAATATTTTCTCAAGGATTCTTACAAAGCAAATAATAACAAAATTTTTCTAATAGATGAATGGGAAAGGATATGGAAAAATTTTGTCTAAACCAAGGACTCAATGTGACAGAGCAAGAGAGACACATGGACTATTTAAAAAGTCAACATGAAAGTAGATTGATTATGAGGGAGGGGGAATTATACTGGAGATTAAGGGAACAGTGCAGAAGAGGGCGGATGGGGATGATCAAGGTGTGCTGTATGCCTCCATGAAAACATCACAGTGAATCATTGATTGGCATGATTAATACAGTATTAGTCACCTTTCTGTTGTTGTGACAAAATGCCTGAGAAAGTCAACTCAAGGAGGAAATAGCATTTTGGTTCACGGCTTAGAGACTTTACTCCATGGTCACTCGGTTCCACAGTTTCTGGGCTTTTGGAAAGGCCCAAATTCCAGGTAGGAAGCTCAGGATGGGGCACAGCTGTTCACCTTGTGGTGGCCAGCAAAGGGGTTACTAAAGTTTAATTTTATCATGTTATGAAAGGTATTTAGAAGGTGTGTCATTTGAGATATCAATACAACTGCTTAGAGATTAATGTGCCTGTCTGAAATTGCAACAGTCTGAAATTTTTGATTAATTATTAGTACTCACTAAAGATTTTCTGGAAATATTTTTTTCTGTAGAGTGTCTACCATTTAGACCAGTTATCATATTACTATAAAAAACTATTTGTTAATGTCAAGAAAAGAGGTACTTTCGTAAGTATGTTGAAGCTGGTTTGCAAAGCAATGCTTTTATTTTATTTTATTTTGCTTTTATTTATTTTTTTATTACTGCCTAAAATCGTGTTTGTTTGTTTGTTTGCTTTGTCTGGTACGGGGATTGAACTCAGGGACACTCGACCACTAAGCCACATCACAAGATCTATTTTTTGTTTTATGTAGAGACAGGGTCTCACTGAGTTGCTTAGTGCCTCCCCGTTGCTGAGGCTGGCTTTGAACTTGAGATTCTCCTGTCTTAGCCTCCCTAAGTGCTGGGATTACAGGCATGAGCCACCACACCTGGCTTGCCTAAAATCTTGTTATTCATTTTATTGCTTTTTTTTCTATGAGACTACGTAAGTGTATAAAAGCATACAAAATGATGTGGTACATTTTTTTCATGTAATTAAGAATAAAGACTACTGTCCTGGTAAGATTAAGAAGCACATTAGCCAAACATAGTGTCACAAGCCTGTAATCTCACCAGCTCAGAAGGCTGAGGCAGGAGGATCGCGAGTTCAAAGCCAGCCTCAGCAAAAGTGAGGTGCTAGGCAACTCCGTAAGAACTGTCTCTAAATAAAATACAAAATAGGGCTGGGAATGTGGCTCAATGGTAGAATACTCCTGAGTTCAATCCCCGGTACCTCTCCCTCCCCCAAAAAAGTAGTAGCATATTTATTCCCTTGTTTCAATGAATATCTATTTATAATATATAAAATGAAAAGCAGTAAGTCGATAGAGAATCACATAGCAGTTTAGATATATCAGTAGATGATTTATAGTCTGTCCACATATATATAATAAATTAGAATTTGTGAAACACATCACATATTCAACCACCCAAACAAATCATTTTAAACAAATTTTTTTTTAGTCAGTTTATAATAATTATGCTTAACATCAATTTTGGTAGCATTTTTTGAGGTGTGTCTATGAATATATGTATATACACAGTTTGGGGGATTAGCTTTGTGAAAATGGAATAATACTAGATGTTTTATTTGATTTGTCATCAAAGAGGCTATAGTTTATCTATCATGGGGTTTACATTCTATCAAATAAAATCAGATCCAGCCAATTGTCATTATTTCAGGTAGTTATGGGCTATGAAATCATTGAGAACAGGCAACAATAAACTATTTCTCCCAGGGGAGAAAATGTTTAGGTTCCTGTGAGCTTCTGTTCAAAAACATATATGTAATATGAAAAATACATAACCTCTTTTACGTTTGTGACTCACAATCCCAGAATGACTTCATGGTTACGAATGAATTTTTAGGACTAGGTGAATTGGCAAATATGGAATCCACAAATAATAAAGATTATTTTTATAATGTTAAAGCACCACAGATATTGAGGAATTATTTTAAATATCATAGGAGGGAGTGTATGAGTCTTGCAAAATTGTTTCGTGTCTGTCTTAAATTATCTTTGGTTTCCTCATAAACAATCCAGATCTAGAACTGCTAAGAAGGTCAGGTATTTGGTATATGGAGTAGAACTTTCCAAACAAAAGGAACAAAGAAACAAAATGTGAAGCTAGGAGATGCCTGAAGCATTGGGAGAGGGCCCAGAAGGTCACATGGTCTAGAAAGATTGAGAGCACAGGAAAGTGGGAGCGTAGTGGAAAGAGATCAGGGGAAAGATTTGAAGAACCTGTTGGTGTAGGTCTTTTGAACATTTGTAAGATTTTGTGCTTTTACTGTGGATAAAATAAGAAGTCATTGCAGGACTGACCTACATTTTAAATCAACACCATTGGCTGCTGAATTGTTAATATACAAATAAAAGGAGGAGAAAGAAATGGTGATAAAAGGAAAAGTCTACCTTAGACATTCTTTGTTGTGTGCAGAAACTAGATGGAAGATGACTCAGAACCCAATGTCAGCAGAAGTGTTAAGAACCAGTACAGTTCTAGACTTGTTTGAAAAGTATTACATGTGGAACAGAGGGAAAATTTTTAAACAATATAAACAAGCAAAGCAAATCAGGAATCAGTTTTCTCTAAATATTTTTGGTCTGGGTAACTAGCAGTATAATCAGGGGTGTAGTTATCCTTCATTCCTTCCATGGGAAAAATGCAGAAAAAAGAAATATTTTCAGAGGTGGTTCGTTAGTCTTTATGTGATAATTTTGTGGGGAGTGTGGCTGTAAAATAAAGATAGATACATATCTGAGTCAGGAATCCAGAAGGAAAGAAGAAAAGAAAAGATCTAAGCAGAAAATAAGAATGTAATGACTGACAGCAACTGAATAGCAGTAAAAACAGCACAGAAGAAGAGTACCCAGGATGAAGCTCTGGTCTGTACAATATTAAGATGGATGAGGAAGCTGAGGAACCAAAAACAAAAAAAAGATTGAGATGGAGCTATCAGTGAGATAGCTCCATTGACATTCAGGAGCAGTGTCAAATGCTACTAATAATTCAATTGCACGGAAGAAGAAACATTCTGCCACTAGTTTTGGCAAATTAGAGATCACTAGTGAAATTTATGTGCAACTCTAGGAGGGAAATGTTGGTTGAATTTGATTTAAGAGAAAATGGTAAGTGTTAAGCCTTCTAAATGAAGTGTCCCCCAAAGGCTCCTGTGTTGAAGGCTTGGTTCCCAGTCCAGCAAAGTTCAGAGGTGGGGTCCTGAGGAGTAATAGATCTGAGGGCTGTGATTTCATCCAAGGATTCAGTTCAGGGCTCACAGCCTTACCTGGAGGTGGGGGAAACTGTAATGGGTGAGGCCTAGTTGGAGGAAGTAGGTCACTGAGGGCTTGTCCTGAAAGAGCAACTCTTGTCCTCAGCACCCTCCTCTCTCTGCTTCCCAGCTGCCATGAGGTGAGCCACTTTGCTCTGCCATGTTTTTTCTGCCATGATCTACTCACTGCCTCACACAAGCCCACAAAAAATGGAGCAGACCATGGACTGAAACCTCTGAAATTGTGAGCCCAAATAAATCTTTCTACATCCAAATTGTTTGTTCAAGAATTTTGTCACAATGATGAAAAGCTGACAAATGCAAAAAGCAAGAATTTAGAGATAATGAGCTTAGACAATTACTGTGAAAATATTTTGCTGTGATAGCTGGTGGTTGAAGTTTTTTTTTTCAAATTGTAAGATGAGATAATAATATCATATTTTTATGATGATGAAAATTGACCAGGCACAGAAAAGAACTGTTGAGGTAGAAGAGAGAACAAAGAGACTATGTATGTTAAATAGGCAAAAGGTAAAAGAAGAAAAGAAAATGAGAAAATCACAAATAGGGAATTCAATGTCATGAATAATTCATCTATAGTAACATAAAAGAATACTGTTTCCGCAGATATTGGCATGCGTGTCTGATGTGAATATGTACATTCTCTTGTCATTGCTTCTGTTTTGATGGTGAAGGAGGAGTTGGGTCACCGTATGGGAATAGGTGAATGTGACTCTATAGGATATTGATAATGAAGAAATAGGAATGAAATACTCAAGCAGGTGAGAAGGAAGTGACACAACAAGTAAAAATAGTGTATTTGTCTAGTATCTTCAGGCGTTTCTTTTGATTCACTTTTAACCACACATTTGCATGTGATTAATCCAGGTTTTAGTTTTTCCAATAGGTAAAGCAAAGCACAGAGGATCAAAGGCCCATATTAGATTTATTAATCATTAAAATTAAGATGAGGTGGTGATCTTATACAATATAAAATGTCTTTAAATTTGCCAACAAATTTTTTTAAATCTTGTTTTTCTGCTTACCAGAGAGCTGATTCCATATTATTGTAAGATTCAACAATGCAGTAGCTATCCCAATGATGGTTCACCTTTGCTGTTTCACAGAGGTCTTAGTTGATGGTAATTTATTGTGCCTAAGTGCTACTTTACAGTAATGTTTTTAAATTTTAAAAAATTATTTTTTTGTTGTGAAAAATATAGAAAAAAAAGATCTTTGCTTAAAATCTTATTACCAGAATAAACCATTTTACTTCGCTTTTGTGTTTCTTTCCAGATAATTTTGTGGAAATGAATGTATTTCAATGACAGAAAATGTTTTCCTACTATTTACACGGTGATAAGCATCCACTTAACAAAATTATGTAATTTATTTGACCTTTCCTTATTCAAAAATTCTAAATCTCTAATGATTCACTATTTCCTTAAATACCTTTACCTTTTTTATTTAATGCCCCTCTCCAGTTTCCACTCTTATTTCTCAAATGGCACAGAAAAGCCACTAATGACAAATAATTTTCTTCCCTAGTCATAATTCTCTGAGCTCAAAATTCATAGTTTCTACCTAATTGTAGTTTCTGCTTTGTTTTTACTCAAATACCTAAGAGAAATTCAAACATAATGTCTTCAACTCTTCTTTCAACAATACCTCTGGCCCAGCTTTCCCCGCCCTAATTTTTGGGTATTGCACCAACATTTATTCAGATGCTCGTTTCAAACATGAGAATCTGATTTGTATTCTATCTACCACCCTGATACATCATCAAATCATGCCTGTTCTTATGGAACTCAGAATCAGGTCTGAACCCCTACCGTGCCCTATATAAACTGGATTCTCATGACCTTTCCAAATTAATAGCTTGTCACTCTTCTCACTACACACTTCATGTTAGATCAACCCACCCGTCAGTTCCTCAAGCAAGCTAAGACATTTAGGCCTTACACAGAACTTCGCTCTTGAGATTTTTTTCACCAGAAACCTCTTTTTATTAGATATTCTATTGTCTCATATAAGTATTTTTTAAATGATGACTTCTCAGAGATTCCATTCATAAACTTTCCTGTATGTGAATTTTCTGTACTACTTTTACACTTTTGCTGTAAGTTTGAATGATAAAAATCAAAGTTAGATAAATTGCACTGACGAAAGTAAATAAATAAAATTCTCACCATTCTTATCAGACTCTTGCCCATCCCTCTTTATTCACCTTCTTTTTTTCTAGTCCTCATTTTGCCCTGAAATCCAAACTCTGAAGTACAGATTTACAATCTCAGTACACACAGACACATATATCACCTTCATTAGTGTTACTTCTATTTATGTCTAGCCACTCAGCTAGTAAAGCTGTATTTTTACTACAGGAAGTTTGTTTTGCTTGATCTATCATTAATGCCTAAGTAGTGTTTATTGTGTAGTGAACATTATCTAAATATTGGTTGAAGGAAAGGAAAAAATAATGAAAGGGGAAAGAGAGGAGGATCAAAGAAGGAAAGGAAGGAAGAAGAGAGTGAAGGAAAGAAGGAAGGAAGGAAAGAAGGAAGGAAGGAAGGAAGGGAGGGAGGGAAGAAGGAAGGAAGGAAGGAAGGAAGGAAGGAAGGAAGGAGGGAGGGAAAGAAGCAGGCAGGCAGGCTGGCTTTACAAAATCAGAATCCCAGATTATGACAATGTTTTTTAAGGTCCAGTTTAGTTTCAAAATTATTCTTTTGACAAAGATTGAAGAACAAAAATTAAATTTCTTCACTGAGTTATCAGGGTAGGGTTTTGTGACAAAATTAAGAATGAATGGTTTAACATTTAACTTGTTGAATTTCGTGTATTTATTTTATGATCTTTGCCATTAGATACATCTAATCTACTTTGTAAGTTGTAAGGTAATGTATGATTATTAACAAGTAATTACTCTCATTTTTTCTGAGTGTCTTCTGCCAATTTATTACTTCATTAATATTCTCATAACTTTTGTAAGGTGCTAGAGGTACTGAAACTAAAAATATAATGTGTAAACACCATGTGATAGTTAATCTAGATTGTTGACTTGATTGCATTAAGATATGCCTAAGATTGAGAGACTTCTGCATGTGCCGGTGAAGTGTTTCCAGAAGTGATTGGCATGTGAGGCAGCAAATGGAGGGAAGAGACCTGCCCTGAATGTGGCAGCACTGTGTAATAGGTTGGAGGCCCAGATGGAACCTAAGCCAGAAGAAAGAGGAAGTCAAAGTTTGCAAGCTTTATTCTAGAGTAGGTGTACCAACTGTGGCTCATTGCTGAAGAACATCCATTAAGTCCTGAACGTGGACCCTTGTCACCAATTCTCTAGGAAGTTCCCAGACCTTCACCCTTGAACTGGGGTTGCACTACTGATCCCTTTTATTCTTGGCTCCAGCTTCTTAGACTGAGCAGCTGCTGGTTCCTTTGACTCTTCTACCTGCAGCCAGTCACTGTGGCACTATCCAAATTCTGCTCATATAAGTTAATATAATAAATCCTCTTCTATAATTATATATACACGTATCCTGTTGGTTCTGTTCCTCTAGATTACCCTGACAAATAAACACATAATAATTGTGAGACAAGACTCGATTTCTTACTGCTCAAACATGAACACTGTGTCTTTATGCCATATAGCACATCTCAGAGTGCATTGTGCATGGTTATTGCAAAAAGCATCACTCAGAATTATTTTTATAAAAAAAATGGAGACATGGATGATGTTAATATTCAGACTAAAATGGCACCTGGAACCTATGACAAATGGAGACTAGTTCAACTCCAGCTCTTGAAAGTAGGAGGCTATTTTTATCTGATTTTCCTCCTGGCACGCCATTAGTGCCTCTACTGCAATCTTTCCTATCTAGTCCAAGAAGATGATGGCCCTGTGACTTATGCTGCTGCTGCTCCTCCTCCTCCTCCTCCTCTTCTTCTTCTTCTTCTTTTTTTTTTTTACAATGGGACCAGGGATTGAAGCCAGGGCGTTTAACCACTGAGCCACTTCCCCAGCCTCTTTTATATTTTATTGAGAGACAGAGTCTCACTGAGTTGCTTAAGGACAAAATAAGCTGCAGAGGCTGGCTTTGAACTCATGATCCTCCTGCCTCAGCCTCCCAAGCCGCTGTGATTACAGGCTAGTGCCACTGTGCCTGGCTTATCTTATGCTTCATGAAGGAATTTCCCTTAAAATACTTAATATTTTACCATAATTAATCTTAGTAAAAAAATTCAGTGAAATAATGTATTGCTTAGTTAATGTGAAATTGCTACAGCTGGTATAAAATTCAAAGAACTTGGTAAATGAAGTAATTTTTAGAATTAAGCAATCTATTAAGATGGTTTGTCAATTCTGTTCGAAAGGATTTTATAATTTAATTATATATGATACATTATCAAGAATATATATACAATATATATTATTTATTTTACTTGAAAATAAAATTGCAAACTCATTCAAAACAAAATTTGAATTTGATATTCAAAACTGATTCAAAACAATTGGCATTAATTACTTTAGTAGCTAATGTTCTTACATGTTTTAGAATATTAATTTTAAAAATTAGAGGTTATGTATATAAATTATAAATTTAAAAATTTTGTAAAAATAGCAAAAGAAACTGATGTCAGTACTGATTCAATAAATCGTAACATTTTAAGATAAAGACAAAATTGAATCCCTTTAGTTTTTTCTACCTTTCAGTGTGGAAATGTGACGGTAATTGTAAATCTTGCTGACAAGATTTCCCCATCTTCTGGTAAACATTTAAGCTTGCATTTGAAGAGCCAATGCTCATTTTCTGTTTCTCTGTTTTTCTCTTCATTTCGAGGAATATATAATTTTATCTTTTGTGGCAGAGTTATTCTAACTATTGGGTTCATATTACCAAGTATGAAAAAGATTACCAATTTATTACTAGCATGTCATTTGAATATATTTATAAATATGCATATATGTATATGTATACACACACATAAAGTGTGAGAGCAATTTTTTTTAAAGTAAGAAATCTGGAGTTATTTGTAAGTTTCTAGGAACGTGAGTAGAGTGTTTCTGACATGACTTACACTGGGTAAAGGTATCTGTTCCTGCTCTCGACATCAGTTCAGCTTCAGCAAGAACAAGAACATATGATATGACTAACATTTCTTCTGTAGATAAGAGGCTGCATCTTGTTTTTGATATTAAATTTTCACATTAAAATGTATTTGATCCATATCTTAGTGTCCCAGATGACTTCTGATATACCTTAATTCAGATACTAACAACTATTTTGAAATATAGGGACCAATCACTCATAAATATGTTATGGGCCAGACCGCTCAGAAGACACACCAAGTCCCAATGATGTCCAAATTGGACACGTAAACATCACGTTTATTAGCCGGCCAGTCCCAGTGATGTCTTGATGAGTTGGTCCAGCAACTGCTTCCTACAGACCTAAACAGTCTCTTCAGGGAATAGCACCAACTCTGAGCGGTTCAGGGTATTTAAATGCAAAAACCACATCCTGGTTGGCATAGTTGCAAGCAAGCAAGGGTCCAGAAGGTGAATTGAGCCTTCAGCGAAACAATGCGTATGAGAGAATGCATGCATTCTGCCCACGTTCAGTACTTTCCATGATCATTTATAATTGACAAAGCTCTAAGTTCAGGACTGGGTCATAAGGAACTAAAATGGATGCCTTTACTAAGATGAAGTCACTCATGTTAACCTAGTCTAAAACAAATATAATTTTTAATAAGTCCACTTATTTTCTGTTGAAACTATATTAGTATTTGAACTGAATGATGAGAGCAGGATTGATAGAACAAAAAAAGATGAAAGGTTCTATAACCTTCCTGACCAAGATTGGCTGTCAGTGACCTCTTGTTCCTTTTCTGATTTCACATTGTTCCGCAAGATTATCTGCAGACCAGAACAAGAATATCTAGTCTCTGTCATGTAGCATTAATAATGACTTTTATCTCTTATGACATTGACCTACAAATAAATGGCAATTAAAAACTACACAGCTCAAGCTCAAAAGTTCATGTTCAATAATGGCCCAAATTTCAGATATATTAAAATACTGAATATATACAAATCCTAGGTCAGAAAACACTTTCTGGTATGGGATATTAAAATATAGTCTCAAAAATTGGGTGATGATTATTTGAAAATCTCAAATGTAAAATAGCCTTAAAAAGTTTTTTAGTTTCATAATAAAAGTCTCTCTCTCTTATAATATGAAAGTTCATTTCATATGATATCAATATAGATACTATAGCTTGTTTTACTTTAATGTTTGCATGGAAAATATTTTTATATCCTTTGAACTGTAAATCATTGGTGTCTATTTTTAAAGTGCATTCCATCAAAATTAATAATTGTTATGAGTTATTTTTTCATATTAAAAAATGGGCTAACAATCTATACCTTTTAATTAAATTGTTAATTTCAATATCTTATATAATCATAATGCAGTGGGACTTATGTTAACCATTCTTCTATCTATGCTTATTTGTTTATTCATTTATATTTTCATCACTAGTTATCTTTCTTGCTTCTTTCTTTCAAATTGATGAACTTTTTTCCCCTGTTCTATGTAAGTATCTTTAATGACTGTTTTCTGTTACATCACTCTGAATCTATTCCAAGGTATTTTATGAATATATATTTTTTTCAGTATGGGTAATATTTCCCCACTATACAAGATATATAAATTTGTAATAATTGCATAAAATTTATCCCAAATGTGTTATACCATGACCATATATTTTGCATATACAATCCTATCCATACATTGCTACATTTTTCCATTAAACTACAACTTATATATTAAGGTATTAAGAAAAAAAAACCAAAAAGCCTTTTCCATCAATTCAGTGCATTTATATATCTATTCTCATTCTATCCTTAGTAGTCCATCTGAAATCATATATTTTCTTTCTGAAAATTTCTCAAAGCAGTTTTTGTGGTATGAGTCTGTTGGAGAAAAAATTAATTTAGCTTTCCATTTCTGAATAAATTCTCAATTTACCTTCCCTTTTCAAAGCAGTTTGATGAGGGTAATTTCTTTTTTTTAATTTTGATTTTCCATTAGTTTCCTTTTTTGGGAGATAGGGAGTACCTGGGATTGAATTCAGGGTCATTGAGCCCCATCCTCATCCCTTTTTATATCTTTTATATCCTTTATATCCTTGTATTTTATTTAGAGAGAGTTCTCATTAAGTTGCTTAGTCTCTCCAATGCTGAGGCTGGCTTTAAACACCATCCTCCTTGTCTCAGCCTCCTGAGCCACTGGGATTACAGGCATGTGCTTGTTTCCCATCATGTTGCAGTGTTCATTTTTCTGATCCTTGTGAATTCCATCATTACTTGTATTGGGTTGCTCCCAAAATTTATCTTAGATTTCTAGCTATTTAATATGTCTAGATGTGATTAGCTTTGTGTTCAGCCTACTTTAAGATTTCTGAACTTCTAGAATCTGTGAGTTTGTGGTTTTATTCATGTTGGGGACATCTGTTCTACCATTTCTTCAAATTATTTAATCAATTAGTTAATTTTGCAGTCTGCTTTTCTCTCTGTACTTCATATTGTATACTTTCTACTGATGTAGATTCAAAATCATTAAACCTTTCCTTTGCTATCTTACATATACTGTTAATCACATTCAAATTTTAATTTTCAATTCCTTTGAACTTTTATTTTGTTAACTTTTAAAGTAGTTCTGTTCTTTTTCACTAATTAATGTTTGCTTTCTTTGGGTGTTTGGTAATATTCATAACAACTGCTTTAAAACTATGCCTGGTAATTGCCATCTCTGGATTATCTTGGATTATGTGCTCTTTGATTAAGTTTTCTGTTGTTCCTTGAATCATTTTTTCTTCCTCTGTTGTTTCTCTAATGACTTTTATGGTTTCCCAGCTATTTTGAGTAGTATACTGCTCAGATAGATTTTTGACTGCTCATTTATATCCTGTGGAGTCTTACATTTAGAGCTAGATTGGATCTATTTCAGTTCTGCTATTCATCTTTGGATGAACTGAAAGAATTGAAATACCATCTTAACTAGTAAAGAAAAGTCTTCCAGTTTCATTGGAGACTGATGTATTTTTTAAGAACATCTAGCTTAGAAATATTCAAACTGCTAATTTTCTCCTTCCAGTTGAGCATCTGTTAAAATTCTGCCAAACTTATTTAGACCTTGTGGTATGCTTTTCCATTGGACTCCATGGTGTCTCCTTTTGAGCTTAACTCAGGATTTTGTGGGAGGTTATACATAGGTCTGAATGTCTTTCATTTTGCGTGTGTAATTCAAGCTGTTTAAAAGAAGATCGATTAGACTATAAAATACAGCATTTAAGGATTTGTGTGACAAAGATTTTATGGAATATTTTTTCAGTAATAGAATCTATAGCTTCTATAATACTTCTATTTTGTTGTATTGTATCTGATTTTTGTCAAAGTCAAAACCTTTGAAGAAAATCTTTGCAAATTTAATTTTTTCCTATTATTATTATTATTTTGGTACTGAGGATTGAACTCAGGGGTACTTGACCACTGAGCCACATCCCCAGCCTATTTTGTGTTTTTGTAGAGACAGGGTCTCTACAAAACCTGACTTGTCTTCCTATAATTATTAAAAATTAAAGTTACTAATAATAACTAAGGAAATATAATTACAAAAGTGAGATGGCTCACCTTTTATATTTCCATCAGTTCCTTAAACATTTAAAATTTTTGTAAAATATTTTTAAAATTGTTAAATAAAATGATAGATTTGTGAGAATAGTCTGTTTATATTTCATGTTCTTATGTTTTTATGTTGATTATCATACAGCTCTAACCCAGTAGCCTTGGATTATTTAACAGATATATTGGAAGCTGGTATGGATTATTCCCAATCTGTGTTTATTCTAATAAAAGTTATCTGTTCTCTCAAAAAATGATGTTTTGCTCTTCTCTCTCTAATATAAGTATGAAATTCTTCTGAAGTTCTTTAAGAGTTGTTATGAGATGGAATAAGAAAAGTAAAAAAGAGAGAAAGAAGCAAACAAAATATTGCTATAGAAGTTATGGAATATGTAATTCAGACCTCTGACAGACTGAAAGGAAGGGGTCACTGCTGCTGGCGTGTTCAGATGACCACCATGTGTGGGGAAGTCACCCGAGATTGTTCATAGGTAACCAGAGAACATGGGTGGAGAATAGTCCACTTTTAAGTGTTAAAAGTCTTTTACTACCTCCATGTTGTTATGTTCTAGCTTCAGCTATTGTAATAATTGTTTTAAAAACACAACTAAAATTTTGAAGTAGCTAAAGAAAATGTACATTCTTTTAAAAATCCATAAGAGCAAGATATTGTGGAAAAAAGAAAATAAAGAGAGCTATGCAATAGTAACAAAAAGAAATTAGGAAACATAAAATTAAATAATAAAATTAAGGAAAATAATTAGAAACTAGAGTGAATATAAACAGGTACATTATCAAAGAAACTTCCCGTCAAACTATAGGTGAATAAGAAAATAAAATGCTGAAAACTAGGCACTTCACCAATTTCTAAAGAAGATTTACCAGTTCATGAAATTACAAGAAACTAACCAACCAAAGCCAATTAATAAAATCTATTAGGATTTGTTTCAGACAGATGATTTTAATGATTTTTACAAAGTCATGATATATATGTAGCTTCCTCACTCCCCAAATATGCAACTACTTCTAACACGTTCAGACATCATTCTAGTTATGCTCACATGCATTTATAATCTGTTTTTTCAGGGGTCTATATGGCATGAATATTTTTTTCTTTACAAATAATTTTATATGGCATAAATTCTATTACATGAGCAAAAAGTAAATACAAATTGTTTAAATTTAGTATAAATTTATTTCTCAACTTGTTTAAAGCATAAACCAATGAAAATAACTCATAGATATATTTTCTTAATATAGACAACCCTCTATTTTTGATTCAATTTTCCTTGGAGTTTTAGATATTCATAATAATAATAGATATGTAATAATGTATATCTTGAAATATAGACAGAGAAGGAAAGCACATTTTGATTTTATTAGAACATGTTTTGATCTATAGTTGTCCTTTGGTATAGTGTAATTTTTTTTTTTTTTTTTTTTTGGTACTAGAGATTGAACCCAGGAGCACCTAAGCACTGAGACACAACCCACATCCCCAGCCCTTTTTCTTTTTTATTATGAGACAAGTTCTCACTAAGTTGCTTGGAATCTTGCTAAATTGCTGAGGTTGGCTTTGAACCAGCTATCCTCCTGCCTCAACCTCCTGAGCCACTGGGATTACAGGCATATACCACCGTATCCAGCAACATAATCCATTTAAAAACTGGTGTTTTCTGGTGTGTTCAATTCTTTACATGTACTAAATACTAAACTTTAATTAATAAGTGCATTAATTTAATGAATAACTATACCCCTGGATAACCAAATGCTACAAATAAATATAGTTAATCAGAACTAGGCCAAGAATTATAACAGTATGTATAACATATAATATATGTTTTTTAGTTTAAGCAATATACAATATTACTAATGAGAGTATCTTGTGAATATTTGATAAATGCTTATTTTTCATAGACAAGCTTCTTCATCTTGCCTTACAATATTTCAAATTTATAATCTGTAATATATAATAAATAACCTACTATTCATACCTCAGATATTTTGTGAAAACTACAAATTGTACAATCCACACTATCAACCTCAATATTTAGCCAATTTTCTCATAGTACATACAGCTATCCTAAGGTTTGTTCTATCTCCATATAATATAAGTTCTTTCATGGATTTAGACTGTGGTGATTTTTATTTCAGAATTGTATTTCCTTGGCCTTTTTATAAGTTTTTCAAATCTCATCTTTTCAAATCTCATTCTTTTTAAGAATTTAAGAAAAATATGTAAAATTTGATTTTTTACAAAATATTAATGCAATTCTAATAGCAATGAAACAATAGGATCAATGGCATAACCATCATGATTTAAAAATAATCATTTGAAATATCATTCACTTGACATTCAAATATAATAATTAGAAAATAAAGTTGAAAATCTGTTGATGTTTTTAGGATAATCAGTTAATGGGCACGATTAAGTTTGCTCATTAATAAACTGAGAATGTAGAATAAAACCAGTTAAAATATGTTTCCTAAAATGCTTTGATTATATAAACTGTGAAATTTATTATTTTACTTAAAATAATATTAAAATTAATTCAACACAACTCAAATTATCAATTAATTTTAAAATATTATTCTCTAGTTTATTTTTAAATTTGTAATCACATTTCCTTTTGCCCTATCAGTTACTCTTATAAGTAGTGAATTCTACTATAACTAATAGCCACATCTAGAAACATCTTTGGATGGAGAGCAGTACTGTTAGAATTAAAAGAAATAAAACATAACTAAACCTTGTCACCTGAAAAGAAATTTCACAAAATCTAAAGTTTATCTCTATCTTCCCCTTCCTTCCAAGAAATAGCAAGACAATTTTCAGACTTTCATCACTATTTTAGTGCCATTATGTTTTTTAGATTTCCTAAATGATTCATAATTATTATAGAATCAGTATTTGCTCACTGAATAATAGTGTTTTAATATTAACCATTATATAAGGTGAGGATCCATCATGTTATGAAAAATGTTTCTGGCTTCAAAAAGTTGGGTCTCATAAAAGAAATATTAAAAGATTAATGCTTTGCAATCTTTTCTTTCTTGGTAATCTGAATTAAGGAATCTGTAACTAATGTAGTATCAACCATGGCAAAATATGTAATGAGAATATATTCTTAGGCTTTAACTTATGTATTTGTGAATTATAGAATTTAGTTACAGGCAAGGGTGACTGTCTGTCTCTTAAATCAAACTGCTAACATCTACAGCTACAGCCGCAGGATAACAAATATGACTATCACTAACTGGAATGCTTGCAATAATGGCCTTATCTGAGAAGATTTATTGCTACGACTCTCTGTACGGAAGTGTGCAGAAGTCCTGCCATTTCACATTCTAAGCAGCACAGACTTGTGTGTTATGCGCACTATGTGTACTACCACAGACAACGTATGTATATAAATATGCCTTGTAATGTACCTAGGAAAACAGAAGAAACATGATGTGGAAGATTTCACTTAGGCCCCTTTCACCTTGCCCACATAGTTTGAAACTTGTTTTTATCTATTATGCTTTTTCTCTTTTTAAATTCATTTGTTATTTAGTTACAATTAAGAATGAAATATAAACAGCTGAACTCTTCCTTATGACCCCATACCTCATTTCCATATTTTTTTCCTGAATTAACTTTAAACTCAACTCCATAGAGAACATTATTCTGACCAAGTCATTGTTACTCGTGAATATTACAACCAATTCAAACTCTTGGAAATACAGCTCCAACTTGCTACTCCATATCTACTTCCCAACCTTGCTATCTCTGCTCCTTACACTTGACACTGGCCTGTGTGGGTTATGTCACTAGATTCCCAGGCCTCATGGCTTCTAGTTAAGTTCCACCAATGATAAACCTCTTTAGGAAACTGGAGGGTGAAGGAGGGAAAATTATCCCCAGCCTCCCTGAGGAAGTTCACCAGAGGATGGCTATGCTCCCGTACCAAAGGTGACTAATCCTCAAAGCTATTTCTCTCCTGTTCCCATAGCTTCCTCCTCCCTTCATTTCTTCATTTGTGCTGCAGCAGGAATCTTCATTAATACCTGAGTTTCCACAACACCTCACTTACCGTTTGTAATTAATTTTTATATAGTAGAACCTCTTCAAATTATATTAATTTGAATATGTCATCTGTCTCTACTTGGGATGCTAATTCACAGAATAAATATATAGGATGTTCATAAGAATTCATCAATATACTAAAAAATCTAAGACAGTATTGATAATCATCTAATGACTTTGTCAATGCAACCAGCTGATAAAAAAAATGTTAATAGTTGCTGGGATATATTTATTCAATTCTCAGGAGAAACTACAGTATGAAGCACAAAACATTGTGAAAATGATCTGAATTTATCACTAATAAAATAGCATTCTTCAGAGTTACTTCAAAATTAATAAGATTTTTGCAACAGGAATAATTTATCAGATGATAGAAGATCATCATCTATGGTCAAGATTTGTAACTAACCCAACATAAATATTTTTAAAAAATGAATCTAAACGGGTTTTTCATTAATTACTACATTTCTTATATTCATAAAAAATAATGAGGTTACACTAGTTTATAATTTGTTTAATTGCTTTAACTAATAAGATTAGATTTAGTTTCTATTATAAAATAAGGACAATGCACAACTAAAAAAATAATAAAAATAAATTGTTTGAAATGCATGTCAAAGCTAGGAAAGATGACATACATCTGTATTCCTAGCCACTCAGGAGGCTGAAGAATTACCTTCTTGTGAGCCCAAGAGTTTGAGCACATCCAGGCAACACAGTGAGACCTAATATCACACAAACAAATAATATACATTTCATTTTATCTTCATGAAATATGTTGCCATCACTATGAAATAAAATTATCAAAACTTGGGTAAAAAACTAAATTAAATGAAAAGAATATTATTTAGTTTAAAATATGAATATAATATTTACTTTACTTTTTCATTAGCTATGTTTTCCAAATAGTGACCTAAATAGTAATCTATCAACTTCCCTTTTCTAGGTCCACGTTGTTAATCACTCAGTTTGGGGAGCATATATAGGCTTGCAGGATCTGGACTTGTCTCAGTTGGTTGGTGCATTCTCTAATGAAGCCAAGATCTCTGCCCAGTCCCAATAGGAGCCACTTAGTTTCACATAGGAACAGTAACTACATAATGTATCTCTAATTTCAATATGAAACAAACAAAAAAATCAATTATTTTACATCAAAACTTACTTTATCTTTTTGTTTTATAAACTATACTTCATTAATATATAAAATAATAATAATAAATCATTATACATAACCACTTTTCTGAACATAGTAGTTCCCATTAAGCTCTCTAAAATAGATGTTGCTCATTTTTCACAGCCCACAAAATTGAGGTGAGGGAGGAAATTTGGGCAAAGTCTTTAAGCTTTGCCACTGTGACTTTATTTCCAAACCATAACTTCTTCACTTTTATGTAAAGAAATCAGTGAATTTGAGGTTCATATATGTACATATTTTCTTCAGGTGTTACCTGTTTATTTTGAAACACAAATCTAAGGAAAAAATATATATATAATAGAAAAAAAATCTTTGCAACTTTTATCCATATTCTTTCTGCACATATTTAAGGGTAGATTCTAAATTGTTTGTTTGCCTTGGAATAATTGTTTATCTATTTTCATGCAGCTCTTGAAAGAGTATTTTTTAAATAATCACAAATCAATGGACAAAAATCTTGAAATCAGCTTTGATAAAACACTATTTATATAATGCATAATTTTTTTTTTAATTTCACTGATTGTCCCACTAAGGCTGCTTTTATCTGGTCCAAGACCAATTCAGAATCAGATGATGTCATTATTTGTCATTTTTCTTTAGAGTTTTTTAGGATGATGAAAATGTCCAGCCTCTCGTTGTTTCTTCATAGCCCCGTTACTTTTACAGATACTGTCCTCAGTGCTCCTCATTCATCAAATTAGTTAGCATTGGCCTTTTCCATGCGACATCAACCTGACAGCCTCTCTGTTTCTCTTCACCTTCTCATTCCAGCCCCCACTTAGCATGGCAACCGGTAGTGATGCTTCTAATGCATATGGTTCCACTGCACTTTGGTCAACCACTTCCACAGAAGCTCAAATCCGCCCTTCCTTTCTCCTTATCAGACTCCTCCTGTCTCCATTTTCTTTAATATTTGGCAAATACCTTATGGTACATCACTCAACCTAAATCTGTCAATACTTTAAGTTCCTTTGATTCACTCATTTTAGGTCCTCACTTGACAAAACACCCATTCCCATGAATCAAATGTATTCCAATGTCGTCTTCTATCATGCTAGCAGGAAACACTGTTTCACTGCAAGCTTATGATCTATCTCTAAGACCAATTTGGTAGTTAATTCTTCCAGTTGATCCTCTTTTTTTTCCCAAGGAAATACCAATCAGCACTATAGGAAACCAAGCTTGAAACACAACCATCAAATAGTGATCTCTCCTGCTCATACATATGACCTTTGTTTTCAAGTGACCACCGTCTACTTACCAAGCTTTCACATCCCTGCTTCCTGGATAGAGATTCCTGGGGCACTCAATCCCTAAATTAACACCACTTCAAACTCAGGAATGATGGCCTCTTTTTTTTTTAAATGTATATATTTAAAAAAATATGTTTATATATATTTTAGTATATATATAGTTATATATAACTATATATTATATATTATATATGTAAGTATATATTATATATAACTATTATATATTATATATAGTTATATATATAACTATATATTTAGTATATATTTATTTAAATATTTATATATTTATATTTTTAGTATATATATATATGTTTACTTTAGTATATGTGTATACTTTAGTGTATATATATATGTTTACTTTAGTATATATGTACTTATTTTAGTTGTCAATGGACCTTTACTTTATTTATTTGTATGTGGTGCTGAGAATGGAACTCAGTGCCTCACACAAGTGCTCTACCACTGAGCCACAACCCCAGCCCCTGATCTCCTCTTATTGAATACTTCCTCAATATCATAAACTACCCACTGACTTCCCCTTATTAAAATCTTCCTGATTTTCCTCTGGCGTGTGCATCAATCTCATGTAGAAAACTAAACAAACCTAAACTTGTTTCAACACAAAGGTGTGCTGAATGGGTTTTGACTGGGGGTGGGGATTCAACACTATCTTTTGAAACAATGTTTTCTTTTTAATATCTTTGCTCATTTTTAAATATCCTTTCTTCTTTTCCTTACTGGCCTCACTACTTTGCTTGTCATTTTGACTCACAAGATGCTCTTCTTATTCGCAAAGAAAACATAAGTCTTTAGAGGATCCTTCATCCTGGCTGTACCATTGAGAACAGGTTGTGTGGCAGCTAAACTTGAGGTAGAAAAATAGTTTGCATTTTCATGTGGGAAAAAACAATCACATGGGATAGAGCACGGAAACACGGAGTTTTATAGAACTAGAACAAATTCAGGGCAACAAAATTGGTAAAAATTACAAGACTGAAGCCCCCAAAATGATAAATGCTTCAAGAGACAGATTTGTTTAAATACTGCATAATTCATACATGTATCAAAACATCACACAGTGCCCACTGAGTATGTAAAATTCTTATGTTTCCATTGATCCATTTAAAAATCAATTTAAGAGAAAGAAAAATATAAAGAAAGCCAGTTACAGATGATCCTTGAGTTATGATGGGTTAAATCCCAATAACTACATTGTAAGTTGAAATCATCATAAATTGGAAAATGCATTGATACACCTATCCTAGCATACATCCTAGCTTAACCTAGCCTAGCTTTGCAGAATCATCTACTACAAAGCTGATTTTATATCATATTGAATATACATGTACATACAGAGATAGACCTTCTGTAGACCTAATGGGATGCAAAAACAAAACAGAAATTTCAAAAAGTGCTGAGAACACAGTGAAAAGGGACAACTCTTAGACCAGATCCTTTTAACTGAAATCATAGCTTGATATTTAATTTTTGAAAATTTTTTTCATAATGAAGATAGTATAAATTTCTTCTACAAATCCAAAAGAGGGCATGTTATAATGCTAAATGTGTCAATAATCATTTTAATTCCTCATCTGATATATTGTAATTGCCTCCACCTAAGGTTAGTAGGAAGGGCTCATTTGGTTGCTGGAGGATATATCTGTGGGACCTCAACTATATGAGATTTGTCTATTTAATTTCTCCTTTGGTTTTGAGCCTCAACTTTCATTCTCAGCAGCATGAAAAACAAACCAAAGTTCAAACAAGGTTTTGGAAATTACCCCAATGCAAATGTGCCTCTGGTGTTCCACTTCTCTGTGGGTTCCCAGCTTGTTTTAGATTCCAGCTAAGTAAATATTATCACACAAAGATTCTAATATTCTTACTGAGAATTTTGTATATTTCTTCTTAAAGTA
This sequence comes from Geosciurus inauris, assembly GCA_004024805.1. Taxonomy (NCBI): domain Eukaryota; kingdom Metazoa; phylum Chordata; class Mammalia; order Rodentia; family Sciuridae; genus Geosciurus; species Geosciurus inauris. The sequence continues at coordinate 78,814 of PVHX01000730.1, forward strand.
ATTTAAGTTGTTTTAAAAGCTATTATGACAAAGTATGTTTCTTCAAAATATGTTCATATTGTTCCTGGCGATGGAGCAACTTGTGATTTTTTCTATGGCATAAAAGCAATGTGTGTTTAGTAGAAACTGTACTCTGAATTTTGAATTTCCTTCCTTTCCTGAGCCAGCAATATATAGTAGTCTACACTCCCCCAAAGCTATTCAGTGGAAAGAAGCCATTGTGTCACCAGGGTTTTTGGATATTGATAGGTAAATAACATGAGATATTCATCACTTTACTGTATGATAGGCTTTGTGTTAGATGGCTTTGCCCAACTGAAGACTGGTATAAATGTTCCAAGAAGTTTTAAGGTAGGCTACACTAAGCTAAGATAATCAGGAGGGTTGGGTATGTTAAATGAATCTTTCACTTAGGATATTTTCAGTTTACGATAGATTCACCAGGAAGTAATGCCATTTAAAATGGAGGCCCATCTCCAGACATGTTTATAGTCATATATACAAAAAACCCAACTCCTGTAACCCACTGATGTTGTTATGTGATTAATTAGATTCAGCCTATAGTATACAGTTTCAAAATCAGCTTTCCAGACTGTATAATAAAGATTGTAAAAATGTTCCTTTGATATGTGTGTAAATTTATGCATATTGTATTCACTTATGTAAGTTTCCAAATAATAGACATACACAAGTGATTTTATCATAAAAATAACCCATTATAAGCTTGTTAAAATAACTATTCCAAACATTTGTATGATAATATTAAAATATTCAAAAATCTTTTCAGAGAGTTATAGTTCCTTATCACATAGTTATCTTTCAAATTGAATGTTTCCTGAATTGGAATTGGGGAGTTTTCAGTGGAACAATTTCACTCTTTGTCCTTGCCAATGTTGAAGAATAACAGATTTTTACTGTCACAATATGTTCATAAGAAATCATGATATGTTCATAAGAATGACATTTACAAACATCTCATTTAACTCCGGTTTTGCAGATTTCTCTTATTATTAAATTAAATCCTCTCAGGTATGTAATAGTCTATGAAAACAACCAAACCACTAAATTTATTCCAGAAAACAGAATAGAGTTGATTCTCTAGGAGAATGAAAAACTGAATCTCATGGACACTTTTAACCTGTATGCAGATCAATCACGTCAGCTAGGTTGAAAGGTACTACATAAACACAAAGGTCTACCTGACTTTTTTTGTAGTATGAGTCAGAAAATTGCTTATTTACTTGTATAGTTTACTGTGAACCTTTCTTGCTCAACTTTCATCATACTTGAGACATTTTTCCTCAGTAAAAGTTAGCAGTCAATACTCAAATCTACTTTCTATATTCCTGAGTTTTAAAATGTAATATAGAAACTATTGAGAAATTTAATTTGTTTGGATGTTTATCGGTCAATGCTGAAATTAATTCTAAAGATTTATTTTTCCCAGCGGGAATAAACATTTTATTTATTTAGGTTATACAATTTAAAAGATAGTAGGCTCACCTTAGTATTTATAGTATATAGAATGCTTTTTGACCTATGAATGGATAGATAAATTTAATTCTTTAGCAACCTATATATGACACATAATCCTCTCCTTGAAAATAACTAAGTGAAATGAAAGAAGGAAGGAAAGAAGGAAGATACAATGAAGGAAAGAGCAGAGGGAGGAGGAAAGGAAGAATGGGAAGGGACATGGGAGCTTTGTTCCTGGGGAAATGAATTCATTATATGGTGAGAAGTTATTTGCAAAATATGACCAGCACACAGAAGATTTTTATATTTCAGTTTTAAGATTCAAGGACTCTGGGCTGGGATTGTGGCTCAGTGGTAGAGCGCTTGCCTCGCATGTGTGAGGCACTGGGTTCGATCCTCAGCACCACATAAAAATAAATGAATAAAATAAAGATATTTGTGTCCATCTACAACTAAAAAAAAATTTAAAAAAAGATTCAAGGACTCTATTGGGAAATCTAAAATGTGGCCCGATTAGTTGCATACTTGAGTTCATTTGCGCTCTCTCTCCTTCTCCCTGCTTTCCCATCACAGTCCCACAATCACAGTCCTGAAAAGAGAACCTAAACTCTCAATAAAATTTCAGTAAATGAATGAAATTATCTTAGTAAATGAATGAATATATTTGGGTTGGTAGAATATAAAACTTAGACAACTCTCCATTAGTGTTGATTGTTGATGTTATTGCATTTATGTCACTCAAGTTAGGTCTTGCTGACATTTAAGGGGCTCAAGATCTCATTTCATTAGCAGAGCAAAGGCTTGTCATTTTCACACATTCAATACCTAATACAGGAGTTTAGGAAGCTCTATCATCATAGTCACAAGGCCTTGGGCTGACAGAGGATGATTTTGAACAACTTGACATATTTCCTCCAAAACGGAGGGCCAGTTGCTATATCTTGTACTCTGTACTGTAAGGGAAGAGTCACAATTCCTGATTCATCTCTTTCAATGGCTAAGGTAACAAAATCGTTTTTATGTATACTGTTCTCTCTGCCTGGAATATCCTTCCCCCCAGATTTAATTCATTTAGTAAGTAGCTGTTTAGCTTTCAGTTTTGAATGAGGCAAGAGAAGGCTTCCTCTCTGGTGCAGCCTATAGGGTAAGCCATTCTGCTTCACTGGGAAAATGACCCAGGGCATGTTGTCCTATGTCAAATTTCTATGGCAGATAAGAAAGCTTTATGGAATCTTTCACATTACTAACAGGAATATCATAGACCCCATAGAGGCAGTTTTGGAGAGTTATGTACTGTTCTTCAGAAAATTATTTCCCCTTTTTAAAAACAGAAACCAGCTGACTACTCATACTTTATGAAGACTGAGAACTATAGGATGCCAGAAATCCAGGAATCTGAGCTGCTGACCATAATACAAATAAAATCCCAACATATAAATTTATGGTGACAGGAGATGGTCCCTAGCGGTCTTGAAGGAACAAGTTGTGCTCAGGCCATTGGCCACGATTCCTATGAACCTACTGCTGCCTCAATCTTTCTTTTTTTCCTTTACTTCTATGATCTCATAGAATTACACCAAAGTAGCTTCATGGAAGAAACAAAACAAAATCAAGGATGCTTTGGTGCATATCAGTTGAAGTGCCTTTCCCATCATCTTGTCATTTGACTTGGTTTTTGATATTTAACTTTGTGTTTTAATCTATATACAACATATCAAAGATATCCATCCTGAGTTCAGTAGGTAAAATGCCATCTAGCAGGAGGGCGGAAGATGCTGAAGCTGCTGTTTCAGTCCTTCAGTGTAGGTAGAAGAGTGCAGGGGCCACAGAGGCGATGGATGACCAGATCAAATGTTGGCAGCTCAGCATCACTTTGTCTTCTTTACCTTGGCTCCTATGTCAAATGAGGAGGAACGTAAAAAGGTGTTTCCCAGTCCCTTTCCCATATGCTTCCAGAATAGGATCTGACAATGAAAAACCTAGGGAAAAAAAAAAAGAGAGAGAGAGAGAATGAACTCTTATTCTTCATCAATATCTACATGGAGACAAAGTCCCAGGCTGAGGCTTCTGGAGTTCTTGGGATGAATTCTTTCTGGTGTTGTAGGCACCTGGGACTCTTTGTGGCAGTATGTCTGCAATTTCTGTGGAATATCTTTTGCCAAAGAAGAATAAAGATGAGCACTGATTTATAAAGCATGGGCTGAATAGTAATTATTTGAAAATTATAAATATGGATATAGCATCTGTATAGTTAAGTGGAAATGAACAATTTACATTCTATTATTATTTCTAAGAGAAAAAAAATTTAGTCATTTAAACATGCCTGTATAGTCAGATTAAGACAGGGATTTAATCCAATGTTTATAAAGATAAAAATACAAATAACAAATCTTTTAATCAGGCTAATATCCAAAATACAGGTTATTGTCTATAAAGTAAATAAAGTCCCACAGATTCACCAGAACTGGTGAAGTGAAGAAAAATCAAGAGTAGTCTTGATTTTTGGGTACAGCTAAAGTAAAAAATCTATAATGTATAGATCTGACATTTTTATGGAGCCCATGAACTCTCCATTTTTCAAAAAGAAAATCATAGAAATTTTGTCATAAAAATCTTTAAAATCATAGAACAGTCATTTGGGTTATAATCAAAATATAACACAAAGCAATGCAATTGAAAAACTCATTGTTTATTGACTTTACATTTTACTGACATTCTGCATAAGTTTAAAAGTATATGCCAATTCACATGCACATACGTGTTTGTGTCTACATTCATATTCATTCTGTACACACATAAAAAATTCTCTCATTCATTTTAGGGTATTTTGGAATCCTTCAGTTTTTTTTTTACCTTGACTTAAGGACATTTTAATATTTTTTTAAAATACAAGACATAGTTAAGACAGAAATGTATAGCATGCCAGATTATTAAACATTTGTTTTTTTAAATATCCATATAAAATTGTGAAAATATAGAAAAATGATGCAGAGCAATTTTTGCACCTTCTTAAACATGTATTGAAACAATAAAAATTGATTGTACAAATAAAGTATCATATAATTTTAAAAAGAGACATGTTACCGACATCATTATTTGGAAATCAAGATGAAAATAGCTAAAAGCAATGCAAAAAAAGAGAAACCCAGCCTTCTTTCTCAAGATGGCATTCTTGGGAAAATGACTCGGAAAATAGTCATTTTTGGATTCCACTCAAGTGGTCAAATAGTTGTGGGGGGATTAAACATGATTTGCATCTGCTTGACAAGTACACTAAACCCCATTTTTTTAACGAACGCAATATACAGAAAGCTTTCGCTCAAATGCAAAGAGTGAGCCGTGAAGAGTGATCAAATTTGGAACCTGTTCAGAAGGTAGCATTGGTTATGAGGCATCTTTGATAGAATCAAACAGAGAAGAGAGCTTGGCTGAGGTACAATACATGTTTCTTTTTCTTTTTTTAACTCCAACCATTTTTATGTAATTAAATTCATTTATGCTTTATAATTGTCAGATTACTTAGTCTTTCCTTGAATTAGTTGTTTAATCTGTGAATCAGGTGGGAGAGGGAGCAGGGCTGAGAGGCACCTCTGAGGTACACAGCCTAGGAGGGGAAGGTCAGCAGGCACTGTTCTTCCTAGGGCTGTGAAATCTTCCCCTCCCCACAAGTCTTATTTAAGAAGTTTGTAGGAAAAAACAATCAACAAGGGAGACAATAAAAAGGACACCAGAGGAAAATTTAGCCTCCTAGGCCTTCAGCAAGAGCAAATGGTAAACATAGCTTAATCTCTAAGCAGGTAAACATAAAACCTCACTAAAGTGCCACTTCTTTTTCTTTTGACTTCAAACAACAAGGTATATGATATACCCAGGGACAAAAAGTACATTTCAAAAGGACAGAACAAGAGAGAAAAATCAAGATGGAGATACGGCAGGCATTGTAATTATCAAGCTTGGCTTTTAAAATAACTATGATTAATATGGTAATTTCCAATGGGAAAAGTGGACATCATGAAAAAACATTGTTAACATAAAGCAGAGAAATAAAAACTCCAAGAAAAAATAAGACAGAAATGTTGTAAATAAAATTCTGTGTAACAGAAATAGAATTGTTAATTATTACTTCAGTTACAAAACTAACAGGCTTTGTTTACAGCTTTTTGCAAGTTTGTGAATGTCTGAGAATTTAATGTTTGTTCTGAATGTCAGTTTTATTTTGGAATAAATTAACATTGAAGTCAGGCACAGTGGAGCATGCCTGTAATCCCAGCACTTTGGGAGGCTGAGACAGGAGAATCGCGAGTTCAAAGCCAGCCTCAGCAAAGGCGAAGCACTAAGCAACTCAGTGAGACCCTGTCTCTACATAAACCACAGAATAGGGCTGGGGATGTGGCTCAGTAGTCAAGTATCCCTGAGTTCAATCCCCAGTACCAAAAAATAAATAAACAAATAACATTGAGAGTTACAGGGATTTTGTATTACTTTGTTTTTAAATGTTAAAGTTACTAGTTAATATTTCTCTTTACACACACACACAAACATACACACTTTTTTATGCTAAATATTAATAATTTGATTTGGTTATAATTTTGAATCAAAGCCTTTATCTGGCTCTGTGAGAACATAAAAAGGTCTCCATGCCAAAGATGTGATTAACTTTATAGATCCAGAGAATTATGGAAATGCATAGTGCAAAATGCCTACTTGCCAAAATTATTCCATGACCTTGTGCTTAGGAAGAGTTTTAAATAATTCAGTGATGTATTGAATGAATAAATTTGTATTGCTTGTTACTCTAAACAGTCATGCATTCACTTCTCCTTGCCATTTTTAATAAAGCCTAGTTTTCTAATATTCATGAAATATTGCATTTCAATTAAATTACATAGGTTTTGAGAAAATAGTTTGCCCTAAGCTGTTTAGTGTTGACACCTACTGTCATTTATTTTTTCTTTGGTATAATGCCCAAGGAAGCTTTGAGTACAACTAATGCAAAGTACTGTCATTCTTTAATGAGATACTTTTTGATCATGTATAACACAATGCTGTCTGAGGAATCACAAAAATAATGTTTTGTTTATGAGGGCTACAAGATAGAAAGACTTCCACAGTTTGAAAATGAACTTTGTCTACTTTAGTACAAATTATAAGCATGTAATTGTTAGAAACATTGGGGTGTCCCAAAAATCAGACATGTGCTCAAAAGTTACTCAGCAAGGTCAACTTAAATTCTTGCAGAAGTGTGTGCTATCAAAAAAAAATGTGTGTGTGTGTGTGTGTATGGCAAGCAGGCACACTGGGCAGGAAGTCTGCCCAGGTTTTCATCCCAAGGGCAGGCACTGTCCCTTGATCTAGTAGGAGGAATTTGGGGTTATTATCTATAGGATGGGTTAATTTAAATTTGGGAGGACTGGGGAAGGGCTCTAGTTACTATTGGATCACCTAGTATATTACATGCATTATGATCAGAAGACTGAGGACAAAGGGTAATATGTTAAAGGGGCTCTAAATGATGCATTTCAACCACATCATTTTGTGACTTAGTAACACCTCCACCAAACTACACACTATGGAATTTAGGTTTCAGATTACAGCAAGCACAATTTTGTTACATATTAGGAAACTCAGACAGCAGGCTGAACTTAAAAGAGAGAAAATTTAAGTTGACCTTAATTACAAGCATATGCACGGAAAATACTGTCTCACACTTTTCTTTCTCTCACCTGCATTACCTGTCTTTGTGGTGTATAAATAAATGGATGAAGAGACAAAGAAAATGTTTGAATTATTGGGCTGATTTAACTGTTCGAAACCATACACTGTCACACAGGTTGTACTCACTAACCTGTTGAATCTGTCCTATATTTCAAGACATTTAGGCCTCAAATAGTTTTGATTTTCCCAGGTTATTTTATTCCTGAATCAGGACATTGGTAGTAAAAAGGAAAAACAAAAAAAGACTCTAAAAATAGAAATAGCAGCCAGGCACCATGGTGCACGCCTGTAATTACAGCCTTTTGGGAGTCAGGAGGATCCAAGTTCAAAGCTAGCCTCAAGGACTTACTGATTCCCTACATAATTTAGCTTCAAATAAAAAGAAAAGAGCTGGGGATGTTGCTCAATGGTTAAGCATCCCTGGAGTCAATCCCCAATACTAAAAATAAAAAAATTAAATTAAATTAAAAAATAAATAAAATAAAATAAAATAGCAACAATAATACTTCTGCTTACCAGGTCGATTGTTTTAATATATTATCATTTGTTTCACTATAATACAAATACTTAATGAACTGGACTTACTATATCATAGCATATTTTTAGTCAACATTAGTCATAATGGAATAATAATTGCCATGTTATTAAATAAAAGCAATGCAAAATTGAAATGCATGATGCTTTATACTTGAAATACCATGAATTAATAATATCTACATATTAATAAAAATTTGCCGTTTTTAAATTTTCTATATGACACCATTGAGTTTGATAGCTTTGGCTCATTTCACATTAAAATTACTGGCATTTTCATAACAAAACATTCCTTTCAGGTGTCCTCCCATTCACCTAAGTTCTTTTTCTAGAAAAGCAGGTGTTTTCAAGCTACTGGGATTTGATGCCACAAAAGAATTTTAAATCTGCTCCATTGCAGAGGGTTAGAAAAAGAAACAGTCAGAATCTGCCATGAGAATTTTGGAAAGCCTTTTCCTTTTTATAAAGAACAAGAAAAAATACTCTATTCATTAATTTAGACTGATTCACTGGATCTACACTGTCGCCGCCATTCAGAATAGAGTAACTTCAGATAGCCAAACACACATTGCCACCTATTACTTTCATGTAGTTGATTAGTAGACAAATACACAATTATATATCAAAATAAAGTGCAAAATACTATCTGTAAAAGGGCTCTTAGATTTATTTCCCTGGAGTTTTTTCAAAGATTATCTCATACACAGAAAGTCATTTTCCTCAGCTCTTGTGCAAAAGATTCATCTCCAGCCTTCTAAATGGGCAGACTTCTAAGGTGGCCCTTGAGAGTCCTTCCCTCTGGTGCACATGCCTTGTATAGCTGGCTTTTTTTTTCTTTATTCTTTTTTTTTTTTTTTTTTTGAGTCTGGGGGAAACTGGTGATTGCTTGATTGTTGCCTCATGGCAAAAAATAATAGTATACTCACCCTCGTGGGAATGTTACAAAGACAACTGTCTATCATACTAGAAAAAAGGTACTCTTGCTGACATTGAAGAAGTCAGCTGCTATCTCAAAAAAAATAAAGTAGCCAGGATCTGAAGGAGCCTCTAGGAGCTGAGACATCCCTAGCAGACAGAATGTGAAGATTCCATTTTTACAGCCAAGAGATCACCCAAATGATCTCAACGAATTCAGACCTTAGATGAGACTGTAGCTCCAGCTAACACCTTGACATTCATTGGTCTAGTAAGATCATGAAAAAAAGACCCAGGTAATACTTGCTCAGTTTTCTTAATATCATAAAAAATGATATAAATATGTTACTTATAAGTGCTGAGTTTGTACTGATTTGTTATGCTATAATGGAAAATTAATAAAATATACAAAACTTGTACAAATCTTTATAAATAATATGCACTGGGAATGCATATATATGTGTATATATATATATGGTGTGTGAATGTGCATATACGCACACATGTAACAGAACATGAGCACATAAGAGAGATATATTGCCCTAAGTAAAATAAAATTTTAAATTGATCAGTGTTATATACCTTGATCAGAATTAAGGAAAAATGACTACAAAAACTAAATATAATACAGAAAATAAATGTTGCTGATTATATACTTTTAAATTTCCACCACAGGGGCTGGGATGTAGCTCAGTGGCAAAGCATCTGCCTTGCATTCGCAAAGCCCTGGGTTCGACCCCCAGTTCCAAAAAAAAAAAAAAAAATTTCCACCACAATAAAATAAACACAAGAGCTATTTAATAGAATTAAATATAATTGTTTTGGCAATGCAATTTTAAATTTTTTAATAATTTAAATATTTTAAAATAATTTCATGCCAAAGGAAAAAATGTGCAATCATACAAAAACCTAAAATTTTATTTAAGATGAGCCCAATTTGAATGTCAGTTAGCCCTTACCTATTTGTCAAACTTTTGATTTCTAGAAATGCAAAGGTCACTAAATAAAAACCAAAATTCCACAATAGAACACTTTTAATATTTTCTGAAATTAAGCACTTAAAATTTGAAATTTTAAAGAAAAGAATTTCCACAGATTGTTGTGCTTATGTTGTTTTTTCATTTGACATATATAATGATTTTTTTATTTCTCATTTTACCTATTTAGCCTGATTCACTGGGTCTACACTTTTGACAGTATATTCTGGGACAGGACCTTTGTGTAACAAAATATTTTTCATTATATATTTGATATTATTACACACTTCTTTACCACTGTGCCTTGAAATTAAGCAAAGTTGGGCCTATGGTTAAAATTTTAGTAGCTTTTACTTGATAAGTGTCACTTGGGTTAACTTCCTTAAGAAAATTCAAAATTTATACCCTTTTAAAAATATCTAGTTTTTTTATTACTAAAGATGTGTTTAAGCATATAGTTCTTTTAATTTAAATTTTTATTTTATGGGAACTCCAATTTATGTTGGTATATTTATATGAATAAATGTAAATTCCCCTAATTAGTGTCTAATATATTTGAAGTGCATTTACTAATACTAACTCTTGAGAAATCCATTGGTATCCTAATCATTCAACTATTATGTGCAATGCATTAGACATTGGGGAAAGCATGAATTTTGTTCTATTCAATGTGAATGTCAGGTAATTTTACCAACACCTGCTACATATCTTCTTGCTGTGACTTATTTTCAGTTGACAAAGTGAATGTCGCCATTTATAATATTCAATTTACACAGACTCAAAACGACCTTTTATCTTTCACTTGGAATTTCCAAAGCCTAATGTGCTCATGTTGCAATTCATATTCATGGTTAACTTCTCAAGTAATTAAAAAAATATTTCATGACAGAGCCAATTCTTCAGTTGTGTGAATATATACAACTCTTATTTATTAACATTTTGAACTCTGGAGCATAATAGATTACGTTGAATACATTTACATACTCAATTTGAAAATCGCCACCTTTATCAATAATTCATACTATTTTTTCTTCAGTGTCTGTGGTCATAGAAAGACTGTTTACTAGCATATCTAAAATATATTTAAAAGAAGTTATAAAATATTTTTGGTTATAGACATTTTTTCAAAATTACTGTCAGAATGCTATGGTAACATATGAGATGTATTTTGTAGTTTTAGGTGTTAAGTGTCACATTTGATCTTTCACTGAAGGTAGATAGATACAATAATATTAAAGAAAACTACATATCCCAATGGCTGGATAAATAGCAGCAATAGAATATTTTCTATTTTCAATAATAGAGACATCATTTATAAGTAAATATAAAATAATTTATTTGAACTTTACAAAACACAGACCACTGTGGAACATTAAAAGGAACAGTTGTCCTTATCAGAGAGGAAAAAAAAATCTTGTTTATTTTTCCATGAATGAGAAAAAAAAAATGTGACCAAATTTCATAGTGCTATTTTTTTCTGTGGCATATGAGTAGTATTTTAGCTTGCTTGCTTTATTTATTTATTTATTTATTTATTTATGTATGTATGTATGTATGTATTTATTTATTTATTTATTTTGGGGAGCAGGAGTACTGGGGATTAAATTCAGGGCCGCTCTACCACTGAGCCACAAACCCAGCCCTGTTTTGTATTTTATTTAGAAAAAGGGTCTCATTGAGTTGCTTAGGGCGTCGCTTATGCTGAGGCTGGCTTTGAATTCGCAATCCTCCTGTCTCAGCCTCCCAAATCTCTTATATTACAGGAATGCACCACTGCATCCAGCATTAATTATTTTTTAATAAGAATTATTATTATTGTTAAATATTAGTGCTATAATGTGAGAGCTGGAAAGTGACAAACCCCTTGTTAGATAGTCTGACTGATGCATGAGAATAACTTTCCTTCAACTTAGCATCTTAAACCAATACTCATATTTCTATCTTGCTCTGTGTTTACATTATTATAGTTAAGCCCAGATCATCTTCAGTGATGTTAATGATGACAGCTGCACAAAATCATAATATAAAACTATAGGAACACAACAACACAGAACAACACAGAGCACATCAGACACCAGATGGAAGCCGTTACATGGCTCCACATACCTCTTTCTCCAAAAGACGTGCCAACCTCTTCTTTCATTTATTCCACATTAAATTTATCTGGAGCTTGAATTAAGATAAACTTAATTTATCTTTGAGAAATGTTTAAAAACTAGAAATTTCCTAATCAAATACATCTGATTTTACTTTGTCTTTATTCTGATTGGCTTAAATATTATTTTTATTTTTTTATAAGTTTTAGATTTTCATTTTAATGTTTCTGATACTCCAAATATTATCAATTGATTTCCTGGTTACATATGACTCTGCTAGAGTTTGGATTTTAAGTGTCTCCCAAAGGTTCTTTGGTAAATACTTGGTCCCCGGAGTCCTGTCATTGGGAGAAGGTAGAATCTTTAGGTAATGGGCCCTACTGGGAGGTCATCAGGGTGTTCACATGCAGAAAACAGTAGGACCTCAACCTCTGTCTCTGTCTCCCTCTTATATCCTGGCCATGGGGAGAATGATTTTGCTCTGCCATAGCCTCCCTGCTGTAGCCCTCCAGAACACTCACCACAGGCTTCATACTAATGGGTTCACCCAAACATGAAATGACCTCCAAAATGGTAAGCCAAAATAAACTTTTTCTTGTTATAAGTTGATTTTGATATTTGTTATAGTGACAGAAATCTGACTAATACAACTAATTCTTCAATAAAAAAGAATTAGGTAGCTACCATGATTACGTCTATTCTTTAAATGGGTCATTATTATAGGTAGAGCAGAATGCTTTGGATATGAACGTAAGATTGATTAGCTGATGGAGTACATTTCATTTTATATCCCCTAGAAAGAGCTATTAATGCTTATTTGTTTGTGGAAGCTTATTGTAAAGTCTTTTGTACATGCAGAAACACACACGCAAATGGGCAGACACACAACTCATACATGTAAACACACTACTGTCAGTGCTATTTCAGTTTACTAAACATCAATAAACAGCAGACAATTAATTTACTAAATATACTAATAGCGTATTATCATTTATTCTGCAGCCATCAAGAGAAAGATGAAGAAAATAAATTGATTTCTGTTACTTATACTTCTTTTGTTAGATACAATTGTTTGAAACATGACTTTCTTCACAAATTATAAAGACTTATGATAACCAAAAGAAATTAAGAATATGAAATATTGTAACTCGTGCTCAAATTTCCCATTTTACAGAAGTTAGTAACTTGCTGGAAAACATTATTTACAGACTGAAAAGTACTTTAGTCAGCTATATAATGAGAAAAATATTTTTGAGAATTTAATGTTCTATTTTGAAAATAGTAATCAGGCTTATGTAGAGTATGAATGTATATTTTGATTATTATACTTTTTGAAAAATGTTAGGAGTAGAATTTTCATTCATCTACCATGTTAAAATTGATTTTATGCATCATATCATATAATAATTAAGTGACATTTGTTGATGAAATAATTTTACAAGGACATAAGATTTTGTAGAATCTTATCCATGCATATTTTACCATCAGTAGTAAGTGGCTCTTCACACCTTCCTGCAATTTACCCTGCATTTGACTTTTAAATTCTCAGATCTAAAAGGAAAAGCTATTTACTTTTAATATCTAGGACATAATCATGCTGAACAAGGAATTTATATTATATAGTAATATCCTTTCTTAAATATTACTAGGTGACATGGGCTGAACTAGAAAAGCAAATTTGAGCCAACTTATCAACATTTAATTTATAAGCGAGAAATTTAACATAAAGTAACAAATAAAAGGTAGTCTAATAAAATCAGCCTTAATGAGTTTTATATATCTATCTAATCTTTCCAAGTAACATTTGTTACAAAGACTGAATAATATCTACTGAACTAGAAAGGCCAATGACCTTCTGACTTTATTCATGTTTTATCCTGCCTTTATTTAAGGTAGCTTAGTTTATTTTCTTTCCTGTTCAAAGTTCCAGGCATTATTTATTTTTCTAGAATTCTGAAAGTTGCTACCTAAGTTTACATTCTTACTGAAAGGAACTAACCACATGGAGTTCATAGTTGGGAAATGGTCAGTGCTGTTTGGGAAGGTGAAAACTGAACCTGTTGAATCATGGTTTCAGGAGAAAAACAATACTGAGATGCAAGTGCAGAGATGGAACTTAGAAAGTAAACAATACTCCTATTTATCCTGAAAACACATTTTGCAAGATAAGAATGTACAGTTTTCATTGGTGGTTTTTAAAGCTGCTTCTATTATCAGAAAACAAGTTTACAACTTAAAAATCAATAAAAATGACAATTAAGGAAGAAAATTCACAAAAATGTTACTTTGTGTGTATAATTAAATCAGACTTATAGGATAAGCTATCTTCTCCATAAGCTATCTTCTCATATCTTCTCCATATGAAATTTTAACATATAACAAAAGAAAAAAGTCAATTATCAATATTTATTACAATAGCCTCAATACGTATGTGAGATGTGAAGTTAGATATTTTATCTGATGTTTCCATTGTAAATGTTAATTAACAATAAATTAATATTTCAAAATAAAATAAAATATCATTTGTCTCTATAAAATAGATTTATCTTTACACTGAGAATCTAAAGTTTTAAAGGGAATTGTTCTCAGCTCATTTCCAATCACAACCTTTGAGCTCTGCAAGGAAAATATTGAGCAATTTAGGATGACCCTAAATTTTCACCCTTTTCACCCTTGTTGAGGACATCCTATTTCTGATCAAATTTTTGGATTTCTTATAGTTTCTCTAAAGAAGAGACTTAAATGGATTCCCTATTAGTCACCATCTAATTTCTCCCTGGGGGCCTTCATATAGCTACTGTGCCTACCTGGGGCCCCAGCAGAACCCCATTACGTCACTTGCCTGTCTTCACAAATTTTAACTACCAAGTTGAAAACAAGAATTACTTTCTTGGTGAAGAGTCCCCTGATTTTCGCTTCCCCTTAATTAGTTAAGTACCTCTGCTATATACTCTCTAATGACCAGGTGTCTGTTTATCCTTGAAGGCAATTGTAATATTTATTTTATTAATTGCAGTATGCCATATTTAAATTCCATCAATTTTCCATTGTAACTTTATACTATGATATCAGAGACTTCTTTCAGTTTTTCAAACTATCTATCAATAGAGCATTTACTAACTCTCATAGATTTTGGAGATAATTATTTAATTGCAATTGTTTAAATATATATCTAGTGTGGATGCATTGTGAATATCTCTATTTTTAAATTATGTCCTTTACCTCTCTCTCTCTCTCTCTCTCGAAAGAACAACCATTTCAACTATTTTCAGCTTAATTAAACAAATTTTATTGCCAAATAAAACTCAAAGCTATTATAAATCTACAGACTTAATATCTTAAAAAAAAAACCCTGTTTTTGAAGGTGAAATGATTATGCCATTAGGATTCATAATGTCAACGAAAATATATAATATCTATGAATCAATATTAATTATCAACAAAGGAAAATACAGATCCTTAACTGCCAGCGGTCCTCATCCCAGGCTTAGAAGCTTAGCCTGAAAACTTCCCTGTGCAAACCTCTTGTAGATAATACTTTCACTGAACATCACAGCCTCAGACCTGCCCCAGACCTGCCCAGAGATGACCATTTCTTTCTGCTCATTCCACTTTGTCTTGTTATAGCCTTGTGATCCTATTATAGAGGCTATAACAAAAAATGCAGGACTGCAACTTTTTTGAACATATCTGCTTCCCGTATTACACTTTGTTGTATTAAAATCAGAGAGAGCGTTTTATTTAATTCTATATCCCTGGAGAATCTCTCATCTGGTTAAAGAAAGACTATTACTAAATATTTTGAGGGAATAAAATAATAATAATGCAGACTAAAGGTAAAACATGAATATTATTATTTTTTGCTGCTAGCATGCTTTCAAATTTAGTGATTTACTGATTTATTGTTCATAGTGGTAACTCATCTTACAATTCAATTGTAGATTGTGAAATGCAGTATGTTTTCAATGTTTATTCCTCCGTACAGTTGGATAATAATGAGAACCTCATCCAAGAATTTTACTTTATTATTTTCCTGTCTGCAATATTGAAGTAGTTCTAGTGGAAAAAATTGAATGAATGACCCCTTACACAGGAGTAATGTGATGAAGAACTCAATCTAGCCCATGCAGCCATCATGGAAGGGTTGGGGAGAAGAGGCTCCATCGCATCCTCTTACTTCCTTAGAGAGCAGCCTCACTTTTTATTTACCAAATTGGTCAGAGGCACAACAGATGGAAACACTTAAATAATATATTGCAGTTCTTCCTCCATGTATGGACTTTCTGTGTTTTGGGTTACCTGCATTCTGAGGACTTCTGTGCACAAGAAGACTTACACACCCTGGATAATGCTAGAGGGCGGGGCCTGCGCTCCACTTCTAAATACCTTCCTTGGCAGCTTTCCTTCCTCCCTCCAAGGAGCTTTCACTCCTCAGCTCACTGCTGACATTCCCTACTATCTTTGAAATAGCAATGCTTCCACAGAAGCTCTATTCTAGGTTCAAATGAAAAGAATAAGCTAATTTTGCTTATTAGCATTTAATTAGCACTTTCTCATTTGTATTACAATGAAATTATTCAAACTGGAATCATTTCCAGCTAGTGACATACTTTCAAATATGTAAATGAATTAATTTTATAACACACATTTATGATTTAAATATTAATTAGTTTCAATTCATATTTCAAAATAAATTTTGCCATTTTCTTTCTTTTTTATCACCACAAAATTTAGTATCAAGAATTTTTCTATATACTATTTCAAATTTCTATTAATAATACAAATGTAATACTGTAAGAATATGTTTATGTTCATTTGGAACATCATTTTTTTGCATGGTGCAGAGAAAATTAGTTAGCTTTTATATAATTTTACTGAAAAATTGCTTTTTAAACAATGCAATGAGATAACTTTATAATGTAATTGGATATAGAGTTTGAGTGACTTGGAAAATAAATAGCAGAAAGTCTACATCAACTTTTTATTCATGGCATTATCCAATATGTTGACTGCCATTCACTGATAATGTCACAAATCACTCTGTTACCTACCACTGGTTTGATTCAGGATGTTATTACTAACTCTCACATTCTGCAACCACTTATTATATAATTCAGTGGAGGATAACCAACACATTTGAAAGCATTCCCTTTCACCCCGCCCCTTGATTGACAGAATTCCTGATTTCTATTAGAAGTGGACTCATTTGTATGTAAAATATTCTGTAACATTCAATTGCTGGCACAAAATTTTATAACAAACAAGAATCAGTGCAATTTTGCCCTGGTTTCAACTGACAAGCACTGACTGTTGCACACATTGAAGGCATCCTCAGAGGAATTTATGTGTGTATGACTTTTTAAAGTCTTTAAAATATGTACCCTCAAAAAAAAGAGAAATATTTTAAAATAGGAAATATCAATAACAGAGACATCCCGGATTATTTGATTTTGAAGCTTGAAGGTAAACATTACTCAAGTGACAGATAGACAAGTCTATGCCTCCAGCTATACCGTTGCATGGTGAACTGCATATTTTTGAACATGGTAGCAAAAGGTTGGATGCTTACTAGTTATATAGTTAAGTAACAAAATCTATATTCACAGCTCACAGGACAGTTAGATCATAGAAATCATTCTCTTTCTACTATTTTAATGTACTGTTTTTGCAGTCTTATGTTGTGCTACAATTTTGGAAATGTGCTTCATTTTTCATTCTGGCAAACGAAAGGCTCATCAGTAATAATGGCAACTTAGGCTATGTTACTGCAAAGACAGAAGGCAAAGCTTACACATTAAAATAATGTATACTTTTACAGCTTCTGTGTGATATTACAAAGCAAATGAAGTTTGTTACCCAAAGCTCCTTTTTTAAAGAATAATATTGTCTAAAAGGGTTAGAAATGGACTCTTAGTAGCTATAAGATTATATGCTCTTTAATGCTCAAAAATATAATAAGCGGGATAGGGAAGTAGCTTAGTGGTAGAGCACTTGCCTAGTTTTCCCAAGGTCCTGGGTTCAATTCTGAATGCTGAAAATGAAATGTATATTTTAATATATATTTTATATTTATATTTCATTCATAGTGCATATTTGTATTTAATATATAAATTTATGTATTACTTATATATATATATAGTATATTTGCATACCAACTGTGATGGCATATTGGAAAGTTCTATTTTTTAGGGAAGAATAGACTATATACAGTAATATAATTATCTACATGAACTGTGTTTGAACATAGAATTTATTACACATCTAGACATTTGGACAGTATTAAAAAATCTGGCATACATTGGGGAAAAAAGCAATGATTGAGTTTAATAATTAATTAATTCAACTGTAGAAACTGAATAAGCCTTTACTTCTAATATACTCCTCAAATTGGGTATGACATAAAACAAAATTCATTGTAAAAGTATTAAAAAAATAAATTCAGAAAACTTTAAGCACTGCAATTGGTGTTTTCTAAAATATAATTTGTCTGATTTCAGATTATTAAGTAGGTTACTTTTATGTCAATTAAACTTCAAACTCTATCCATTTGATACTAAGAAACACTGAAGGATAATTTTAAGGAAATTATCCATGCAATTATCTATTAACTATATCATTATTCTGTGGAAGGAGAAAAATAAAGCAATTATCAATGAAAGTATGTGTGAGATGTCTGATCATGATGTTGCACAGAAATATTTGTGAAATAACTTCAACAAATTATTTGTTTTAGTGGGCCTGTAACTACAGTGGTCATCACGGAAAAGGAGTTCGAGTTTTCTAATCCTATCAAACTCCACCATTTAAGTAGAACTAAATTGTCAAAGATCGAGTCCTTTATCCTTGGGTATCAGATCATAATTTATAAGCAGTTTATTTTATTTTAAAACACAGAAATCTTAATAAGGCAAGAGATTTAAATGTGAAAATATGAACTATAGAAATAGGAATCTATAGTTTTGTTCATTGTTTGTGGCTTTGATAGGATATCCTCCCTCCTAATGAGATGATCTCTACTGGAAACAGATTTAGAAAAAAATCTACATTTGCCATTTGCCATTTGTTTATACACCTTGCATTTTTAAAGAAGTTCATAATCTAAAATGTGTAGATATTGTGCTGAAGTAATATGTCAATCATGAAGAAAGGTGACCAAATATGTAAAAGATAAAGCTTAGAGGAAAGCAATTATAGTAGTAATAGGTAATGTCTATGAAGAAGATAGCTGCTAGATAAAAACTAGTCAAAATATTTTGTGAAAACTTGGACTTGATGGAAAATTAATAGGGATGAGAAAAGTCGATCCACTGATTAATTGTGTAGCAATTAGGGAAAGCAGAGTTTTACTGTAGTAGTAAACTAATAATCATATTTGGTTGAAACTGACAGAATCCAAAAGTAATAATGGCTAAATAAGTTGAAAGATTTCCTTCCTCATGTTACATATATACTATGCAGTAGGTAACCTAGAGATTCTCCACAGCTTCATGCAATACACTTTTGCTTTTGAACTGCAGCCTGTGTTCACTTCAGGTACTAGGCAGAGGCTACACCTTAATCTGCTCGCTTAGCCAGTCCTGAGGATCGTGTAGTCAGTCAGTCATCATTCTGCGTTTTGATCAGATTCTGATTTGACACTAGGAATTTTTCCAAGTGAACATAAACCTAAAATTGGGTACTGAAATAACTAATATAACTTTAGATTTTCTATCATTATGGAAGGGAAAAATATACTTTTGTTTGTGGAAATTTTTCTGATGTAAGTCTTAAAATTTTAGGATTTACATGTTTGTAAGGAAGTACAAAAGCAATCAAAATAATTGGTTATAACAGACATTTTATTTTTGCCTTGGCTTACCTTGCAATTATTCCTTCTCTTGAAAGTCTTACGTGGATTTATTCCATTCTTATGGAATAGAGTTTGGTGGGCTAGCTTCTTTTGCACTTGGTCAATTGGAGGATTCCTCCCTAGAATGAGTCTCAATGAAGTAATAAGAAAGCCTGAACATTTGAAAAGTGGCTATTTGGCTTCTTGAGGGAGGCTCCAGTAGTTTCTGCGTTTCTGCCTCAGTAAGGCTATTTGGCTTCTGACAAGATGTTAAGCTGGTCTTTTACATTCCACAGATGAGAATTCACCATACAATTTTGCTTAAGATGACTAACGTGGAAATCCGTTGCTTGCAACCAAATGAATCCCAATTTACAGAGCATTCTAATAGACACTATTCATTTTTTCTTCTCCATATTATCCCTTGTCAGCATCCTCAAGTGACAGAATCAATTATGACACCTTTGCCTGATAATGTGAGTACCTCCTCTACTTTGTGTATTGCCTCTGGGATTTCATCTTCACTCTAGGGATATATCTGTATTTTTGTACAGACAATACACAGGCACAAACAAATGCAAGACTGTGTTTGTGGTTCTCTGGAGAAGGAACTACAACGTGGTGGGAAAGGTGAGGGAGCATTTCATTATCTCGAACTTAGAAGAGAATTCTCCAGGGAGATCAGGACTAGTCAAATATTGGTGTGGACTGTGGAAATAACTCCCTATAATCCCCAAGGACATGTCCTTATTTGTATATTTTAGTGTCACTAAAAACTCCTGGCTTATTGTTGTTGAGAGTTAAATAAAAGAAAACAGGTTAAAATCCTGTCTATCCTTAGAAAGAAGGGAAGAAGTAAGGAAAGGGCAGAGGAAACCTTGGCAGAATGTAATGAGGAAGTGAGTGCCCAGGGGAAAATCCAGCTTCCCCAAATGAGACAGCAGGAAAACCTGTCAGAGCCACACAGGGGAAATATGCCAGGATAACATATTTTCTCTGAGGGAAACAGAGTCTGTGATAAAAAAAACAAAACAAAACTGAAATTGGGAAATAACTGAAAATGCAATCTGAAGCAGGAAGGAAGGAAAGGTGAGAAAAACAAGGTAGAGAAGAGAAAGGGAGAGGGCATTCACTTGCAAATGTGTGCCTTTATCTGAATATCTGGGGTAATGATTTTTCTTCTAAGATAACACTGTTAACAAGAAGTTTTAACTATTCATGTATAAACATTTATCATTATCCAATTATGTAATAAATTATTGGTGCTGAAAGCAAAGCATGAGTATTATTAAACCTGCATTAAAGTTAACAGTCAGAGTTTCATCTTAAATTCCCAGTAGTGACTAAGATGTCACAGTGTACTTCTTGTGTATGGAACATGATAAATGAGATTTTGCCTTTGTTTAATGAGATTATCTCATTATGTCAAAGATAAGCAAGAGAAACAAAAGAATAATTGGGTAAAAAAAAACACAGAAAGTATAAGAACAGGGTAAAAATATAGTAAGATAACTATAATATCCAGCATTAAAAGATAAGAGGTTGTAGCTGGGCGTGGTGGCGCAAGCCTGTAATCCCAGCACTTAGGTACGGGAGAATCCTGAGTTCAAAGCCAGCCTCAGCAAAGGCGAGGTGCTAAGCAACTCAGTGAGACCCTGTCTCTACATAAAACACAAAATAGAGCTGGGGATGTGGCTCAGTGGTCGAGTGCCCCTGAGTTCAATCTCCAGTACCAAAAAAAAGAGATAAGAGGTTGTGCCTGGCATGGTGCTGCACACCAGTAATCCCAACAACTTGGGAGGCTAAACAAGAAGGATCACAAGTTCAAGGCCAGACTTAGTAAATTAGTGAGACCCTAAGCAACTTAGTGAGAACCTGTCTCAAAGTTTTAAAAAAAAGTACAATAAAATAGAAAGAGCTAGAGATGTAGGTCAGTGGTAAAGTGCCTCTGAGTTTGATCTCCAATACCAAAAAGAAAAATAAAAAAAAATCAAGTTGTATATAGAGTCACACTCCCAAAATAACAGATCAAGTGTCCTGCAAAATATTGGAATTTTTTTAAATTAAAATATCTTAGAACAGTCACTCAAGACAGCATTGAAACATTCATTCCTGAAAAGAGTCACTAAACTTATGAATACTTTATAACTGAGTAGATAATTTCACCAAAAGATATTTTATTAAGGCAAGGCAGTAGTAATTTTTCACTATGTTTTTATGAGAACTGGAGAAGTCATATAAAATCCATTAAAATGCTTAGTGGAATAGATTTTTATAAAGACAATTTTACTGATTTTCTGTGGAATCTAATGATTAATGCAGCATTTAAAAATGATAACCCAATAAACATTTAGAAGGACATAGAGACTTTATTTTTCTAACATTTAAGCTATAAGCTAATAAACTCTATAATCAAAGAAATTATACATTTTCTATTTAATATAAAATTATATCTATTTAAAAATATTAAATGGTAACATCCTATTTTCATATTAACTAGAAAACGAGCAACATTTTTCAGCTGAAATTTAAAACCATTTTCATTCTTTTATGTTTATGAATAATCATAAGAGTGAGGAATTTGAAGCATTCAAGTATGAAGCCATTTTAATAATGTTCAGCCTATTGATTAGATAAATACAGGATTACTGCTGAAACATATCAAAAGGCAGCCAACCTTTAAAAATTATACTTCTTTCCCAATACATTATCTGAAATGACAAATGTGCTTTTGAAACACTAACATCCTTATGCATTATGATCTAGGTTAGGTCAAGCTGTGTAACAGGCAACAAATGTATCTCTGTAATTCTATATTGAAAAATGTATAAAAGAAAATATGATAAAAGTTATTCAGCAATTTTTTTTTTCAGTTACTGGGTTATTTATTCTTTGAGAATGTCAAGAATAAGCAAATATTCATCAGTTCTTTTATTTGTTTAAGAAAATATAACATTGAAATACTTTCTTCTTAACAGTTTAATTTATATCATAAGTGGTGGTGGAAAATTCCAAAGCCCTTATCATTTTCTACAGCCTTTACATTTCTGCCACTGAGCTGAATGTAATTGACGATATACTAACATTTCCAGGTTAAAAGTTTTCAAAAACGGGTCAGGGCTACAAGCTTTATGTTTTTATACTACCCTGATTCTTTCTATGTATACCAGCTGTGATTTTTAGCATAAAGAATATAAAATGTGGTTAACTTAGATTTAAAATAACCTGGATAAAGTTAGCTAATTTATGATAAAATTTATTTTTATCTACTAAGACATATATTTATCTCATACAACTTTTAAGAACTATCTTACTTTGAAAGATTGAATTGCATTCCTCCAAATTAAAACTTTTAATTAAAGGTTAAATAAAACCTTTATTGTGTTAAAACCTTTACCACCCACCGCTCCCCGCCCCCCAGCCCCTGGCACCTTAGAATGTGACTGCATTTGGAGATAGGTCCTTTAAAAGGTAATTGTGTGGGGATGGGATTGTGGCTCAGTGGTAGAGCATTTGCCTTGCATGTGTGAGTCACTGGGTTTGATCCTCAGTACCACATAAAAATAAATAAATAAATAAAATAAAGATATTGTGTCCATCTACAACTAAAAAAAAAAAAAAAGGTAATTGTGTTAAAACGAGGCTTTTAGGGTAGACCTTAATCCAGTCTGCCTGACATGCTTATGAAGACAAACAGAAGAAGAGGAGGCCTGAGGGGAACTGCTAACACCTTTGTCTTGGCCTGATTTCACTAAATCGCACTGTGAATATTTCTAACTTTGCATAAATAAATTGGATTTATCTGACACATTATTTATACAGAAATTAGAATTGAGCATATTTGTAACCATTAACTACAAATTCATTGTATGTGTTTTAATTGTATTATCTTTATTCCTATGCTACTTTGGGCTTTTAATATACCACTTTGTCATAAGGAGATTAAAACGTATAAAATTTAATAAATTTAATAAGAAACTAAGTGTCATCATTACATCTGTCATCCTCTGAGGTCTGCTAGGGGAAGCACTGGTTCTTTTCTTCATTGGTGTATTGGTGTATAGTATGGTGGCTGTCATTATGGCACAATTGTACATGAATATAACATACTTGGATCAATTTTATTCCCCAATCAATTTTATTCTCCTCTTACCCTTCCCTCCTCCTCCCATTTATCCCTTTCACTATACTAATAGTTTCTTTTATGCATTGATGATGGATAGTGCCTCCTTTCCTTCATCTAACTTCCACATACGAGAAAAAAATCTACATTATTTGTCTTTCTGAGTCTAACTCACTGCACTTAACATGATGGTCTCCAGTGCCATCCATTTTCCTGCAAATGACATACACTAGCAAGAGCAGACACTCTTCAGAAAGCTTTACACATAACTTGTTGGCCTATATTGAAACCTATTCTAAGACTATTTTTTTTTCAGTATAATCCAACATCATAGCTTAAAATTCTAGTGTGTCAAAAAATAGGTATAAATTATTATAAATTGACTTCAAAAAGTTTGATTCATTGCAGGTAAAACTTTCTGCTCATGGCACAGGAAAGCAGATTAAAAGGAAAAAAATCCATACATAATTTTAATATTCTATGATAGACATAGAATTTTAAGGTTTGGTGAGTTATTTTTGAATATAAACATATAATTCCCTAAGTTTTAATAATAGTTGGAATTTGAAAGACAAGTGTTTGTGTTGTTAATTTTTAAAATATATTTGCTCGTCTCCCTGCTTAATTATCTCATTCATAGATTGCATTTCACCAAAGAAAAATGAAGATTTGACCACTGTCATCTTCTGGTACTAGAGGACCTCGTTGGGGAAGTTCCAACGGTGATTAATGCTCAGGTGGACTTAGAAAACAGCTGGAGAACCTCAGTTACAATTAATAACTTCCCAGAAAAGTGTGCTAAACAAAATCATCTTTTATGATACTATGGGTACACCTACCATAATTTAAATAATAATATTATTTTAAAAGATGTTGGGCACATACTTTATGCCATTTTTTGGATTAGATATTTCATATGTAAATATAAGATTTTTATATTAAAAATGGTAAGTTTAGTTCGGTAGAGTATGTATGCTTTACATTATTTGTAGAGAAATTTTAAATTCATAGTCAAATTGAGAAGAAACTACTGAAAATGCCCATGCATGTCCTGTTTAATTCCTTCCCAGCCATAGTCTACCACGCTTTTAACATTCCACAGCAGAATGGTACATGAACCTACATTAACAATAAATGTATAAATAATGAACCTATATTAATACACTATCATCATCACTCAAAATCCACAGTTTTTATTGAGGTTTCCACTTGGAAACCAGAGTATTCAACTTTTCTTTTTTTTTTGGGGGGGGGGAGGTGTGGATTGAACTCAGGGGGACTCTACCACTGAACCACATCCCCAGCTCTATTTTCTATTTTTGTAGAGACAGGGTTTCACTGAGGTGCTTAGGGCCTTGCTTTTGCTGACACTGGCTATGAACTCACAATCCTCCTGCCTCAGCCTCCCCAGCTGCTAGGATTACAGGTGTCACCCATCATGCCCAGCACCAACTGTTTTTTACTGATGTGTACAATATGGTTTAGATATGAGGTGTCCCCTGAAAGGTCATGTGAGAGAATGAAATAAAATGTAGGGTGAGATGATTGGGTTATGATAGACTAAACTTAATCAGCACATTAATCCACTGGTAGGGATTAACTGGATATGAGGTCAATAATTAGCTCTTTTCCTATTGAATATGTTAACAGAGAACCCAAATAGTTTCTTACAACCATTCTTAGCCATGTTTCATGTGTGACTCCCTAGCAAGTTTGGATATAGAACTTTCCATCTGATCCAGTGGTATGGAATCTCACTGGTGCCTCACTATAAGCTGAAGTTAATCAGAATCTGTGGACTCACTTATACTTTGTGATCCACCAAAGGTCATGGGGAAGCTGCTGGTAGCCAAGTAAGGAGAACTGTGGAAGCTCGGTCATTTTACTTTTTGGGTAGCTTACTATGCCAGAGTGGACTCAGAAGAAAAGAAAGATGTTAGAACCAAAGAAAATGTTCATCCTTGACACCATACTGAAAGAGGTTGAGGTGGTGAAATTATAAGTAAAGGAAGTCCAATATTTCTGCCAAATAGGAAAAAAAACTGATTAACACTGCCTTGCTATTTGCTACCATTCACCTGTATAAAAATTTACATCAGTTGAAACTCTCAGAATGTGAAGAGACAAATTCTTTAAAACCTCAGTAAGAAATTAGGTAAAATTATTTAAACATAATATGTTAATATAAAATCATGTTGAAGACAAAAGGATCACTTTCTCATAAGATTCAAAACTATTTTATTTGAGATACTATGCAAAATAAATACTTACAGTAATTTCTAAAGTGTGTATTTAATTAATCTTTCATGAAAGAAAATTTTAACCTTGCCTGCTGTTTATGCCTAGATTTCTTTTTCTTGATTCTGTTTTTTATTAGTGCAATGTAGTTACACATAGTACTGGGGTTCATTTTGACAATCATACATGCATGGAGTATAACTTGCTCCACTTCAGCCTGCTAGTTCCTTCTCCCTCTTCTATGCCTGTTCTGCTTCCTCTACTCTGCTGGTCATTTTTCTGTTTAATTTTATATATATATATATATATATATATATATATATATAAAAATATAAAATATATATATTTATATGTATATATATTTATGTGTGTATATATATACACACACACACAAACATACATACTTTTTTTAACTTAGTGCTTTATAGATATTTATAGAGGTGAAATTCACTTTGATATATATGTATATATACACATATATAGCATTTAGATAGCATAATGTAGTCAATTCCATTTCACCATCCCCCCCCTTTTCCTATACCTCCTCCCTCTCCATCAGTTCCCTTCTTCTCTCTGTTTTTATGGAATTCACCCTTTTTCCTTATATACTCTAACTTCTTCCTATGAGAGAAAATATTCTACCCTTGAATTTCTGAGTCTGGCTTATTTCATTTAGCATGAGGTTCTCCAGTTTATAGTTTAACTTAAACTCTTACCAAATTATTATTGTTTCCCTATAGGCATCTCATAAAAATGGGAAACACTAGAGCAACGAGGTTCTCTGAAGCTCATTTCCTAGTGTTAATAAAACAGCAATAAAACATATCATCAGTATTATTTTTGCATCCTTTTTAATCATTGCATTTTTATAAATGCATATAACCAAAATATAGATTGAAATTAATAATAATGATACTTTGAAAATATATATTGTATGTAATCTTCCAGAATTTTTTTATCATATATACATACTGAGAATTACACCCAGAAAGTACTTTGACATTTTATTTTGTAAAAACATATCATATTAATTTATTATGCCAACAAATATACCTACCACTTCAAGATAAGTAATATAATGTTAATCTTGAAAAACAATATTATTATCATAGGTGTGCTAAAATTCATATGCAATAATTTATTGTTGGATAATATGTCAGTTTCTAAATATCACTTTGACAAATGATAGTATGAAAAATCCTAGACCTCTATCTTTCTGCTCATCCTTGTTTATTTCTAACATCAGAGAGCATGCTCTGTTTTGTGTCTTTTGATACAGATTTTTCAGTTGCCTTCTGGGTTTTGTAATGTTCTAATTTTACTGAAATAATCAGGTTCAACACATGGTTTTATATTCACAGATGTACAATAAATGACATTTGTAAATTATTTTATGTCAGAGACATCTTAAAACATATGTTAGTTTTCATTATAAAGTTGGTTTCTCTATGCATTTTCATCCAACAATGATTTCTATGAACAAAAAATTGCCTTCTCTTCACAAAAATAACTTGGTATAAGAAAATATAAAGAGATATTGTAGCATTTCTTTAACATTTGTGCTCAAGATTTTGAAACTGCACTGTAGTTTACAGCATTCATGTGAGTTTTAAGGTTGTAATCAGGAGTTTAGAAAGCCAGATGCTCTTTCTGCTCCAAAAGAATATAATTGACAGTTAACTTGAAATCTTGCACTTATCCTAGATTGTTTGCAAAATCTACAGTGATAATAAGGACAAGCACAACAATGCCAATTACTTGGTATTTGCAATATCACTACCAGAAAAATGTGGCAAGAATTCAAAAACAAAAAGAATGGATTAACTGGAAAAATCTTCACTAAGCAGCATTCACTTATAAATATCAAGGAGAATCATAAGTGAGAGAGCATGAAGAAAAGATCCTTGAACCATATCTTTAGGTCAGAATTAACATTATTCCTCTCTCTGCTGACACAGATAATTGGAAAAAATATTCTATCCAACAGGACCCTGAAATCATGTCATTCTCATTTTCTTTAGAAGACACTTATAAGACAGGTGCATCCACTGAAAACATCTACACGAACTAGAAGGGAGAAATAATTTACCAAAATGATAAGTGTCTGTCATAATGACAGAGTCTTGTTATCAGGAAAACATCAGTTCAACTTCTAAAATGTTTCTTTAATTCTTATCCCCATAGAGAGGAAAAGGAAATAATTTCCTATGGATATCTTCAAAAAACAAGTACAAGTACCTTGACAAATTTTCCTTCCAATCTTTCTAACATGCATTACATAAATGCATTTTACACATATATAGTAATTATATGCAAAATATTGTTTTATACTTTACCCAAATAAAAAAATAAAACAATACAACTAGTTATATCAAAAAACTATTAATATCAATAGGAGTTTGTTTTCCTTAATTTTGAACATTAATCAAGAAAAATAGGATCCCCAAAATAGTAGGCAGCAATAATTCAGCCAAATTTATATTAATAAGTAAATGTATTTAAAGATAATCATTAAGAAATAGAAAATGCTGGGCTGTGTTTGTATCTTAGTGGTGGAGTGTTTGCCTAGCATGTGTGAAGCATTGAGTTTAATTCTCAGCACTGCTTATAAACAAACAAATAAATAAATAAATAAAACAAAGATCCATTGAGAATTAAAAAAATATTTAAAAAACGAAATACAAAATGCCAAATTATTTTATTAGTGGCGATCTTATACCATTTAAGTGATAAATACTGTACATAAAGGTTGTGAATTCTTCCTGGCAACATAGGCTTAGAAATCTGTTTTAGAATTTTTGCCACCATTTCAGCCATAGGACATGATAGATGCAATATTAGTAACACTGGCTTCTAGGATTGTCCCACTCAATAAGGGAAGGACTTTTATCAAAGGTCCCCAAAGGAATCATGTGGTAAATTTTCTGTAATTGTATAATTCTCACTCAAGCCCAAGGAAGAAAAAGGTACTAAGATCATGCTATAGACATTTATGGTTTGTTTTGAGTCTTCATAGATTTTTGTAATGTGTTTCAGAAAAAATGTGTAGGGGGTGTGGAGCATGGACTAATTCCTAACTCAGAAATACTCACACTCAAACTTCAAAATGATGATGTTAAAGTAATTTTTATTAACATGATTCAAATTATTAGAATAGTTGCTGAGCAAATCATTAATATTAAAAGAAAATTTAAAATATATAAAACTTATTTCCCTTTGAATACATTTATATACACACACACACACAAAGACACAAACATACCCTAAAAACACAGCTAACAAAGGAAACTATCAAAATATCCAAAATTAGTATAATGAAGATATTCATCTGTACAAGAAGGTTACAAGCCGTAATAATTTCCACTAATAGAAAACTGGCATGCTAATAATATTTTAGATTTTAATAACATGCAAACAGAAGTAATTTAATTATGTTTGATGAGAATATCTTAACTATGTTTTGTTTCTAAGTTGTTTGTACAATCTAAGGAACAAAATTAAAATATGAATGAATGAAGAGACATTTTTGCATAGTAAAAAATAACAGTTTATAATAATAAAATGGATTTCTATCCCATCCATTCATTTAACCAAAATATGAAAGGAAAATTTATTTATTTTTCATTCATACTAAATTTTGAATAACCAGCTTTTTAATTAATGGAATTTTTTGGTAAATTTAAAAAGAATCATTTAGATAACAAAGTCACTTTACCTGCAATAAAAAGCATATTTCATATAGAACCAATGGAATTCCATTAAGACAGATCACTCAAAGACGCATAAATCTGAGAAAGTCCCAATTTGATCACTCATCCTAAAACCTTTGATTATCCACAAACCCAATCCAGTTCAGAGTGAAACAGAAAATATTTATTGCTTGTAAAATTTTAAAAATGCAGTTGCTTCACAAGTAAATGGAGAAAACAATACAGCACACAAGCTTTACCTTGGTAAAAAATAGTAATAAATAATAAGCCTTTCACAGAGCTGACATACTGATTAAGTTCCATTTTCATCATTTTACATCATTGTCACAAAGAATGAAAGGAACTAACAAACCAATCTGTTCAGTTGAGACTTATTTTTAAACATATTCTAGAAAAGTTATTTAAAATATTGCATTACTAAGGTTTGAAATATGCTTTTATAAATACTGTTTTTATTTTCTGATTTGAAAGAAACAAAGAATGATCAGCTAAATTGAAAAAATAGGTAACTGAAATAAATACTCATTTGAAAATACAAAATAATCATTATATCGATTATGATGATAAAGAAAATACCAAGTGATTTCAGACTTTGCTAAGCTTAATGGTGAGTGACTACTTAGTATATATCTGCATATCAAACATCTAGAAAAGAAAAACTTCTTTCTCCTTTCTCCCTCTCTCTATATATGTATATAATATATGTATACACATCAATATATTATATACATATATATATATCCCAGTGAGATTAAAAAACTGTCAACTATAAAGTACTTAATGTCATTTTTTTTAGTTTATGTATCAGGGTTTGTAGATTTTTATTCATCTTTCCATATACAACTTTCCTTGCCTAAAATGCTCTTCAAAATCTTTAATCCTGAACATAATATACTTAATTTTGAAATTTTATGTAAATTCTTTCCAACTTCATGAAAACCTTACCTGACCATTTTGATTAACATTACCTATTTGACCATCTTTATAAACCACAAGCAATATTTAGATTTGTTAACATATTGGTATATTTTCATTAGGCATCATATGTGATGCATATTTTTATCCTAAATTAGATTTGTTTTGGTGAATGTAATTTTAAGGGAGTTTAAAATATCTCTATATATTTCTATATGTAGAAATTGTACCAGATTTGCTTCTGTGGGAGAAATGCCAACCAGTGTTTAGGGCACCATATACTTATTAGGGATCAACCCCAAGCCAGTGCTAAACAGCTGGTTGTTTGGGTAATGAACTAAAAAAAAAAAAAAAAAATGCATACAAATCATGACTGCATTTGGCTGATAGCCTCAAAGTAAACACAGCATTTCTTGAATTTGACATTACTTATCTAGTTGGACTTAGAACACATCTTAGGAGGCTGCAAGAAGTTTCAATATGGTGATTCCACTTGTACAATATGGTGATTCCACTTGTTGGGCATCTGAAGGTAGCTCCCACACTCCTGAATGAAAATCTCCATTTTCAATGAGCTGTCAGCTTTGGGATCATGTGCTGAAGGATACAGTCATTGTCATGCAGCTAGAAATTTAATCAAATAAATTCAGGCAATGAAAATCAGATCATATATGATTAATTCTATTTCTTTTCATATCTACCAATTTAAAAAAAATAAAAAAATTTAGTGCATCCTCCCCAAATTTACTTAGAGATGTTGAGAGCAGATAGTACTTTTTTTTTAAATGCCTAAATAATTCAACAGGAGCCCCAGTTAATCCTCAACAAAGCTAACATGGTAAGCAATGCTAGTAGTGAGAAATGTATAATCAAGAATAATGCAGAAGCTGAGAGTGGTGGCGCAGGCCTGTAATCCCAGAACTTTGGAAGGCTGGGACAGGAGAATCGCGAATTCAAAGCCAGCCTCAGCAACGGCGAAGTGCTAAGCAACTCAGTGAGAGAGATCCTGCCTCTAAATAAAACACAAAATAGGGCTGGGGATGTTGCTCAGTGGTCAAGTACCACTAAATTTAATCCCTGGTACAAAAAAAAAGCAGCATACTAAGATTAAAGCATTGAAATACCTCATTTAATCAGGGTGAAAATAGTCCCAGTAGTAAATTTATTTTCTTTAGTAACAAACAGTGTGTTTACAGTATTTTGAGAGAGCTATTTTCAGTGTTATTAACCTATGACATTTGTAGAGAATTATACTGATCATAAATATACACCTTGATAAATTTTTATGAACTAAATACACTTATGTAACCAAGACACATAAAGAAACAAAACACTGTCAGCAACTCGGAGTCCTTACCCTGACTTTTCCAATCACTATCTCCCCAAAGACATCCACTACACTGAGATCTACCACCATACACTGACTTTGCTTTATCATAAATTATTTTGAAGTAATTTCAAATCTTCAGAATAGTTACAAGTTCACTAAGAACTATCATATATTATTCACCAAGATTCCCTAATTTACCATACTTGACATTTGCTCTTGCTTGGTTACATGTTCTCAGAGAGGCTTCCTCTACCTGAAGCTAGGGCTAAGCCAGAGAAGTTCTTTCCTTATCTCCCTTGCCTGCTAAGTGTATTTTGTTTGGACTCTGGCATCCCCTTAAGAGGTATCATTTTTAGAGCCCTGACTTCATGCAGGGATCTCATTTCCAATTCTTTATCTTAAATAGACCAAGGTCTTATCTCTTGTCTTCCTCTGGCTGTGCAAACCCAAATTAAACCCTACTCAATACTCTGATTTTCATTTCCTCTTCATAGCGCCTGTGGTTTTCCTCAACTGTCTTTTTAGCTCAAACATATATTTAATAGGATGTGCTTCATCTTAGTTAGCATTTTACATGTTTTGAGGCAAGATATATTTCAGCCAACTCACTGTTTTGTACTTAGGCCTTTCTTGTAAAAGAGGGAGATATATTTCAGGCAACTCACTGTTTTGTACTTAGGCCTTTCAGAGAGAGGGAGAGAGAAAGAGAGAGAGGAGAGAGAAACAGAAGTAGGAATGAAAAAGCAAAAACAAATCTACATATTTGATCAATGTTCTCTTTAAAGCATTTGCTCCAAAGGTCACTGACTGCAGTGTATTATATATATTCATATATTCATGTCCTTCCTTTTTTTTTAGTTTACAGCAACTCAAGATGATTTAAATCGAGCTTCAGCAAGTTCTCTTACTACAGGCATTTTGCAAGTAATTCAAGCCTTTATAATGCATTTGAGCTTCACATTTTAGAATAAGATTATATATAATCAAAATGCAACAAATATTTCCTCGTATTCTGAAAGAAATATTTGCCATACCCACAACATCATTTAAACCACATAAGTGAAAATATGGGAAGAATTTTCATAGATAATTTATATTTCATTAACCAACTCTCTTAGAAAGGTATTATAATAATATATGGATATAAAATCTGTTTCACTAGAAAGTTGCCTGAAGGATAGTCTCAATTAATTTCCATATTTGATACTGTATAAATGTAAGATGAATTGCTATAAAGCATGCAAGGCATGTGGGTGAAACTTTATATAAACATATCAATGATGAATTAAACAAATCTAATAGGAAATAAAACCACCCCTCGAGGCTTAGAATATGCTGAATTTGATTATGCAGACAACCACTAGTATATGAAAAATAAGAAATATATCTCAAAGGAAAGAAATTGTAAAAGATTTTAAAACTTTCTGAAAATTGCAAATAAATTCATTTTATAAAATTTATGATAAAGAATTGTACAAAAATAAAAAGATTATCAACATACTGAACTTTCAAGAATGAGCTTCAAAGAAAAATGACTTGTTCAGGAAAAAATTCCCATTACCAGATTTCTCTGACTTCACTATCACAATTCAAATGATGTGCCCTCTTGTTCTCCTTGTCCATTATCTCAAGATGCCCCTCTCATGCCAAGCTGGTGTTGTCAAACGACTGCCCTGGATCTTCCCAAACCCCTGTCAGTGCAGGCCCTGTTTGCTGAGTTTCAGTCCCGCACCATGGCACCATCACCGAGCCTAAGACATTGCCAGTGACTCCTGCTGAACCCTGGGGGGCGCTCTAAGACTTCCTGGTTAGTCTTCTACCAAACCCGTGTGAGATCCTGCCTTCTGTCCTCTTCTGTAATGGAGGGCCTTAAGCAAGTTTTGGAGTAGGAGTAAATAGCACTGGAAGTGTTAAGATGTCGGCAGTGAATAAACCTGACAGTATCTCCTGTGTAAAATTACCACCTGCTCTGTACTCTTGACCTCTTATAACTGTGCGTTTCCTTTTCACAAATTCTTACATCTTCTAAAATGCTATATGATTCAATATATAGTGGAATCGCTTGTGGGACTTGAAACAGGTGCCCACAATTCCAAGAGAGCAAAGATTTAATTTTCAATATTTCCAAGCAGATAAAAAAGCACCTCTTGTTGGGCTGTTAATGAATAGGTATTGAATAAACATAAATAAGACTTAGAATCTATTACAATTTGGATATGAAGTGCTTACCCCAGGGCTCCTGTGTTAACGCAGAAATATTCAGAGGTGAAATGATTGCATTGAGAGATGTCACCTAATCAATTCATCCTAATTTGAATGGACCCCAGTAGGTGGCAACTGTAGACAGATGGGTTGTGACTGGAAGAAGTGTGTCCCAGAGGCTGTGCCTGAAGGGCTGACTCTTGCCCAGTGTCCCTTCTCCTCTCTCTACTTCTCAGCCACTCTGAATGGAGCAGCACTTCTCCACCACCCTCTCCCAAGCCCTTCGGTCTTGATGTTAAGCCTCATCTTGGGCCCAGAGCAATGGACTCAGCAGATCATGCACTTAACCTCTGGAATCCCAAGCCAAAGTCAACTTTTCCTCTTGTAACTTTTACTTGTCACATATTTTGGGAGAAAAAGCTAACTAACACACAATCTGAACTTAATCCTTTCCCTTTTTTCTGCAGAATCATTCACCCCTTAGAGAACAATTTCACATCTTCCCTACATGGTAGGGATCAATCTTCATATTGTTGTTTTTTATTTTATTCTTTATTGCAATCTCTATGCTCCGAGTCAACAAGAATCTGATTAGTAAATGAAAATAAAACCTTGATAATGTGGGAAAATGTTCTTTTCAAAAAAATAAGTTTTGAAAATTAGAATTGCTTTGATTTGAGAATCCTGAGCCAAAAGTAATATAAGAAATACAACCACTGCCTCTTCTTTGTCAGTCAGGAAAAATCTATCTTCTTTATAGAGTACTGATGGCCAAGGTCCAGAGTAGAGGAAGCTAATTGTGTGAAAGGAAATTAGGCAGGCTTATGAAAGACAAAGTGTGTGTCACTCCACACCATTCCTTCCTCTGGTAAATTGTTTTCAAGTAGGACATTTATTTCCATCCTAATTTTACACATCACTTTTTTGGCAAGGTAGGATCTGAGGTTCTCCTCAAGGATCTTTTCTCATTGTGTTCTTCTGGACATACCAACTTTATCTGGGTAGCCTGGAAATCAGGTTTATTTTTCACCAACTTCAAATAGGATTTGTATCCTCCCCATTGCCGCCCACATCAGAGCTAGTGTTCACCTCACTGGAAAACATGTGTTTCCCAGGAGGTTTCCCATCTCGTTCCTTTTCATCCTGCAAGACCAGCAAAGTTACCCAGAGGAAGAAGGAGTAAGATTCACTTAGGCCCTTCGCTTTAGCCCAGGTCAATAGCTCTCAAATCTGCGTACCTATGAAATACCAGGACGACCTGTCCAGCCACAGGTTGCTGGGACCATTTAGACTTTCTGATTCAGTCTGTGGATCAGTCTGAGAATTTCCATTGCTAATGAATTCAACTTTTGCTTTCAAGTAATGAATTTACATGTTTTAATTTATATTTCTATTTCAAGACTCAACTTTTGTGTGTGTGAGAACTGGCTCATTATAATAAGCATTCTTCCCTCAGCAATATTTTCTACAAACATTAAAATATTTGTGCTTCCAAAAAACGCACTGGGTATTTGCTGACAATATATTTTAAATCATATGAGTTTTGTCTTTAATTTTCTTTTCAAAATAAATTTAAAACATGTCCAAAGTATAGGAATCATGAAGATAATTTAAAAACATCTTTTTTTCATGGTGACATTTTTCAAATTGAAATTACAGTCAATCGAAGATTTTTTTCTCCCATTCCAGCTAAGCTCGACACAAAAATAAATAGCCAATGTACATATTTTCTTGTTTTGTGAAATAACATTTTTAGTAGTTATAGCACTTTATTATAAAAACTATTGGCTATGGGAACTTGAAATTTTGTTTCCTAATATTGACATATGTTTATTGAAGAGGATTGTTTTGTTTCTTATTAAAGATAGAATCTAAATTCATTCATTAGGATTTCATTCTAGGTAACCAGCAGTATTTGACTAGCAATACAATACTTTTCAAACAGTGAATTGTATGAGAGTATTGTATTGTGAATAGGTATATAATATCATACCTTTTTACACAATGTCTACATCAGAGTTTGAACAGACCAACAGAAATCACTTCAGGGATCACAATAAGTAAGGTGTTGTTTAAGGTCACAGTGGTTTATAAACCCATTGGAAGAACTGGGGGAGTAGGAGACAGAAAGTGGTGATACATGTTCAAGAAATAAATGAGTAATAGAAATCACAAGTTTCTTCACCTCCCAGATGGGTGTTTCTCTGGAGGATAACAATGAACTACTAGCAAAATTGAAATCTTCAGCTACCTGGCAAAGCTAGGATGTCTGTCTGGATGTGACAGAGCAAACATGACTTCATACTGTTTTCCTGCACTTCCCATGACATGCCTGCCATTAATAGAAACAACTCCAAGGACAGGGAACATGCAGCTTCCATGCTTCCAACATCTTGTCCCCGGAAGATCATGTACAGGGTGAAATGGGCCGAGTTGCTAAGATAGAAACTAGAACTGTACAATCCATCTACAACATCTACATCGATGTCCACTTTTTTTTTTTTTGGTACCGGGGATTGAACTCAGGGGCACTCGACCACTGAGCCACATCCCCAGCCCTATTTTGTGTTTTATGTAGAGACAGGGTCTCACTGAGTTGCTTAGTGCCTCGCCATTGCTGAGGCTGGCTTTGAACTCACGATTCTCCTGTCTCAGCCTCCCTAAATGCTAGGATTACAGGCTTGAGCCACCACGCCCAGCTACATCAATATACTTCTTAGAAATAATAACCAAATAGATTCTTGTACCTCATGTGACAGAAATGTCTCATAAAAATAGACTAAGGTGCTCATCAATCTACTCAATGAATGAAGAGACAAAATGTCTTAAGTCATTGTTTCAATTTCTGAAAAATGTTTTTTCTTTTTATTTTGTTTGGTCCTGCCCCACTGTTGGCATTCTGTTTACTAAAGAATAAATAATGATAATAACCACTGAAAACTCATTTTGTAAAATGTAGTAGTACTGGAAAATGAAGAAAAGAACAATGCCTGTAATACAGAACAAACTTAGAAAAATAGATACAGGTACAGTGGTCCTCACATCTTCCAGTTGTCATAAAACCTTTGGTAGCACTGTATTGTGTCACCAAGGCTTTAATTAGCACCTTGGAAAGTTATTTTATTTTTTAAATCGTTTCTTTGTGTTTTATTGTTTTATATTTCAAGGATGGTAATGGAAAATGCCTTCTTTAGGAAATCTTGGTATCTATCATGTCCTTCAGGTCTTTTCTTTCTATCTGTCTTTTCCTTTCCTTTCCTTACCTCTCTCCTTCTTTCACTTCCTCTCCCGCTTCCACTCTCTTTCATGCAAGCCCACATAAACACTTTTGCCTATTCTACTTTTTTAAAATTTATTTCCACTTTATCTCCAGTATTTCATTCTTTGTTATTTTAATGTCATTTGAGAATTTTCTTTTTTACTTGAAAGCTAAAGTAAAATGATGATAGATTGACAAATAGATGTAAAAAATTAATAGAGAGATCCTGTGTACACTCACTTTTCCCCAGTAGAACCAGCTTTTCAAAGCACAGTACAATATCAAGCCAGAATATTAACATTTACCCATCAAATAATATCAGATTTTCCTAGGTGATTTATTTATTTGTGTGTATCTAGTTAGTTCTACATAATTTTATAACATACGTAATTTCATATATCAACCACAATAAATGAGATATTGAACAATTTCACCATAACAATTATTCCTTGGAACACCCATTTGTGTACACATCTGTCTGCTTCTTACTGAACATACTCTGTCCCATTTCATTAATGGCAATTATCAATCTGTTTTTATTCCTAAATCCTCTGTTTCAAAAATGATATGTATATAGTATTATAGTTTGTAATCTTTGGTTGTTGGTTATTTACACTTAGCAAAATATTGGTACAGTTGTTGTTATCACCAATAGTTTATTAGTATTTACTGCCAAATAGAATTCCATGGTGTAGATGTACCACATGGAATTATTCACCTGTTGTAGGATGGAGATCTGGAGAGAACACCCAGTTTAAAGTTATGGCATAGGAAGATTTCATCTGCATATTTATTTTTTTGCATGAACATAAGTTTTTAATTATCTAGAATAAATGCTCAAGGTACAACTACTAAATTGTATGGTAGTTAAATGTTTGGTTTAATAAGAAACTTCCAAGCTGTTATCCAGAGTGTTTATACTATATTTCCTGGTATTTTCTTGAAATTTTTGAGATAATTGATTTATATTCTATAATATTAAAAATATTAAAATATTAAGTATATATAAAATATTTTTATTTAAAAAGTATATAAAGTCTCTGAGCGCAGTGGCACATGCCTGTAATCCCAGCAGCTCAGGAGGCTGAACAGGAGGATTATGAATTCAAAGCCAGCCTCAGCAACTCAGTGAGACCTTGTCTCTAAATAAAATACAAAGTAGGGTTGGGAATATGACTCAGTGGTCAAATACCCCTGAATTCAATCCCCGGAGCCCCCTCAAAAATATATATATACATATACAATGTCTAGTTTCACTAAATATGTAAAAGATACAGCTGAACATGTTTTCACCTAAGGTTATTTTTATTATTTTTAAAAGCTTTTATTTTTATTGTTGTTCTAACTACTCTCGGCATTATATTTTTATGTCTGTGTGTATGGGTTTTGTTTCTGTTTTGCTTTGTTTCTTCATATTCACCACTAGTAAGTTTGAAATAATATATTGGGTTATACTTTTGGTGTTGTTTTAAGCTTTCAATGCTATGTGCAAATCCCTTTAAATAATACATATATTTGAAATTTCTTTTGCTTTCATACATGTAGTAATTCTAGGACTGATATCCAAACATCTTATGTAATTATATTCAAATTTGGGTGTTAGTTATATTTTATCCATAATTGCCAACTATGCAAAGTAACTTTAGCACTGAGTTTAGTCCTCTACTTACTAAAAGTTCTTTCTTCTAGTAGGCTCACTCTTCAATTACATACATTAAATTTTGTTTACTTCAATTAAATGTTGGTGTATATGTTTAAATAAATTTATAATTTTTGTCATTATTTAGTCCATTGATTATGAGAATGGATATATTTCACATTTATATTTAAAATATAGGCTATTGAAATTTAAACCATGAGTAACACTGATCTGCTTTCTCACAGCTTTATGGAAGTGGGTTTACCCTAATAGGGTAACATCTATTTGGGAAAAGCCTAAATCTAATATGGAAAATGTTAGCTTGTGAATGATTTAAGATCTATACCTGCTCTTGGACCTATAAAAATGTCTTTCTTCATTCTTGATTATGTGGCATTCAGAATATTTCTAAGTTTTCTGATTCTACATTAATGTTTCTCAGAAATGGTAAATATTTTTGATTTTCAAACTGCCTTTGTACCAGATTTAATTTTTATTAACTTAGGGTTATATTGTAGTTATTGTTTCTCTATTTGCATTTTACGTTCTCTGTTCTATTATCTTACTTTCACAATATGAATAGCAGTTATCCATATTTGATTTCTTTTTCCTCATTCTCTTCTCATCTTTTCTCATCATTCTCAATGATTTCTACCTGAAATTCTAAAACTTATATTTGGAATCCTAAATTTCACATTCTTTAGTGGTGATTCTGACCTGTATGAATTTTTCAATTTGTACTATGTTGCTCATACTTTTGTGCTAATCTCCATCATGGGCTTTGCAACTCCCTTGCATTTCCCTGTATTTTCTTGCTCTGATCAGAATTGTTGAGTTCCTGCTTCTGAATAAAATACATCCTTACACACTATTCCAGTTGGTGTCACTGAGGTTATGCTAGCCTCCACTGTTCCTGTGGAAGTAGGAGATGCAAGGTGAATGTCCATCAGTTCTATGTAAGCTGTTTGTAGGCAGTCCTGGATTTATGGCACAAGAGTAGATTTGTAAGTTGACCATACTAGCTTTCCACTTTTATTATTGTTTTGGTTGATATTGTGGATGGAATTGACTCAATTCTCAAGGTTGCATTTATGTATTTATGGGTAAATAGTATATAATAAGGAAAAATACATATGTAACATTGCATTATACTTATATACTATGCATTATTATGTATAACATACAAAGATGTTTTAACAATACAGCAAAATGCATAATAAATACAGGAGTGCTTACGTATACATACTTTGTAGTTATTATCTTTTTGTAAATTTATGTCATTGCATATGATAGAGGAAAACTGACCTGTTAAAATAAAATCTTTTAGATAGAACATAAATGGCCAGCCAATTTGTTTTATTTTTGAACATATAAGCAAAGAGGGCAGAGGACATATAAGCAAAGAGGACTCTGTTCTTCAAACGAGAGTCTAAATATCTGTAGTGTGTGAAGATGTGGGTGGTAATGCAGAGGAGGAATGACTTAAACAGACTTTGCTGATATTTACTAACATTGCAAAACTGAAACAAGTAGGAGTTTGACTTTTTATGTGGTGTAGGTAAAAAGCTATATAAATTCATGCTGGCAATATTTTGTTACAGCCTGGAGTGTTTTTTTCTGCTTTTTATGTTAATATCTACTTGTATAATTGGGGGGCATATCCCTCTGGTCTTTAAAAGGCAATATTAAATGCAATGTTTTCTAAGAGAACTATTTGCCTCTTCTTTGACAGTACTCCAAACAAGTGATTTTTTAGGGGACAAAAAATATTGTCCAGGATGCATTTATTTGTTCAAAATATGTTCTGTGATTTCAAGTTTCTAAGTTCTCTAAGCAAGTAAAGGTAGCCATAATCATATTAATCAAATATATTTCATATGTATGGAAATATATCTTAAAATTACATTAGAAAAGAAATAACAAATCAACTTTTGCAATTTAATGTCCCAAAGATTTTTATTTTACAGTGTAATACTTTAAGTGAAATGTTCCATAATTTTATTTTTATAAGAGTATATTTATACCATTAAAAATACTTCTTATTTAAAACTATCTTCCAGAGGGGAGGAGCATGACAGTGGTATAGAACTTTCTAGACATTGTCCTCCCATAGAAGCATCAATTGGTACAACTATCCATGCACAAAACTATCTTCATAAAAACTAAGGAAACCAGAGGAGAGAGCAAAGTACCTGATTGTAGCACTTTGTAGTTTTTCATTATTTCTGTCTCCTCTCCTTCAAGTCCAGGTAGCACACTACAGAGAGGCACCATCCATTTTGCGGGAAACAGGAGGACATGAAGCTAAGTCTTTGCCTTGAAAGACAGCATTGGACTTCCAAAAACCTTGTATGCAGCAGACCTTTATGACTCCATATTTTGGGCCTATACTCATTGCCTGAGGCCCATCCTGGTTCCCCCGGAGGGAAGACAAGGCTCCAGGCTTGTGTGTCACACTTTATCTTCAGACTGTATCACCACTGGACTGACTTCAACATCCCTGGATTCAGAAAACACTCAGTATCTCACAGTCTTCATCAGCCCTAGGTCTGTGGCATGGCCCAACATTATTCTGGCTGTGTCTTCCATCTGCTCCTGCCATTGCCATATTGGCTTCTGTGGGCTTTGAGATTCTGGAATATGTCAGAACAATGCTGGCTATATCTTTCCTGGATGTCTGGTTTGAACCAGCAGCATGCCACCTGCAGATCTTGTCCAGACAAAGCCAGTCTATGAAGACTGGAATAAATATCCACGTTTTCAAATGCACAGATTATCAATACATGATCATAGATAGGAGCATGCAATATTATCGAGTGAACACAATAAAGTGTCAATAGTGGTCCTAGAGAAATAGAGATGTACAGATAACTTGATAAAATTCAAAATAACTATTTTAAGGAAGCTAAGCAAACTTCAAGAAAATACAGAGAAAAAATTCAATAAAATGAGAAAAACAATAAAGAAACAATGAGAATTTCATAGAGAGATCAGAATAATCATTTTAAAGAATCAAACAGAAATCTTGGAGCTGAAAAATGCAATGAACAAAACTAAAAATGTAATATAGACTATTCGCAACAGAATTGATAAAGCAGAAAAAGAAAAGAAAAAAAAACTGAAGTCAAGCACAGAAGAGACTCAGAGGAAAAAAAGACAGAAATGTTAGGGAGCTCATCATCACTAGGTCTATCTTATGAGAAACCATAAAAATAAGTCTGCAAGCTGAAATAAAAGGATGAAAATGGTAGCAAGAGAACATCTAAATGTATCAAACTCACTGGTAGAGTAAATTGTCAAGTTTAAAATACTGTAGTACCTTCATGGTGGTTTATAAATATTTACAATTATTTAATTTAAATACTTAAATTAAAATATGAAACTATTAAATACAATAATAGCTACAATAATTTTAAGGATTATACAATATAAAAAGATGTAAAAGTATCAAAAATTAAAACTATAGTAAAGGGAGGTGGTACAATGAGAGTACAGTTTTTTGTGTTCATTTTTTAGTATCAAGTTAATGTTGTTAGCTTAAAATAACTTGTTATAACTATAAGATGCTTCAAAGGTGTTTCTTGTAACATGATAAGAACAAAACAAATGTCTATAGTAAATATACAAAAATATAAAGAGAAGGAATCACAGTACATCACAAAGAAAATCACTTAGCCACAAAAAAAGACAAGAGAAGGAAATTAACAAAAATTGAGAAACATCCAAAATTATGGGATCCAAAAAATGTTTCTAAGAGGGAAGTTTATAAGAAGCATGCCTATATCAAAAAGATAACTTATCTCAAATAAACAACTTGCCCTTCAAAAAATTAGAGAAGCAAGAAAAAACTAAGCTCCAAATTATCAGAAAGAAGCAAATTACTATCAAATCAGAAATAAATGAAACAAGGACTAGAAAAACAATAGAAAAGGAAACAAAGGCTTCATTTTTCGAAAATTAACAAATTCAACCAAACCTTATCTAGAACAAAGAGAGGGGGCTCTAATAAAATTGAACACTAAAAAGAAGTCATAATAACTGGTATAGCAGAAATACAAAGAATCATAAGCAACTTTTATGAGAAAACATATAGCAACAAATTGGATAGTCTAGAATAAATGGATTGATCTGCTGATGCATATAAACTATCAAGAATGAATTATGAAGAAATAACAAATGTCGGTAGACCAAATACAAGTTAGGAGATTGAATCAGAAATAAAAGTTCTCCCTTCAGAGGAATACCTTGGACCTGATGATTCCACTGTTGAATACTACCAAACATTTTCAGAAGTAACACCAATCCTTTCCAAACTCCTTCAAAAAATCAAAAAGGAAAGAATCCATCTCCCTATCATCATAATCATGAAAGGACATTATAATAGGAAAAAAATATAGACCAATATCCCTGATA
The DNA here is from genome assembly GCA_004024805.1 of Geosciurus inauris. Classification (NCBI taxonomy): domain Eukaryota; kingdom Metazoa; phylum Chordata; class Mammalia; order Rodentia; family Sciuridae; genus Geosciurus; species Geosciurus inauris. The sequence goes on from PVHX01000730.1 coordinate 122,184, forward strand.
TAAAGAGTTGCAAAACCCTTGTTTTACTTAGCTTTCTTTTTGCTGCTGTGACTGAAAGATCTCATCAGAACAATTGCAGAGGAAACATTTATTTTGGGGCTCACAGTTTTAGAGGTCTCATTCCATAGACAGCAAGCTCCACTCCTCAAGGCTCAAGGGGAGGCTGAAGAGTATGGCAGAGGGAAGCAGCTCGCATGATGATCAGAGAGCAGAGAGAGATTCCACTTGCCTGATATCAAACACATTCCCCAAAGGCACGCCCCCAATGATCCAACTCCTCCAGCCACACCCTATCTGCCTTCAGTCACCACCCAGTTACTCTTACCAAGGGATTCATTCACTGAATGGGTTAAGTATCTCATAATCCAACTTCTTCTCTAAACCTTCTTGCTTTGTCTCACACATAAGCTTTGGGGAGACATCTCGCATCTAAACCACAACAATCTTCAAAAAAATTACTAGTAAGGCAAATTCAACAACATGAATTCAAGAGAGCATTTAGTAATTTCATTGCAGGAATATAGTGATGGTTTAACATATGCAAATCAATGAACATGATACATCATAAAAACAAAACAAAGAAGAAAAACACATTCATTTCAATGGATGCAGGAAAAGTGTTCAAAAATATTCAAATTCCACCTTGATAAAAATTCTCAAGGGATTATCTATAGGCAGATTTCATCACAACACAATAAAGACCAGATATGACAAACTTACACTAACATGCACTGAAAGGGGAAAATTTGAAGAAGACAAAGCTGCCCACATCGGAATTCTACTTGATGTATTTATGGAGGTCCTAGCTAGACCAAGTGGACATGAGAAAAAAAATAAAAGACAGCCATATTGGAAAGGAAAAAATTTAAATGTTTCCTGTTCATAGACAGTATGACCTTATATACATAAAACCCAAAAGATTTAGTCCTCAAACTGTAAGAACTACAAAACAAATTCAGGAAAGTGGCTGATAGAAAATCAATGCCCCCAAATCAACTACATCTCTGTATAACAAAATTGAAATGTCTCAAAAAGGAACCAAGAAAACCTTACCATTTACAATAACTATAAAATCAATAAATTCATAGGAATAAATTTCCCAAGAGGGAAAAGAACCCTACTGAAAATGATAAAATGGATGAAAAATTGAACATATAAATAAACAAAAGAATATCTCATGTTCGTGTATCGAAAGACTAATATTGTTAAAATAACCATTTTAACTACCAAAAGTGGTCTACAGATTCTATGCAATTTTAATCAAAATGCCAAACACATTCTATAAGAGAACTAGATTGAAATTCTAAAATTTGTATAATTTAGAAAAAGATGCCAAAGAGCCAAGCAATATTGAGCAAAACTAACTATTCTGAAAGCACAGCAGTACCTCTTTTCAATATATACAAAGTTATATTGATTCAAATCCCATAAAACCATAGAGTCCAACAGACAAAGCAGAGCCTAGAAATAAAACTGCAAACCCAAAGTCAACTAATTTTAAACAAAGGTGTGAAAAACTTTAGACAAAGAGTCTTTTCAATAAATGGTGCAGTGAAAAGTGAGTATCCATCTGAAGAAAAATGAAAATTTACCCCTCTCCCCACCACATACAAAAATCACTGACAATGGATTTAAGACTTAAATGTAAGACATGAAACTATAAAACCACTAGAAGAAAACAGAGTAAACACTTTTAGTTGTTGGTATAGGTAATGACCATTTGGATATGTCCTCCAAAGTGTGGCAACACAAGGAAAAATAGACAAATGGAATTAAATCAAACTAAAAAAGTCTACATAGCAAAACAAGCAAGAAACAGTGAAGAGACAATCTCTAGAAAGAAGAAAATATTTACAAACTCCACATCTGAAAAGAGATCAACATCCTGAATAATAAGAAAGTAAAAAATGTAACAAGAATAAGCCAAGTGCGTTTGTTGCACATCTGTAATCTCAGCAACTTGGGAGGCTGAGGCAGAAGGATTGCAAGTTCAAGGCCAGTCTCAACAACATAGTGAGATCCTGTTTCAAAATAAAAAATGAAAGAGCCTGAGGATGTAGTTCAGGTTCTATCCCCAATACCATCAATAAAAAAAATAACAATAACAAAAAACAAGTTCAAAAATGAGTCATGATGCAAATAAATAGTTTTTTAAAGAAGAAACACAAATATTCAAGAAGTTTAAAAATATTTTTAGAATCACTACAGATCAAGGTGAGGCAAATCAAAGGCATGAGATATGTCACCCCAGTCTGAATAGTTATTATAAAAAAAAAAGAACAATTACAAATACTGGTGCAAATATGGAAGAAAAGAAACTTTTTTACACTGCTGATAGGAATGTAATTTAGTACAGCCTTTATTGAGAACAGCATGGTGGTTCTTCAAAAATCTAAAAATAGAGCTACTGATTTAGCTATACTACTTTTAAGTACATATCCAAAGGAAGTGCTATCAGCATATCAAAGAGATACCTGCCCTCTCTTATTTCTTGCAACACAATTTGTAATAGTGAAGATATAAGAATCAACCTCGGTGTCCATCTATAGATGAATAAATACAGAAAATGTAGCATGCAAAGTGGAATATTATTCAACCATGACAAGATGAAATCTTGTAGTTTGTGGCACAATGGATGGAACAATAGGATTTTTTTTTTTTTTTTTTTAGTGAAATAAGCCAGACATAAAAGGGCAAATATTGCATGATCATTAACATATATGAGCTAAAAAATTTGGTTTCACCAAAGTAGATTATAAAATAGTAATTACTAGAGGCTAGAAATAATGGGGGGAGGACATAGAGGTGGATTGAATAACCAGTACCAAAATATGGTCAGTAGGAATAATTTCAAGTGTTCGATAGCACAGTACGGTGACTATGTATCCCAGTAACCTTTTATATGCTTTATGAAGAAGTAGAAGAGAGGAACTCAAAGTCCCAAACATAGTAAAATAATAAGATGGAAATGGTAATTAATTTGATCAGTTACAATGTATACATGTATTTAAATATCACACTGTATGTACTCAATAAACATGTATAGTACGTTAATTAAAAAACACTGAATGTAAAAAAAAAATGGATTGAAGTTAAATCTACACAAATGAATACACCTGAACTCTTTGTCATTTGATAGTGAATATTTTTGGTACAAATAAATTGCCATGCCTCTTTTTCTGTAATTACAGTTTTAAGTGTATTCCTGTCCTTTGCTTTATATCTGTAGTGTCTTTATAAATGAAAAAATTCCAGAAGATTGGTTAACTTTAATAACTACTCTCAAAAACAAGTTGGTAAACAGGTAGCCAGGCTTCTCTCTCCTTTAAACTTTGAGTCTGTTCCATGGTCCTCCCAAACTTACATGATATGTGAGAGGACTAGACACTGCCTGAGCTGTATCTCGTGTTACAAAGCACCATTAGGTCTGATCTGGAAATCTTAGTATTTTGTAGGAAAGCTTAGCTTTATGCTAACACGTGCAACATTGATAGTAAAAACCTTACAAACAGCATTTTAGTTCATAAAGAAATTAATGAAAAATCACATGATTTAAATAAACCTCTGTGCACATTGATGTGTAAGACAGTGTGCTGAAGTACTTAAGTTCATACATTTGGCATTTTACTTATATTTAGATGTTAGTTTCTGTCATTATTATTAACTTCACATCCTCAAAGTATGGCATCATAAATATCCCAAGAGACGGCAAGAAAGTAGAAACATGAAAATTCAGCAATGGTAGGAGAGTTGGATTTCATGTGAATGTATGAACCCAAGTCAACCATGGCAAAGGTCAAGCTCTACCTGGTGGCTTAGAAGTTTTTGTTTATTTGTTTGCCTTTCATAATGTTTTATTTAGATATAGTTTCAAAGTTATAGAAAAGTCAAATTTAAAATTTTTGTTGAATATATTTTTAATGACAAACATAAAAATATTTTTTCATCATGTTTCATATATAAAATGTATATTATTTAATCAAAACATATAGAAGAATGCCATTTGGAGAAAATATTGTGGCTAAAACTTGTAGAGAAAAAAAATTTTTTTTAATACCAGGAATTGAACTCAGGGGCACTTGACTACTGAGCCACATCCCCAGCCCTATTTTGGTTTTATGTAGAGACAGGGTCTCACCGAGTTGCTTAGCGCCTTGCCATTGCTGAGGCTGGGTTTGAACTTGTGATTCTCCTGTCTCAGACTCCTGAAGTTACAGGAGTAACTCCGGATTACAGATGTGTGCCACTGCACCCAGTGAGAAAAATTTTAAATAAATTCAAGTTGTTGATGATATATGTAACTTTATTTTTATGCTTTTACTTCCTCCTCTATACCCAAACTGATTCTTGAACTCTGGACAAGTAAGGATATCTCAGTAGGAAAGCATTGTATGCTTTGTTTATAAATATAGTTTTAAAATCAGTACAATGCAAGTCAAATTGATGAAGTTTTAATGCCTGTTGTCTGGAGACCATCTTCAATTATTGTCTTCAAAAGTATTGGTATATAGATAACAATATACTAACATCAAAATTTGGTACTAAAATCACCTGTCTGCATATTTTAACATGTCCCTTTACTAAAATCATTGTGTATGTATATATATATATATATATATATACACACACACACATATACGTATATATGTATATATATACATGCACAGTAATATACATGATTCTGATTTTCTTTTCTATACATGCTTATATTGTTTCATCATGTAATTTTTTTTATGTTTTTTCTAAAAGCCAAAGCTACATTTATACTTCTCTAGATACCTTGATGAGTAAAATGGGCATTCACTGAAATTAAGATTAATTTAAGCTGTCCAAATATGGTTTTATTAAAATTTAACATAAAAGGAGATCATATAGTCTTCTGATGTTATGATGTTTTTGTCTGAGCTCAAAAACTTTAAAAAAATTTTTATATTAAAATGTCATTAGAATAGAGAAAGAGGGATGGAGGGAGAGCTGGGAAGGGCAAGAGGAAGTACTGGGAACTGAAATGGAGCAAGTTATTGTCCATGCATGAATGATTATGTCAAAATGAACCCCACTATTATGTATGACTGTAACACACTAGTAAAAATGTTTTAAATTTTAAAAAATTGTTAAAATTATATTTATCCTCAATTACAAGTAAAATTCTAAAAATAACAATTCAGCCAATTGCTTTATTAAATTAAAAATTATAATAAAGTAACATCTAAATTATGTATTAAATATCACACATCAAATACAATTTTTTTCTGTATAACATCCAATAGTTAGTAACTTGCTTATCTTTCCACTTCAAGGAGAATATATCTAAATGTATATCAACTTTCCCTCCTGTGATGTTTTTCTGTTCACCAGTGTACATATTCAATAGATTGCACTAGTTAACAATGGAAATTTACTGTACCTTTGATAGCAACCAAGCAAATGAGAGAAGGGAATGAGCAATTCACAATAAACTCAATTGTCACTTCACCCAAATGATCTCTCTGTAGTCTCTAAATTATTCTTGATGAATTCATTGTTCTATTTACTCCCCCCAAGAAAATAAATATTAAATAAATCTCTATGCTTTATAGTCATAGAGGAAACTCTGTTATTTGATGTTTTATGAATCAAATGAGTTTATTTTTTACTGATAATGGCCATACTGCTTAGCTTAAATAGAATACCATTGAGTGTGTTAATCGTTTTTCAATCAAAATAATTCAAAAAATCCATTCCTAAAAATTCAACATTTTAAGGATTTTGTGGATTTTAAGTAGTGTCCTAACCTCAAAAGACTCCATCTCTTCAAAAAAATTAATAAAAATTTAATAACCCACAGCACCATAAAAAGTAATACATGTAGCATGTCAATGAAAAGATACTGCCTCTTAATTATCTTCTGTCTTCTAATCTTATTTTTTCCACAGGCTGGTTTATTTTCCAGGAATTTTGCTTACTTTCTCTTTTGTGTACATCAGGAAGCAAGTAATTGGTGGATATTCTAAAGTGAAATTATCAAACATAAAAATCTTTTTTTCTGAATACCAGGCAATATCTCAATGCTGTAACAAAGAATAAGGTTTGAAAATAAATGGAGTAAGTATGCTAATGTCTCAGAGAGAACTTTTGAAAGGCTTCAGTAACAACAGCAAAAGCAACTCTACTGTTTCACTCCTGGAATGTTCATAAAAATTAGTAAAGATGTTTTGTATTTTTTTAAGAAGAGCTAATCAAGACTGGACTGACGTGATGAAAATAGTTAGCTCTCTTTTTTAAACAGTTAATATCAAAAAAATAGGTCATGCCACACCAAATTGGCTATTGTGAAAACATGAAAGAATGATGGAAGTTTACATATATACAAGTATTTTCACAATCCTCTACTGGTTTCTAATTGCTTACATTTTATATTACCATCCTTGGATCCCCAATCAATTAGTATCACTAATGTGGTATATAAAGATTTATTCATTAAATATTGCAAATAAGATAACACCACAAAGTTCCATTCAGTAGCTATAACTGTTTTCATATGGCCAATATGTTCTTCAGCCTAAAATGGCTTTACTGAAGTTCTTCTAAAATACTGAACAGAATATCAATTTCAATGGACTTTGTAGATTTTAACAATATTTATGAAATAATTAAATCATGGTTATATATAGTACTATAAGAGCTGAGAATAACCTATCAAGCAATTTATTTCTATTATTTTCTGCTGAACATGTCTAATCATTGTTATTGCTTAATAAATGCAAATATGCTTCATATACATATATTTCCAGTGCCTATTCATTTTATAAAATAATGACTCTCAACAATGCTATTTACAAAAAGACAATTTTATTTGGGGCCATTACACCAAAAGCAAATAAATCATTTGATGGGTGACTAGTATATGGACTATTTTCCATAAGTCATCTAAAAAGCAATAATATGGCTCTTAATAGCTCACCTGAAAATATTTCTCAATATTAACTATACATTTTATAAAAATGTTTACAAATCTTTTCTAATTTGGAAATTATATTTTGAAAAAATCTCACTTTAAAAACTGTGATGTTTAATTATAAAGCTATTTTGTTTATTAAGCACTTTTGCGGGAATAATTTAAAAAACTGACACAACTTTGGACAAAGTATGAATTAATAGGTCAATTAATTAGAAAAAGATTTTTTTTAAGCCAGATTGACATGAACATGCTAATAACTGCTCTGACTTCTAGAGATTTCATTACAATTTACATTCTCAAATTGGGTGCTTTTAACCAGGAACATTAAGACAGTTTGTGTTTAATAGTGCTTGCTCTATAAACATACTTATCTGTTTGTGCCACATATCTTCCCCATATTAATTGTGTGCAAATTAGAAAGTTACTTAAATTTTCTGTGCCACAGAAAACAGATCAAAAAAATTGTTCATAATGCAATAGTTCAAGTCTCAATCCTAAAACAGGTCAAGTAAACTTTATTTAAATAATATTTTTCTGAAATTCACTCCATAATAGTTTTTCTTTTTTCTTTTTTTCTAATTTGCATAGTTACTGATAAATTTAGCCAAATTAGATAAATTAGAAGGAAAGATTTCATAGAGATTCTTTAAAAAAATGGATTAATTTCCCTTTTACCTTTCAAAAACCTCATGGTTGATATTAATATTAGAAATATAAATTAATACATTATGATTTCTATTTACTGAGTTTGACCTTACTAAGTTTGAATGTATACAAAATTATAGTTTATATTATTTTTCAAGCATAGTTCATCTAGTAAGCCATATTTGAAAGACTGCAAACCCTTTTCGTTTTCCACAATACATTACATTAAACATTTTGTACTTAGGAAGAAAATCTGGTAACTGGGTCATTCAGGAGTGGACAACTTGATAGTTATAGAGTCATAACTAGTATTCTTCAATCCATGTACAGTAATAGAGTATAGTTTCCTAGAAAAATGAAAATGATCAATTTTTTACATAATTACAAACCAAATCTAACAAAATACTGAACATGAGAATATCATTTAAATATAAGAAAATAATTTTGATTCCTCTCTTTCTGTTTATACACCCAATTTTTTAAACCAACAAATGTCCCAAGATATATCTGAAAATATGAATAAAATATAAAGATGTTTGTCAGAAAAATAATTTAAATAGATATATTGAATTTTTCCTGCTTTAAAAGTACTTAATTGTGTCTGTAAATCTACAAACTTTTATGTCCTAGTCCTGCTGAAGCAAAAGACAATTTGTTCTCACAAAAAAATGACCCAAAGAACGAAGAGAGAAATCAGAGGAGAGATATCATTTTGCTCAGCATCTTCTTTTAGGAGGGAAGAAAATAACTTTTTAATCAGTCTCTAATTTTCTGGGGTTTATAATTTATTCATTGATTCTGATTTTTACTGTACTGCCTTTTAATTCCCTAATTTTTTATAAGATACCTAATTTTTTTTTTCTCCCTTGCAAATTATTATTTTCATTTAAAAGTAGGTTTTTATGATTATGCTTTACCTAATTTCTATAGTTTGTTGTTCTGTATATGTTATAACTATTTTGGAGAATCTTAATCTATCATTAATAAATTTACAATATAGTACAATGTATAGTAAAACTGTGCTCCCTCCCCTCAAAATTCTTAGGTTGAAAATCTAATCTCAACGTGGTAATATTTGGAGGTGGTGCTTTAGAAGGAAATTTGTCAAGAAGTTCATGCCTTTATGAATGGGAAAAATGTGTGCCCTTATACAAACAGTTTAGATGGCATTGCACATTCCATATGAGATTTCAAGAAATTGGACACTGACACCTAGAAGAATTCTCTCACCAGAATTCCAGCGTAACAATGCCATGATCTTGGCCTTCCCAGCCTGCAGACTGTGTTAACTTTTAGTAGTGGCTCAAATGACTAAGACAGGTAGGAAGTCTATTTCTTTCCTTTTTTTTTCTTTTTCTTTTTTGGTACTGGAGATTGAACTCGGGGCTACTCGACCACTGAGCCACTTCCTCAGCCTTATTTTGTGTTTTATGTAGAGACAGGGTCTCACTGAGTTACTTACCGCCTCGTTGTTGGCTGAGGCTGGCTTTGAACTCGCGATTCTCCTGTCTCAGCCTCCCAAAAGGAAGTCTATTTCTTACAGATATTTTTCCAATGGATCTGGATAAAAACTCTGCTTTCTTCAATGTGGTTCTCCAAAGTTTAGGACCACTTATAGCATTTCCTTGTTTTTCATAGACAAAATGGTCTCTATTCTCCCCCTATTCTGTATTTATGGCAGTGTTTGGGTGTTAAATCCAATCTTTGCTAAATTCTGAGGACCTGTATGACCACATGTATGATGTGATTCTACATCACATACAACCAGAGAAATGAAAAGTTGTGGTCCATCTGTGTACAAAGAATCAAAATGCACTCTGCTATCATGTAAACCTAAACAGAATAAATAAATAAATTTAAATAATGAGAGGAGCTGAAGTTCTTATCTGCTGCAGGTGTTAGTAAAGCATCGGTTTAAGATATTTCTGAATTCATTGTCAAGTACTCTTACTTTTGTGGTTGCCCAATATTAGACATGTTTTGGTACTCTCCAATGGGATAAAGAGTGAATCATTCAGTATTCTGAGAGTATAAGTAGTCATTCACCAACTCTCAGACTGCAGTCATCTTGAACCCACATGTATCTTGAATCCAAGTATCTTGAAGATTATTTCTTAAAATTTATTTACTTTTTAAATAAATTTGCAATAACTGTGATCAATGAAAATAAATTTAATGAAATCTTCACTAAATTTGATACAAAATTAATATCAATGCTTGATTTTTCCCATGACCCTTTGTCTTTTACTTCTGCAAGTTCTAAAGCACCTATGTCTGCCTTAAAAAGAAAAATCATCAGACAATTCATGTACAGTTGTGTGCAGAAACCAAACTACCTGTGAAAGTAAGAGAAGTAATTTTTAAAATTAAAATGCTTTTTTAATCAACAAACATATGGCCATGCTGAGCTATTACTAGCAGAACATGATGAAAGAAAGATTATACTGTACCATTCCGTTGGAGGCATGCAAGTTACAACAAGGAAAGTGAACAAGTCATGAAATTGTCTGTGGGCTTAACTCTCACATTATGTGGTGAGAAATCAATTCAGACCATCCATTTTGCAATATCAAAAAGATGAAGAAAGGGAGGCCTTCTGCTTCAGTATCATGAGGGGCTGGAGACTTACAATGAACTTCTCTTTAACAACTGAAAGTTTGAATGAAATATATATTTTAAGTAATAAGGAAGCAAAATATTAGTAAATTTCAGACAAGCAAGGAAAACAGAGCAGTTAAGAACTAAGGAAGATAAGCATTCTGATTTTGCTCTGAAGGTATTGGCACAATCAGTGAGATTGAAATGTGTCTGAACTTCACAAGACATAAACCAAAGAAACAGAACTCCAGGCATGGGAGAAAAAGTTAATAGGAAGCCTATTGCCAGTAACTCTTGATCTCTAATAATATATTTCATCAGTGTATAAAACAGAAACTGTGTCCTGTCAACACCCAAAACAGGAGAAACCAAAAACCTTAAACTTGGGTTTCAAGTAGGAAATAAAACACTATGTTGAGATTTTGGGACTACAAATATCCCTGAATCACAAAACAAATGTGGTCTGAAAACATTCAAACTGAGAATTTAACTTGGGGTATTAAAATCCAAAACCCCTGTGAAGCAAAACCTCTTCAAAGGACATACTCCAGAAACAGGCATAAATCATACACACACACACACACACACACACACACACAAACAAATATAAATTGATTGGGAGAGGTAATCTGCCACAGACCTGAGCATTGCTACACATCCTTTCTAGTGTAACAGGTGCCACTGGCTTATCTTTCTCCCATATTGTGCCTTTTCTAGGGCTACACAGGCTAATAAGTAGTTCAAAACAACCATAGTATGACTGCCACATAGCTACTTGCTTCCTGAAGGTAGCAGTGAGGAATGGGAAGGAGCGACTAGACTGTGCTGTTTGCTGTTTGAGGAGGATGTTTGTCTGCTTTCTCCATTACCCAATGTATATGTGAATCAGAATACCACATAGTAACCTATAAGTAGGTCCAGATATTAAGTGTCAATCAAAAAATAATTTAATAGTACTAGGTCTTTTGTCTTGGGTGCTACATCAAGGCTACAAACTACAGCATGTACAGGTATCATCTTATAATTGTCACCCAAGCAGCCACAAGAGTAGACTGAGACATGCAGACCAGCTGAACTCCCAGAGGACATGTAGCTAACACCAATTTGCCAGGCTGTGAGTGAAACACCTCATGCCACTTTACTTCTGCGGACATCATTTATACCATAGTAAAGCTGTCTCTGCTGAGTCCTACATTTATTGCAAAATTTAAACATATGAACAATCATAGTAAGCCATAATTATTGGGATTTTTGTTTTGCTTTGCTTTATTTAGCTAAGTTTTTATTTTGAGATAATTTTTAATTTACTTGAAATTTTTAGAAAGTACAACGGTCTCTTGTGTTCTTTCCTTAGTTTCCTTTACTGGCAGCATTTTGGTAAAACTGTAGCATTATTAAAGCCAGGAATTGACAATGACTTGGTCAAAATCCTGAACATTTCTATTGCAAGTATCCTTCCTGCCATTTTATAGTCACACCCATTTCCCTCCCATTGGTGACTTCTGACAACCATCCATCTCTTCTCCATTTTTATAATTTTGTCATTTCAAGAATGCATATAGATGAAATCGTGTAGTATACTGTCTTTTAGAATTGACTTTTTTCCCACATTATCTGAATGCTCACCCCAAGTTTTTCCTGAGTATCAATAGTTTGCTACAGATGTAGCCCTATAGTATTTCTTGTTACAGGTTTATTACAGAATTTTAATTATTTAACAATTGAATACTTGTGTTATTTCCAATTTGAAGTTATTATGAATAAAACTGCTATGAACATTTAGGTAGAGCTTTTGAGGTAAATATAAGCTTTTCTTTTTCTGGGTTGAATGCCCAAGACTACATTCCCTGGGTTGTATGGCACTTGCATTTTTAGTTTAAAAAGAAACAGCCTGTTTACTAAAATTACTGCATGTTTTATACATCCATAAGCAATATGAATGTTCCAGTTTCTCCGCATCCTCAGAGGCTGTCCTTTGGTTAGCCTTTGGTTAGCATTGGTGTCGTGGATAACCTTATTGCTTATTCTTTCTTTAATTGTAAGCATTCCAATTGATGTATAGTGATATTTCATTGTGGTTGTAATTTGTGCTTCCTAATGTCTAATGATGTTGAACATCTTTTCAAGTGGCAAATTGCCATCTGTACATCTTCTTCAGTGGAATATCTTTTCATATCTTTTGATCATTATCTAATTGGATTGTTTGTTTTTTAATGTTGAGTTTGAGTCTTCATTATATATTCTAGATACAATTCCTTGTCTGATATGTGCTTTGCAAATATTTTCTTTCACTTTGTAGCTTACCCTTTCATCCTCTTCACATGATTTTTTAATATTCTTTTAATTTTCATGAAGTCAAATTTATCAGTCTTTCTTTTATGGATCATTCTTTTGATGTTTAAATCTAAGACCCCTTTTGTCCTGTATCCTGAAGATTTTTAATTTTTTAATAAGTTTTATAGTCATGGTATACATTTTTCATGTGCGATCCATCTGGAGTTGATTTTTGAATAAATTGATTTTCTTTGAGAATTTTTCTCTTAATTTTGTTATTTTATTAGTTATTTGCTTTTTCTGTTTGTGGCTTTCTGTATTGTTTATTTATAGATATTTTATTGCACCAGAACCATGTTTTGAAAAACCTTCATTGACTTACTTTCAGACATTTGTGAGAACTGCGCTGGGCACACTTGAGCTGTACTTCTGTACTTGTGTCTACACTGCTGATAGTGTCTACAGTTCTGAGGAACACAGGTATGCAGAACCATCACGTAAGTTGGTTTCTCTATGTTCTTCTTCCCTTCCCAAACTTCCTTATGTATATTTATGTAATTCCTTTGCTTTTCTACTTACAATTCAGAATAACTTCGTTTATAGCTTTTTTAAAAAATATTGAGGTTTTGATAGAAATTTAAACAAATCTTAATTATGTAAACTTTTTAAAAGTTTCTAAATGTGTTTTTCCAATTACACCTGTGTCTCACTGGGCCTATGAGCCAAACAGCTTAAATCCTCCTCATCTCCTCCTTTTTCCAAATTCTGGAACACATAGTAGTCATATGCTAAGTCTCCTGAATATATCCTCCAATTCTTATTTATTTTCACTTATAATCTCCGGCTTTTAATTTACTTTAACATTGCATAATAAATAAGTTTGTTTTCATTATATCTTATGTGTTTATCACTTAAATCTTTGATTTTTATTTCAGAAAATTTTTATTTTGTAATCACAATGAAGTAATTGCAATTGAATGCAAAAAGCAAACATACTAGGAAAGTGTGGATAACTTAATAACATACAATTTTTAAGATGAATTTCCTGTTTATCTTCAAAATTATAAGCAAAAGAGAACTAAAAAGGAGCTAAGTACTACATTCCAACATTATAAATATTCAAATATATCTTTTTAAAATAATTTGGTAAGGTATATAAAATTAATTACATACTTTGGGTACAAAAGAAATCTTAATGACACTTTGAAGTAAATATTTTTAGAAAATTAAAATTATCGGGTGATAATTATACAAATAGAACTGAAGAACAATAAATTGATCCAAAGCACTTTTAAGTTATTTTGTAGGGAAGAGACAAAAAGGAAATAATAAACTTTCCAGAAACAATAATGGATAGAAGAATGCATACAAGAATGGGGTATAGAATAATATCTTCCCAAAAGGAAATGTGTGGTTTTTGAGAACTTATTTAAGAAACAAAAGGAAAAAATGTACTACTTCCTAAAACTCAGAAAAGTCACAGTAAATTAACCGAAGAATCTAATAAAAGAATACAAGACAAAAGCAGAGCTGGCCATAGTAGCACATACCTTTAAATCCCAGCTACTCAAGAGGCTGAGGCAAGAGAATCTCAAGTTCCAGGCCACTGTGGGCAACTTATTCAGACTCTGTTTCAAACAATGAAATTGAGGATTTCTTTTTTATATATTTTTTAAATTGGTTCTTTTTAGTTATACACGACAATAAAATTCATTTTGATATAATTATAAAAGCATGAAATATAATTTTTTAAAAAATTTAGTCCCCTGTTCTTTTCTTCCCTTCCAACTCTCCTACCCTCTGTTCCTCTCTCTCTACTTTACTTATCTTTCTGCTGTTTTCTAACAGACTTTTTTAAAATTAGTGCATTTTAGATGTACGTGATGGTGAGATTCACTGTGATATATTCATATATGTAGTTAGGAAAGTTAGATTAGATTGATTCCATTGTCTTTCCCTATCCCATCCATCCTCTCTTTCCTTCCTTCCCCTCCTTCTTTTCTCCAGAATCTTTTTTCTATTCTTTTTCTACATCCTCCTTTATTTTGTATTAGCTTCTACATATCAGAGAAAATTTTCAATCTTTGACTTTTTGAGTCTGGTTTATTTTGCTTGGTATGGTAGTCTTTGGTTCCATCCATTTACCAGCAAATCATATAAAGCTGTTCTTCTTTATGGCTCAGCAATACTCCATTGTGTATATATACCACATTTACTTTATCCATTCATCTGTTGAAAGGCACCTAGCTTGGCTCCATAGCTTGGTTATTGTGAATTGTGTTGTTAGAAACATTGATGTGGCTGTATCACTGTAGTACGCAGATTTTAAGTCTTTGGATAAATACCAGTGAGTGGGCTAGCTGGGTCATGCAGTGATTCTATTCCTAGTTTTCTGAGGAATGTTCATACTGCTTTCCAGAGTAGTTGCACTAATTTGAAACAATGTATGAGTGAACTTTTTTCCCTTTTTCTTGCCAGCATTCATTGTTATTTGTATTCTTGACCATTGCCGTTCTTCCTGGAGTGAGATGAAATCTGTGTGGTTTTAATTTGCATTTCTCTAATTGGGAGAGATATTCTGGATTTCTAAAAAATATAAAATATTCCTGACAAAAGTAAAAATATTAAGTCTTTTTTGCTGGTACCATAATTATATATACAGGAATTCAAGAGGACCACATTTAAAAATGTAATTGCAAAATTATTAAGAAAATTGAGT
Organism: Geosciurus inauris; assembly: GCA_004024805.1. Taxonomy (NCBI): domain Eukaryota; kingdom Metazoa; phylum Chordata; class Mammalia; order Rodentia; family Sciuridae; genus Geosciurus; species Geosciurus inauris. Next base: position 137,360 of record PVHX01000730.1, read on the forward strand.
TTTGTTTGCTAAATAATGTATAAATTTAACTGTGATAGATTCTTTATATTTTGTCCATAAGAAACTACTAACAAAATGTCATAGATTATTCCACTGACAATGGCAGCAGAAATAAAATTATAACTTTAATAAGGAATTAATAATTTTATACAAGGAAGCTAGTAAACTCTTATAAATCTTGACAGACGTACAGATCTCTTTTATGACAGTTACTAAAGATTCTCACATTGAGGTCTGATTGAAGTCACCTGAGCTTTTAGAAGTAGTCTCATTAATACTTTGGCAGGAGAAGTACAGACATGTAATGAACAATAACGAGAACACTTAAATTGCCCATAATTTAAGCACAAATCTTTAAAAGAGGGCTTAAAAATATCTGATGACACATTGGATTTCTTTACCACCTTTGCTCTTTGCTCCGGGTCCAGCAGTGATGATCCAGTTACAGAAGCGCTGTCTTGTAGTCTACCCACTACCAGCTGATGTCATAAGTGAGATGTATCATTAAGGTCAGAGAAGAAGACTCCATGGGGATGGAGCTTGTTATTTCATCAATGAATGTGTCATCCTTAGAGGTGACTCCAAGTCCAAAATTAATTTCAGATTGCACATTCAGGTATCTTCCAGGACAAACAGGATGTACCCCCCAATCCCTTCACCTATTTCCTACTACCTACTGCAGGTCACCCAAATTGCAAGTCAATATGCATTCAACTTTTATGGGGACAAATGTCAACATTCCTATCCAAATGCTTTTCTGACTTTCAGGCTCATTTCCTTCAACTTCACGTCAGACTTATGCAAACAGTATGCACGGAATCACCAACAACGTCCAGGTTATCCTTCTGGGCAGAAAGAATCTTGAGGCCAAGGTATTTAATGGACACTTCACAAAACCACGTATTGATCTATTCCCTAAAAGGAAATCTTATATCAATATGAACTTATTCCTATGGTATTGTATTTTAGGATAACACAATCTACTGTAATTTGTGTATTTGTGTTTCACCTATTAAATATACTCCAACAGAGATTTTAATGGACTTTGTTGTTACAGCCATTTTAAGATTACAGAGAAAAGAAGAGCAAAAAGTAATTAGTTCCAGTATATATTCTTTCCACCTCATGCAGATTCTATTATCATTCACACTTTGCCTTAGTGTGGTACATTTGTAACAATGATGAACCAGTATTGATACATTATTGTATCTAAAGTTTATACTTTACATTGTGGGTCATTCCTTATATTATTTCAACAAATGTTTAATGCCATGTGTAGACCATTGCAGTATCTATCATACAGAAAAATTTTCTTCTCCAAAACCTGTGCACTTCAACTATGTATTCCCCTCCCTGGCCACTGGAACCCTAGCAACAATGAATTTTACTGTCTGTACAGTTTTTTCTTCTCTAGAACATCAGAGTTTGAATCACTGGTATGGAGCATTTTCACACTGGCTCCTTTCACTTAACAATATGCACTTAGGTTTCCTCTGTGTCTGCTCCTGGATTGATTTCCATTTGTCACTAAGCAATGCTCCAGTCTATGAATTTTTCTCTTTACTTATCAAAGTACATATCAGTTGGTCTCAATTTTTAGAAATTGTGAATATGACTGCTATCAATATTTGTTTTTAGGTTATTGTGTGGACATAAATTTTCAACTATTTGTATAAATAACCAGGAGCATAAATTTTAAACCTGTATTTAGCTTTGTAAGAAACTGACAAATAATCTTCCGAAGTGTTTTTTCTATGTGGCATTCCAATGGCAATGCATGAGAATTTCTGTTATGTCTCACCTAAAACTATGAAAAGAGACATATTGGACAAAAATGGTAAAGAAGAAAACTTTAAATCTGGGCCATGTTTATAGATACTCATTTGAGCATGAATAATATATTTAAAAAAGCACATTATTAAGGACTAAGTTCTTCATTAGGACATTGACCACTATTACACAGAGGGGAATTATATTTTGGAAATAACTAATGCCAATTTTATTTTATTTCATTTCTTGTGCAGTACTGGACCTTGAACCAAGGGGTGCTCTCCCCCTGAGATCCATCCCCAGTCCTTTTTTTTTATTTTACTTTGTGACAGTTTCCTTTTAAGTTACCCATGCTAAAATCAAATATGCTATCCTCTTATTTCAGCCTAACAAGTCACTGGGATATACACCACCATACTTGGCTTCATAATACCCATTTTAGGAGAAGAATCATGAAAATAATATAAATTGAATAAATCTTTCTGTATCAGTCCTCTGGAACACATATATAAAACCATGATGCTCTCATTCTTTGGAATTACTAAGATTTGATCAAGTACTTAGAGCCTAACAACAACAACAAAAGTAGTCCATACATTCAGATAATTTTTTTTCTGAAATTAGGAAGTTTTGCCAATAGATTCAGTGAACTAATAGTCTCTATGAGTTATTTTTATCTGCAGATTATTAGAAGATATAAAAGTATACTACATATACAATGAAATGTATATACTATGTACTGCTTTTAATAGTTTTTAGTAAAAGTTGATTGCAGATGAATATAATGAATATTAATGTATGTATAGAAAAAAGTCTACCAGTAAGGTGACCTAGTAATTAATTTGACATTAATTGATAATCATAACCATTGATAGCCAATTGATTTGAAAAAGTTGTTTAACTCTGGAAAATATAGAAATAGTCTTCGTTCATAAGAAAAGTCTTAAGGTAGTATGAAAAATTTTTAAGGTAATGTGCATTTTTATTAGATTTTTATCTACCTTCAACATCGTTTTCACTGAAGGACAATGATTTATTCTTGGAATTATATTTTTAATATAAAAATCAAGAAGAGTAAACAGATGTGTTTAATTTGTAATCATTAAGACAATTTAAACTGTATATTGGTGCTGCTAGATAGCAATTTAATAATACCACTTATAATAAAATGCCAAAATTAAGTAGCAGGTAGAAAATTAAGGCAGAAGAGTTTAAATTCATGATTGGAAGTTAAATGAGCAAAAGTTTGCAAATCATTAAACTTTCAATTTCCTTTAAATTTATCTCAGTTTTAGTCTTTTGGATTTTAGTGAGTTCCAACTTAATGTGATATCTATTGAAATAATAAGATTTATAGAAAAGATGTATTGTCATTTTTAATAGTTTTACTGAAATACATTTCAGTGTGAGACTGAATCCAGCTAAGCATTAAGACGGTGAACTAAATGAACTATTTGGTTCTCAGAATAAATGACAGTTCATAGATCATTCATTACAATTTCAGTGCAGCAAACAGAAATTATAATGCTTTCAAACTAAGCAATAATTTGAAAGACTTGGAAAAGGTTATTAGCACTTTATATTAGAAGGAGAGCAGAAAAGAAAGAACGGTGAATTCAATACCATTTTACAAGTATAATTTCCCTAATCTAGTACAGTAAAGTTTTATGAAAAAAAGCATTCACTGATTTACCTCTATTTTTATTGAATATAATATTTAACATTGCACCATGAATTTAGATGAGACCAACAAAAGTGTAACAAATGGTGTATTTTCTCCCATTTCAAAATGTAGCTGTATTATTCTCCCTTATTTAGAACTGAAACCACTAAAAGATTGGCCTGCACATAAATCATCCAATAAGTACTCTGGAAAAGTTGGAGCCTTCTTTTCACATTCATGAAAAGGGTATATTTTCTTCTCTCTCCTGCTCCTTGTACCTATCTTTCAAAGAGTCATTCTCCCATTTTTTCCCATCATTCTTGGCACCAACTTCTGTTTTAAAAGGGCACTATTTAATAAATGAAAACATAGTTTTGTAGTATAAGTTTTGCCTACTTATGGGGGATAATTATTTGGGGGAAATAAACCATAACAATATACCCTAAGTGATTTAGGCTTACGCAAGGTTTTTTATCTCTAGCAATACCTCCAACCCATCTCCTTCACCCTGTGCCCCTAGCAAAACATCCTCACTAGGAAACTACTGCCCTAGTCAAAATCACCATCACCTCTCTAGCATGGAGAGTTACTGGAACATTCTCCTTGACCTATCTGCAATATTTTCTTTTTATGGATTTTTCATAATTTTAAGGTTCAAGTTTGCATCCACATATGACATTAATCAAGTTTTCCATGAGCCCTGTAGTGAATTGTTTCTTTTAATACATGATTACATGACCTGTTAACTCTACATCATGTACATCCAGAAGAATGAGTAGTTATACTCCATCTATGTATGATGTGTCAAAATGAATTCTACTGTTACGTATAACTAGAAGAAATTTTTAAGAAAGATTGGGTTAGGTGCCTTCTCTTTACACTTACAAATCACTGTGGATATTTTTCTCAGTACCTTCATGTTTCATAATGATAATATTTACTGGTGTATCTTTCCTACTAGAATGAAGTTCCTGATTACTGAACAAATGGTATGTTTTATGGCATTTGATGTACTAAGCCTGATATTCCATATGCATTAAGCAAATGTGTTCAATAGAGTAATAGGAAAATTTCTTGGTGTCTCTGAAACAAAAAATATATAGACTGTATCTCTGATGTACTAAGATCATATAAAGATACAAGCTCTGGAATAAGACAGCTTGTACAAATCTAGCTCAACAACTTACAAAATATGTCACCTCAGTGATCTCTGTCTCTAGCAACTTTTGTTGTTTTCATTATCCTGATCTTCAAAATATTAGTTATTCTCTTAATCAGATTTTTGTAAGAATAGTAAATAATAGAGGTAAAATGCCTGCTAGAGTGAAACTCAACTTAAAAATAATTATTAGCTACTGTGTAGCAACTTATAGCAATTAATATGAATTTGTATCCTATGTACTATAGAGTTAAAAACAATATAAAGAATAACAAATGATTAGACATTTGAAACAAGATTTGGCTCAATGAATCAAAAACTCCTAAATATTAATGTTAAAATTCTAAATATTTTTAGTATGAGTACAAAATTATATCACAACATATAGTTACAGCAAATATTATATTCCATACTTTAAATATATAAATTTTATTGATAAATTTTACTTCAATAAAACTAGGGGAAATTTTTTAATTGATGCATTATAATTATACATAAGAGTTGGACTTATGATTACATATTTATACATGCACAAAATGCAATATCATTTGGGAAATTTTATGTCTTAGATCTAATACAATCTGGAAAAATACAAATAGGATGGATATTCATGGGGATTATGCATTAGTTTCCATTTGATAGGAAGGAAAATGTGAGAGTTTCAAGACAGTTATTTTTTTTACCAGTATGTGTTAAATATGTACCATGGTAAAGTATTTGCACCATGTTGTAGAGAATGGGATGGGATGAGGGTAAAGTGGACTATTGAACTCATTAAGGATATAGTGCACAGGAAAATACAGACATTAAATAGTTTTATGGATCATAATTTAATTATTCTAATGATATGAAGGAAAAATGCACAATCTGATAATAAATGAAAAAATGGAGATGGACCCTAGTCAGCAGAGTGAGAGAAATTTTCCCTTGTGGAACTTAAACTGAAATGATAGGAATGAGCTAGGCAAGAGTGTTTGACCAGCATCACTTACTCAGTTTCCTCAAACTGGGCTGATGAAGGGATTGGAAAAAGACAAACAAATGCTGTGTTAGGGTTCTCTAGCTGAACAGAACCAACAGGAAGTATTATTTCTTATAAATAATTTCTTATTCCTTATAAAGCTCTTCACCCAGCTTTATAAGGCTAGAGAGCTGGAGGAACCAGTAGCTGCACAGTCCAAGAAGCTGAAACCTCAGAACAAGAAGGATCAACGGTGCTACCTATCCTAGTCCAAGACTGATGTCTTCTGGAAACTCCCTAGAGAATCATTGGCAGAGCTCACTTTGGAAGAATGAAGAAGTGAGAGTCCAATATCCTCAGTTGATCATAGCAACAATCAAGAACCCATTCAAGAAGAACTCAGCTTGCATCTGCTGCTGCTTCCTTGTTCTTCTAACTTTTATTCCATCCAATCCATCATCCTATTGGATGGTGCTGCCCATGCTTAGAAAACGTCTCCACTTCAGTTTGCTGTCCCGCGTGCCAATCATTCCTAGTCACCTGCTCCTTGACACATCCTGAAATCTCATAATCATTGTCATCTCTTAATCCAATCAAGTTGACAATTAACCATTACAAACAAAAATAAAGAAAAGTTTACCAGGTGGTTCAACTGGCCTCTGATGGAGGAGGACTAACAATGATCAGGCTCTGCATATTTATTATATAGGTTTTTACATCAAAGGGATTCATTGTGGGATGGTTACTTTAAAATAGAAACAACATGAAAAGTTTGAAGAGCCCAATTACAGTTGTTAGCATGCGCCCACAATTCCACATTCCTGGGTGGCTGGGGCCTGAACCTTAGGTCATGAACTGATAAACTCCATGGCAACTGCAAAATTTGAACAGGGAATCACTATACAAATGGATGATTTTCTAGAAGCTTTTGCACTGAGAGATTCCTAAAGGAAGTGTCAGCCTCTATTTCTAGGTAATTCAAGGATCCATAATTCATTTGCTTCTCCCTACCCAAGAGAAGAGCATGACCTCCAAGCAAGAAAACAATGGGTGGAGACACCAGTACCTTCAGAAAGGGAATTTCTGGAGCTGTAGAGAATCTTCCCAAATTTTCTAAATTCTGGGGACCCCTTGTGGACTTCAAGAGTCTTGCCTGTGGAGATAGATTTGGGCCCTTATGAAGAGTTCTGCCTATGGTGTTTTCCCCCTGTTGGCTACAAGTCACTCAATGATCTAAAGAATTCTGATCTTCCTCATGCTGGAGACCCTGTGAGCTGTGGCAGGTCCAATTCCAGGAGTGCAACCAGGAGGAAATAACTTATTTTGTTTTTGCAGAATTTATTCCAGAGCTCCAGAATCACATTGGACAGCTGATTTAAGGTAGCTCTTAATTCATATATAGAGGAGGGACCCATTAATTAGTAAATTGAAATTGGCAAATTAGAGGCACTAGAACCAAATGTGACTGCAAAGGGAATTGAAAAATTAATAGTTTATAAAGGAATTACGTTTTGAAAAATCTTTAAGATCATCTATTACTTTTATTTTTTCTTGTGGAAAACTAAGATGAAGCACTCTTAAATTGAAGTAGAGCATATATGACTCTCAAAAGAAGTTAAGTATGAAATTAAACATCTATGGTTTCTAAATTTGATACGGAAATGCCCACATCTGTGCTTTAACATTGAGGGGGAACTTTTGTAATCTTATAACTCTTTTTTAAAAATTTTTTTTAGTTGTAGATGGACACAATACCTTTATTTTATTTATTTTCATGTGGTGCTAAGGATCAAACCCAGTGCCTCATGCGTGCTAGGCGAGCACTCTACCACTGAGCCACAATCCCAGCTCTTTATCTTATAACTCTTTGTAAATAATGTGCTAGGATAACTTTAAGTAAATAAGTAAATTTTGATAAAAAATGATACAATCTGGAGTGACCAAGAAGGCATTAAAGGTCCCCTGGGCTCAGTTGATGTCATGCAAGCTTCTTCATGAATACTGTGCACCTCACTTCCTGACTTCCCTCTTCTTAAAGCAATTATTTGTAATGGTAAATTCTTTCTCTGAGCCTTACATATGGAACTGTTCACCCAGCTTTATAAGAGTCCTTCACCCTAGGAATGTCTTTCTCAAGTACCTAAAAGACATTCCTTTGAAATGTAATTATCAAGAAAGATAGAGACCCCATCTTCTAGTTTTCCTGGAAGCATAGTGGCTTAAATTCAGAAGGCATCTTGCTCCAAGTTAAAAACAACAACAACAAAAAAAAAAACTTCTCATATATATATAATGATAAAGTTTACTTTGTAGTGGGTAAAGCTAATAAGCAAATGCAAATCTAAACCCAGAGACACATGAACTGTCTCTTTTCTGTCTAGCTTTTTGTTTTGACAGAGTAGTTTAGACAGTGCAAGTGTCTCTCCCTGTCACAATAGTCATAGAATCTTCCTTTCCTGTTTACCATTGACCCATGTAATATTTGCTTAAACAGAAAAGATGCCATGTCATTGTTTAATATTTTTTCCAGAGTGTTCAAATTGAAAAATTAAATTCCAATCAGTACGTGGTATTTCCTTTATATCATTTTCATGGCTTTAATATATTTTGGTACCAAACTTATATCCCATTTCTCCTATCTGGTTTTCAAAAAAATAGATGAAATACTTGGTAGAGACACAGATGAAAGATAAGTCACCAAGGTGCTCTATCAATTCTATGAATGTGCAGTATCAAAGTGTATATGGCCTAGTGTCCTTTGTGGTGTTAACTTCTTCAGTTTAAAAAATGTACTGTTAATAAACAGGAGGCTCCTACCATCTTTTATTTATTTATTTATTTGGTAACAGTTTCTTCTTCAAACAACATCACCCTTTCATGAATTTATGATGTGTTATTTACTGCTTCTAATTTTAAATTTTGACAGAATTATTGTGAGTCATGTGGGTATATGTTTGGAATCAGAGTGTGAACAGTCAGTTGCCAGTTATAAATTGACCTCAATTTAAGCGTCACATTATTTTTAACTGCAAAATATTCATGGTTTATGATAGTTCTTTTGGATATAGGATTCTATTTGTAATGTTTGGACACAGTTTTTATCTACTATTTTTATTTTTATTATTTTTATATCACAAATTATATTTGTACCAAAATAAAAAATTAATAAAAACTAAAATGACTTATTCTTACCTCTTCTTACTCCACAAAATTAATTATCCTCCTATAATTCCATCACTAATTTTCTGCAACTAGATTTCAAAGAGAGGAATTCTTGACAGATCTTAGGTGGATGAATATGAAAGTTTTCTAATGGATAAAAATCTTAATTGCACACTAACTGCAAAACAAAACAAGCAGTGGAAATAAACATATTTAATCTAGTGGAAGCATTGATTTATTTTTAAACACATTACGGAGGAGGATGATCAGCTTATTCCCTTAATTTATTTTTTTAAACTTTAATTTCTTAAATAGTTATTATTTGACTGGAAAATGTATAATTTGGCAAACATAAGTTGTTTTCATAGAGAGTCACTACTTGCAAATATTTAAATTTTGAAGTTATAGGAAATATTACTTTTAGTAAAGATTTAAGAACTGAAATGCATGTTCTATTTTAATTCATTACATTTTCTGTTGAGCATTGGCCTTAAACTCTCTCTACTCTGAGGTGCTGAGTTAAGTTTGGATAATTGACCAGTTCCAACAATCCATACATGTCCAAGAAAATGCTGCCAGATAGGTTTGGCCAGGCTCCTAATGGTCTCAAGGCTTTAAACAGAAATTCAAAGAAGCATGTTACACACTGCTGAAAAAGTAGTAGGGATGTTCTCATTTGGTTCTAGAGTAGATTTGTCTTCCCAGAACAAAGTAAAGACTAGATTACCACAATGCCTCCACCTTCAGGTATCAGGGTCTCAGGTGACTCCACAGCTCAGCTGCCGGTGCTTCACAACAGGTCTGATCAACCTGTTACACCCTTCACGCTCCTTCCTGCCTTAAGACAATTTTCTATTGAGAAAAACATGTGTGAACCCTCACTTTCAAAATAAAGGAAGACTTAAAAAGTCAGTTTTTAACTTTAAAAGAATAAAATGTAGGACTATAGAGAATTGGCTTAACATAACGTGAAAACGTTAAGAATACATGGCATATTTAATAAGGTACATTTTATTCCCTTGATCATACTCTATTTGCTGTCTGGATATGTTCTCATTTTGTTTACAATCTTAGGGGCTTTTGTGCATCCTTGCAAAAATTGATATATTTTCTTTATTATCCATTTGTAATCTGTTCACTTAGAGAAGCCATTACACAAAAATAATTACAGATATTGTCATCCGAAGTTTTAAAAGAAAGATATTTGATGTTATGAACAATGTAACATCATCAGTAGAAGGGGGAAATGCAACTCTGTGAAAACCCTCAATCCAAGAGTAAGAAGGGATGCAAGAGAAATTGTGAACAGAAAGTTGATAAAGATGATGTATGGTAGCGATGGCATGTTCTTGTTTTATCCTGTCTTAAAATTTCCTTTGATCTAGAATCATATTAGAGACCTGTTGTTGTCAGAGATACTTTTTACTTTCATTTCCAACAAGGCTCATGCACTTTTTGAAGGCTAGTAAATTTGAAATACTCTAGGTAAAATATTTCAATTATATATTTATATAGTTTTTGTTCCAACTTAAGAACAGAACATTGTTAAATGACTGATATACTTTTACGCACTCTAGTCATCTCATATACTAAAAATCTAGTGCATAGTATTTTAGTTTATTCTGAAGTTGTGATGCAGGTTTTCTTAAAATTTCATAAACGAAATATTTTTCAAATATTTCCCAATTGTTATTGTTATTTTAATTATTTTGTTCATAATTAAATCATTTGGACTTATGGCGTCAAATTAAATAACATGTTTCCTAACTATTGAAACAACAGCTGAGGTCCTTGGCCCAGAATTAAGTTATTGAATGATGCATTACTTTTTCCTTCCTTTAAAGACTACCTTAACGTCTTCCAATAAATATATGTGCTTTTTACTGCCCAATTTAATTATGATGTACCTTAGTGTCATTTTACTCTTTTTTATGGAAGGATTCTAGAATATTGGTGAGCTACTTGAAAATCTAAATTTATAATTATTATCAAATTTGAGAATTATTTGTTAATTTTTCTTCAGATATTTTCTCCCTTCCTTTACTACTCTTCTTTAGGGAAGACAATTACACTTATAATTGCTGATTTTTCAATTCTATTCCAATGATATTCCCAACTAATTTATTTCCAGGACCTCATTTTAAGAAATATTGTAACTTCATAATATGTTTTACTATGAGTTTAAGATTACTGTGGACTGGGATAATGATCACATGTTTGAATTTGATGCATTCTCACATCTTGGAACATGGAACATAGTTGTGGTACATAACAATATGGCATGAAAATTCTCAAATATACATCTACTTTAATCTTTCAAAGTTGAAAGAGGTAGCTAAGTAATTCAGCAATTCACCTTTGTGTTAAAGACAGACCTTCTTCAGGTAGACAATTTATGATTTTGTATATTTTTCTCTGATGATTCCATATATAATCAAGTTATTATTATCATCATTATTATTTTTGGTACCAAGGATTGAACCCAAGGAGAATTAACAACTGAGCCACATCCCCAGTCCTTTGTAATATTTTATTTTAAGACAAGATCTTGTTAAGTTGCTTAGGGCCTCGCTAAATTGCTGAGGCTGGCTTTGAACTTGCAATCTTCCTGACTTAGCCCCCTGAACTGCTGGGATTACAGGCAAGTGCCACCAAGCCGGGCTTCAAGTCAGTCTTTAGATAAGTGACTCTCCTTCTTAATTGTTTTATCCCTCTCTGCTCCGTGCTCCAGTGGAAATAGGAATAGCAAATGCCAATGGCAATAGTACAAGATAATTGTCTCAGTCCTTGTACTACTCAGGTATCAGGTGATTCCTTCTAAGTGGTTCAAAACTCTGTGGATATAGGTTTGTATCCTTCCACCTATTTTTATATAAGTAGTAACGTAGATTTTAGCAAAACATATTACTCAAAATTGTCGCTTCAAGTTTAATTCTTACTATAATAAATCATGTTGGGTTTTCCATTTTATTTCCCTCTTTCTGGAAATTATAATCACTTGGTAACTATATTGTTACATTTGGCTGAAATTTATTCCAAACATACAATGCTTGCTCATTCACAAAATCATTTGATACACTATTTGTGAACATAATATTGATTGATAGAAAACATTTTTACAAAGCATGTATTTATAATGCTCACCTTCCTTTCCTCATATTACATTAAACATTTGAACATTTTATGGTTTTCAGAATTTTTAAGCCTGAGTAAGTGTGCATTCTCATTACAGATCTGTGAAGGAAATAAAAAGAATAGTTTATTTAGCCTAGTTTCTTAGTTCTACATTCATTAACTCCAATTTTCTATTAAGCAATAACAATATTGATTTTTAGTACAAATATGACTTAAAACTATAAAAAATGGGAAATAAATATAGATATACCAGGTGATATATTAGCTATCACACATAAGTTCTTTAGCTTAATAATTAAACTAAGTTTGTATATTTATTTCTAGTTGGTAACTTTGAAAGGCAAGGTAGTTTTGATACATATCTGGATGTGAATACTACCATGAAGAAAGATTTTAACACGTCTGTTCTACTTTAAATACACATTCCACCTATCTTTATACTTCACAATGTTTTCTAATTTATGCTAATTTTCTCAATTTAAAAAATTCCTTAACTTTAATCCATGGACTTTAGGTGTTCAATTGACTACTATTGCCAGAAAAAATGTGTTAGTTGCCATCAGAGGGAAGGTGAAGGAATGAGTACGGAAGACAGATGTTTGCTGGAATAATTCCTTACTTACTCCCACATTTCATGTAAAACCTTCTTGTAAGTAATAGGCTTTTAGTTCTTGGTAGCAGTTGCTCCTGAATCTACTCAAATGTGTCTATTGAACTTAAATTTTCTAATGGCCTTTTTGTATGCACGAAGAAAAGATGAATTTTCTGTGCACTAATTATTACAAGTTTCTCTTTCAGTTAAAATTTAAAGTTACATTTAGAATACTGGAGTGTAATATTTCTTATAAAATTAACAGAAATTTTGCTGTTATGCCTTGTTTTAAGAGTATATAACATATCGTATAAGGTTTCTATACATAAAGTATGACATAAATATGGCAATTGATTCCTTTTTCACAGGTTATATATGTATTTAAAAATATAACATCAAGGAAAATGAGACACGCAGAAAAGGAAAGTTTTAATTAGAATACTTTAACTCTAAGCTTTCTTTTTTTCTTCTCCATTTTGCTATTAGATTTTAAAGTGGTTTAAATAACCTGGAAGTATGCTTTATTTTCTTGCTTTAAACAGTTGATTATTAAAAGAAATAAGAATTAAGACAGTAAGTATCTATGCTTTGTATGGTGTTTCTCATTTTGGGAATTCCTCATCCCTTTTTATTGTAAGTCCATTTTCCCTCCAGTATCTTTTTCTGCTTGCAGGACTTCCTTTAATTATCTCTTATGTAAAGCAGCTAGTGATGAATTATTTCATTTCTGTATTCTGAAAAAAATTTTACTTATACTTCAGCTTTGAAAAATATTTTTCTAACTCAAGAATTTTCCCCAGTGTTTTAAATATATTGCTTCATTGTCTTATAACCTGCATTATTTCTAATAAGAAAACTTCTTTCTGTCTCTCTCAATATGAAATGTGTTATTTTCCTCTCTTAAACATTTAAGATTTTCTATTTTCACTAATTATATAATTTGATTAGGGCGTGTGTTAGTATTATTTTTTTCTTTTTTTTTTATTTTAACCTCTATTCCTTTAGAAATGTGTCTTGACTTGCACAGTCATTAATTCAGGTTACTGGACCAGGAAGTGAGGGGATGGAGAAAAGACAAACAGATACACAGAAAAAAAGCTGGGTATCAGTGATACACTACTCCTTGGGAGGGAGTTAGTAACACACAACAAGTTCAGCACGTTTATTGCATAGTCATATACATCAGAAGGATTTATTGTGAGAAAGTTTCTTCAAAGTAAGCAGAACCAAGATCATGAGTATGAGCAGCCTGATTATGATTATCAGCTTACGCCCATAACTTTCTACCCGCAAGCAGATGGCATCTGAACCTCAAGGTCAAGGACTGAATAGCTCCATGGCTTGTGCAGAACTGCCTATTGAACAGGGCGTCATAGCAACAGGACAGTCTCAAACCTACACCTTTGCACAGAGAGTTCCCAAGAGAATCATCGCCTCTCACAGGACAGTTCAAGACCCATACACTCCTGACAGGAAGGACTCTAGAGTATTAGTGAGTTGCTTGAACATCTGAGTTTATAATCAGCATCAGATCTGAGAAGTGTTGGCTGCTGTTCCTTCATAGGACTCTTCCCTCTGTTTTGTAATCTTTTCTGAAGGAAACAATTACACTTACATTGGGTGATTGAAATTATCATGCATTTTAATAATACTTTTGTCATTATTGTTGAAGTTTTTTTTTTTCTTTTCCATCATTTTGTGTAATCATTCCTTACTATCCATGATGGTTGACTCAAAAAACTACCATAGGTACCAAGTTCATGAATTTTCAAGACTCATAAAATGGTATGGTAGTTCATTCTACGCTTCCTCCCATATACTTTAAATCATCTCTGTATTACTTATAATACCCAATACAATATAATCACAATATAAACTGTTGTTCTACAGTATTGTTTAGGGAATTAGCATTTCATTCAAAATATTTTTGAGCAACTTGTGTACTGCACACATATAATTTAAGGAGATTTTAATAGATTCTGTCAATACTTTCTAATATAAAAATGTGTATTTTGTGAGAATTATTTTGTACAAATCCAACACAATGAGAGTACTAAATACTGAAAACTCTTTAATGAAAAATCAAAAGCAAGTGGTAATAGGCAATATCCTTTTACAAACTGTGAAAGTAGACTGAGGACAAAGGACAAAAACAGCATCTACATTTACGTTTGCGACTGTACTTCAGCAAGTGCTAAAGTCCTGTTTTTCATCATTTCTTTTATGTCTTTATGTTTGTGAACATTAAGTTTTAAGTAAACTGATGTTTTGTCTTTTTTCCTATTCTTGGATATCCTGATAGAGTTAGATAATGTGATTTGCAACTAAGGTGATTGTTTATCTTTATAAAAGTTGAATTTCCATCAATAATTCTTTTGTTCTTGGTTTGTTTTGGTACAGTATTGGTTACTTTCTAACACAAGACATTTTTCTTCTAGGCACCATACAGGTATGGTGTGAAGATATTAAAAGTTAATGACTCTGAACCATGCTTCCTTTCACACACATGCTCTGTCAAATAAAATATGGAAAATTACCAAGAGTTTGAGGAGTTTAAATAATTTTGCAAATATAATATATATTTAAGTATATTAGACAATAAATAGTAAATATACTTAGATATATTAGCCAAATAAAGAATAAATTAAAAGTAAAAAAAATCATCTGAAACATTTTTCTCTTACATACCATTATTGTTCTGTTATTTTTATAGTCAATTGTAATAATCCTCATATTGATTATTCTACACTAATTAAAAAGGTATTTGTACTACATATAAATGCTTATACCTACCTCACTAGTATTGCTCTTGCATTATGAAATTAAGAAAATGATGTAAATGTGCCTCGTACCACAGAGATTACAAAGCACAAACCCATATGTGTCAATTATCTTTGTAGAGTCACTGTACATTTCTCTTCTCAGATGAAAAAAAAATTATATATACATTTTTATATTAATGGGATTTTGGTTATTAAATTGTTGTTTGAAAGACCATATAGATTTCAAAGGCATTGCAAAATTTTACTTCCTTCATAATGAAACTTCCAAAATGTGGCCCAGGACCCTGGAAGAGCCTGAACACTTTTATTGTTGCAATATAGTCAAATTATTCTTATTATAATAACACAATCTTACTTATCTCTTCACTCGGTCCTTTTACATACACAATGCATTTGTCCAGAGGCAGCATAATAATGAAGAAAGTGAATATGAATTTAATATTGTCTTAAATAAATTTATGAATAAGCATTTTTAAAATATCAGATTTAATATTTCATGTGGCAATTATTGGTAATACAAACAAGTATCTAATGTGTATGGAAGACAGACAACAGAGTTCTAGGGGAAGTGAAATGTTATATATGGCATGTGGAACAAAGCTTATTCAAAGCAGGAGGGAGTGAACTATGTTGCTATCTGGAGCAAGTGGCCAGTAAGTAAGAGAAAGAGCCAAAACAATGGTTCTTGAGCATTGGAGGTTCTGAGGGTCATGTTTCCCAAACCTCAAGGAGGCTAGGGTACATTTTGTACAACGTATTATCTTCTCATTTGTCTAGTGAATATACAGAGCACTTATGATTTACAGAAACTTGCATTATAAAAATAAGTAGCTGAAATACACATATGCACAATATTCAACCTGTGTGTATGTAGGCTTTCTCATCTTTAAGTATTTGTTTTAAAAACATATGGAGATGCATTTTAAGAAGAAAGACATGTTTTAAAGTCAGTTTTTTTCATCTCTTCACGTGTACCTTATTTTAACTAAATCAAGAAATTATATTTCATGGTGATAATAAGGAAGGAAAGAATAAAACTATGACAAGATTTTAAAAGAAAGTAGTTTATCAGAATGATTTTGAGTACAAAGTTCAAATACCAAATTAACAGTTGTTTATTATTTGTATAGACTACTTATATATTTTATGTAGAATTTTAGAATTATTAATTTTATATATAAATTGTCAAATTGAAGCTTTCTCTAGAGAGAAATTAGTAACGCTGACCTTTAAAATAATTTTTTTTTGGTACTGGGGATTGAACTCAGGGGTACCTGACCACTGAGCCACATCCCCAGCCCTATTTTGTGTTTTATGTAGAGACAGGGTCTCACTGAGTTGCTTAGTGCCTCCCCATTGCTGAGGCTGGCTTTGAACTCGCGATTCTCTTGTCTCAGCCTCCCCAAGTGCCAGGATTATAGGCGTGGGCTTAAAATAACATTTTAAAAAAATTATGTTGAAATACATTTGAAGACATGTATAGCCTTACAATTAATCATAAGTACAGCTTTATAATTGGGCCAGAATCAATAATGGTGGGATATTGAGCTATGGAAGAAGTATATAAAGATTTATAATAACAGATTTTTAATAAGTTTTTTAATAATGAATGCATTAATTTTATATGTTCAGGAAGAAAATTGGCAAAGTTCACAAACAATGATTCCCAATGCTTTTTATGTTCAAATGTTCTGATATTTGTGTTAGTGAAGTTACAGAAGAGAATAAATACTGTGGAAAACAAGCAATATCCAAAGAAATAATAAAAAAGAACTTTCTACAACTGATTAAAAATGTCAAGCCACATTTTTAGATGCTAAGTAAACACTAAAAGAATAAATGAAATTACACCTAAGCCTATTATAGTAAAACAAACCAATGCAAAGATAAGTAAATATTGGAAATATACAGAAGGAAAGAAAATACACATTGTTTTATTTTTTTTCATTTGTTCTTTTTAGTTATACATGATAGTAGATTGTATTTTGACATATTATACATACATGGGGTATAACTTCCCCTTCTTATGGTTATACATACTGTGGAGTTAAAATGGTCATGTATTCATATATGAACATAAGAAAATTATGTCTGATCCATTCTACTATCTTTCCCACTCCCATCTCCACACCCTTTCCCCTATTTCTCCCTGTCCAGTTCAGTGAGCCTCCAAAACTCCTTCCCCACTGCTTATTGTAAGTCAGCATCCACATATAAGACAGAACATTCGGTCTTTGATTTTGGAAGATTGGCTTATTTCACTTACCATGATAATCTCCAGTTCCTTCCATTTACTGGCTAATGTCACACATCCATTTCTTTCTTTTTGGTACTGAGATTGAACTCAGAGGCACTCGACCACTCAGCCATATTCCCAGCCCTATTTTGTATATTATTTAGAGACAGGTTCTCACTGAGTTGCTCAGTGCCTCGCTTTTGCTGAGCCTGGCTTTGAACTCATGATTCTCCTGTCTCGGCTTCATGAGCCTCTGGGATTACAGGGGCTGTGCGCCACTGTGCACAGCTTCAATTTTTTTTTTTTTTAAATGGCTGAATGATAGTCCATTCACGACACACTGTTTTTAAAGAAACAATAAAAATTACAACTGGTTTTCAAAATAAATAAAAAAGCAAGACATTAATGAGACCATCTTTCCAAAGACTTGAAAAATTTATACACAAGCAAAATTTATCCTTTAAACTTGAAAAAAATAAATAAATAAATTTAGTAAAACAAAAATAGAGAATGTATGATTAATATATTTGTATTTAAATATATACCCACCAGAGTAATTTGAGCATAATAAACATGAACTCTGAGAAAAATAGGGTTGGGAGGACAGAACGAAACACAACAGAAAACACAATTATAACTTTACTTGTGAATTCTTTCAAGCACGTAAGGAAGTAACTGTCAAACATTTCCAGAAAGTAGAAAAAATAAACAATTTTAGGACCTGTTTTATAAAGACAGCAACAAAACCTTGACAAAATATTATGATGACAAAATAATAATTATGAGCCAATCTTTCCATGAACCTGAAATCTGTTACTATCCTAGAAATTTAAAGCAAAAATAAATTGTGAGGATAGTTTTTTCCCTCAGAAATTCAAGAATTATTAAACTTTGTAAAGTTAACCAATATATTCAAAAACAATAAGAATGACAATTTGCCAACATTCAAGAATCTGATCAAAATTATTATTCCTAACAAACTAAAATAAATCATTCTCTTAACTAGACAGATTATTTACAAAAATTCTTGGTAAAACATTGCTGAGTAGAATGAATTAATATGTTCAACACAGAGAACCAAATAAGACATTTCCTGGTATCACATTTCTACTTATTATTATTCTAGGTTCTAGACAGTACAGTAAGGAAAGAAAAATACATGAAACAGAAGATTTGACATAAAGAAAAATGTTTCTTTTTATAAATGGCATATTGTGCATGCAAAATTTCAATGAATCTGCAAATAACTTATTTAGGAGACAAGTAAATTTAGGAAGGTCAGTAAATTCAACATTACCAATGAAATTTATTGTATTTTCATATACCATAAAAGAAATTAAATGAATGAAAATGCATAAAAACCTTACAGTGAAAAATATAAATGTTAATGTGAAAAATAAAGAAAATCAAAAATAAATGGAAAAATGTAACATATGAATAGAGTAAATACAGTCAATATGCTAAAAGTTGCAAAAGGAAACTAAGATAGAAATTCAGTTCACTCCCCACCAACTATATGAAAAATCTTAAAAACTGAAAGAGTAATCAGCAGAATAATAAGTGCTAATCATCAACTATTACCAGTAGAATGCAGATGGAAATCAGAATGTAACATTACTATGTACCCTAAAAATGACTACAATGAAACAAAGTAACTTGTGTACTGATAAGAAGGGTAGCCTTCTCAAACTCTTCCTTGATAGTAATCTTCCTGGGGACTTCTAGGATGCTGGTATTACTTTACTTCATCATCTTACTCTTCATTATATTCATGTATTTATTTAGTAAAGATTCATTGAATCATTTATTTTTTATTTATGCAGTGCTCTTTATTGTGCTGTACTTTAATAAAAAAATTAAAGATGGAATTACTAGGTGAGGTAGCACAGTGAAATTACAATGAAAGTTATGGTGTATCAAGAATGCATACTTGTATCTACCTAATAATTCAAACTAAAAGGAAATAGCTCATTTAGAAAATAAACAGAGAAAGTGTATTGTCATAAACATGCATTTCTTAACATACCACATAGAAATTGAGAGATAAATTATATCTTAATAAAACAAAACAAAAACTCTGATATTAAATTCTTTGAATGACTTTTACCTACCATCTTGGTAACAGTACATTGTACATTTTCACTGCTTTTGCAATTCTTAAGTCAAATGTAAAGTCATCTTTACATGTTTGTACTTTACGTGATTGTTACTATAAGAAAAGTAGCAATCATTGTAATATATCAACAAATTTTACAGAATTAGTATCTGGAGTTGGTAACTAGAATGTAATTTTATATGTCAAGACACAGAAAACAATGACTTTTAAAATCACTTAAAATTACATCTTAAAACTCATGAGCTAAAGAAATAACAGTGGGATTTAAATATGTAGAACTTAATATGAAAAACAGTATATAAAAAAGTGATGAATCTGAAATAGAGATTGCAATGAAATTAATTACCTTAATAGTTTACATTACAAAAATTTATATTTTAATTAAGTAGCTATGAAAAATAAAGAATAGAACAAATTAATAAACAAAAGCATACAAGCATATGAAATAGGAGAAAAAGTTACAATATAAAGCATACCAAAACCAAAAGATGCTTTTTTGTGAAGACTAATGATATTACTAAATTGGTTTTAAGAGTTGAGGGGAAAGATGGTGGAATGCAATGGACATCATTGCCCTAGGTTCAAGTATGACTGCACATATGAAAATTGTGTTCCATTTGTGTACAATGCATCAAAATGCATTCTGCTCTCATGTATACCTAAGTAGAATAAATACATTAAAAAAAAGAGTTGAGGAGGAATAGAGATGTCAGAGATAACATTAAAAATGAAAAGATCATAAATTAAATTATGAAACTATATAGAAAGTCATGGAAACTAATTTGCCTTACCACATGTGGTTAAAAAATGGAATAGGCAGTTTTTAAACAGAATTTTAATATGCTAACTTAGTTTTAAAAATTAAAATTAGATTAATTAAACATAAAAGAAATAACAACCTGGATCCGGGCCCCTTAATCAAAATACAGCAAAATTAAAGACAAAATGTGGGAAAATATTTTAAAATGTAAATGAGATTGTGAGGGCCGAATATATATTTATAAAGATTCCACAAACTAAGGAACACTATGATGCAGTCTTCAGTCCCATATCCAGGGAACAAAGAAGTTTTGAGTAAGAAAATACAATAAAAAGCATAAAAAGCACAAAAAAAGAAAGAAAACCAAACAAATCCATAAGCAATAAACAATTACATGATAGAAATTACAAAAGGATCCAAAATAAACAAATCTGATTATAACCATGTACAGCTGAAATGTCTTGAAAAATACATTGTTTTAGGAAAAAACTGAACTTAACATTTCCAGATCATTTCTAAAAAACAAAACAAAACAAAAATAAAACACTAAAGCAGAAATTTCACAATACAAAAATCTAACACTAGGAAAACCTGAGAAGCACAATACAGAGAGAGAGAGGGAATAAATACTAATGTTTGGATAAATATAAATAATAATCCATTTTTAAGGAACGCTATAGAACTATAAGCATATTGTCTTCAAAGTAAAAACTAATGTATTTAATGTAGATACCAAGAGAAATTGAAAGAAGATAATGGAAGTATAAATCAGGCTAGAATTCCACTGTATCTGTCCCTGTGTGCTGTTTTGGAGGAAGAAACGTTGGTGTGCTTTACAATATTTTTAGTCAAATATACATAATACAAACATAATAATGGAGGTAAAATTATTCATTAAACTGTTTAACTTTCAGCAATGTAAGGCACAGCCAATATTCTCTGATGTTGTAAAACAAATAAAATATAATGGAAAAAGTGAAAAAGAAAAACATTAATTATCAAAACAATAGGAACTAGAAAAACAATGTTTGGGGGCTGGGGTTATGGCGCAGTGGTAGCGTGCTCGCCTAGCACGCATGAGGCACTAGGTTCGATCCTCAGCACCCCATAAAAATAAAATAAAGATATTCTGTCCACCTACAACTAAAAAATAAATATTTAAAAAAAAAAGAAAAACAATGTTTCCACCTCTCTATACAGAAAAAATGACGTGGTAAGTAGAAAATGCAAAAGAAGCCACTAGCACCAAGTCCAAATCATCACAAATAAACAGGTTTAACTATTTCATTACTATTTCATTAAAAGAAGAATGATCAGATTATAATTTGGACATTCCTTCCTTATTTTAATAAGACACAGAAATAATGGATAAATTAAAAGTAAATATTAAAAACTATTAACAATGATAAAAAAAATTAACCAAAAGAATTCTGACAAATCTTTAATAATATTGGAGTAGACTTTCAGGTAAATATGTATTAGAGATAAGTGGTGTTTTCATATTACTGTTATAGAGAGTATTTCAATAGCAAGGTATAACATAAAGCAGAATTTTACAATTGCAAATAAAGTACACAAACCTGTACTGTACTATAAATTAATTTTCATTTTCATCTTCCTTCCTTCCTTCCTTCCATCCTTCCTTCCTTCCTTCCTTCTCTCTTTCCCTTTTCTTTTTCCTTTTTCTTTTCCTCTCCGCTCCCCCTCCCTCCCTCCTTCTCTCCCTCCCTCTTTCTTTTCTTTCTCTTTCTTTCTTTCTTTCTTTCTTTCTTTCTTTCTTTCTTTCTTTCTTTTTCTTTCCTTCTTTCTTTTCCTTTCCTTCTTTCTTTTCCTTTTCCTTTCTTTCATGTCAGCAAACAGATATAACTTGACTTCTTTTTCCTATTTGTATCCTTTTAATTCCTTTTTTTGTCCCCTCAGTCTAGAGTTTGGGAGCTGTTGAATAGGAGCCATGAGAGTAGACTTCCTTGTCTTGTTTCTGACTTTGGAGAAATCCTTTCAGTTAAGTTTACCCTCTTCAGTATATTGTTGGCCCTGTGTTTATCATATATAGCCTTATGATGTTGAGGTAAGTTCCTTTTATCAGTAGTTTCTCTAGCATTTTTAAAATGAATGTTGCTATATTTTATGTAAGACTTTTTCTGCATCTATTGAGATGATCATGTGATTCTTATCCTTAATTCTATTTGGATAATTAATTAATTCTAATTTCCATAATTCTATTATGTGTTGAATGAACCTTGCATCTTGGGATAAAACTCACTTGATCATAGTGTATAATCTTATTAATGTGTTTTTGGAGGCCGTTTGCCAATATTTTATTAAGAATTTTTGCCTCTGTATTCATCAGGGGAAATTGGTGTGAAGTTTTCTTTCCTTGATGTGTTGTCTGGTTTGGGTATAAGGGTGATGCTGGTTTCATAGAATAAATTGGAGAGTCTTCCCTCCCTTTCTATTTCATAGAATGATTTGAGAAGGACTGGAAATAGTTCTTTAATGTTTTGATAGAACTCAGCTGAGAATCAATGTGGTCCTGGGCTCTTATTGGTCTGAAGGCTTTTCAGCACTGCTTCAATATCAATGGTTAATATTGGACTGTTTAGATTGCCTATCTTTTCATAGTTCAATTTGGACCTTTTCATGTTTTATTTTCAGACAGGGTCTCATTAAATTGCCAAGGCTAGCATTGAACTTATAATCATCCTGCGTCATCTTCTTGAGTTGCTGGAATTATAAGCATGCATCATCTTTCCCAGCTACTCTGAACCACCTTTCTCAGACATGAATATATGAAAAGGCACACTCAAAAAAATATTGAGAATGTAGACTACTTGAAAAACACAGAATATGATCACATAGAGAACTCTGGACCTCAAAATCAGAGTTAAAATTTGTAAGTCTATCTCAGATTTGATTTTAAATGTTGATTCTGTTATATAATGAATTGTCTCTTCCAATTCATAAAAATTTGTCATGATATTAATGAGCATAGAGAACGGAGGGATTCAATTTCATACAGAAAAATGGTGTATTGCTTAGTGGGAGTGAGGGCAAGAAGAACATTCAGCATCCTAGAGTAAAGGTTGACTATGTGAGTACATCTACAGTGGACCACAGAGAAAATGAATACATGTGGTGAAGGTGATAGTGAATGAAATTCTTTCATCAACACAACAGTGTGTGAAGAACTTTTCCCAGTGCCAGATATCCTCTATCCAACTTTCATTTATCATCTCATATTATCCCTGAGGTGGATCAGGCAGGCTTGCGCCCATTTACTGTGAAGAACCTTAGACACAGACAATGTAAAACATCCTGAGGTGAGATAGCCAGTAAGGAGCAAACAGGGATGTGATCCCTGGCTGTTTGGATTATTATTAGACTCAGTGTTATAAACTGACATAATAGTCACATGTGAAATGTATTGTAGAGGGTAATTCAGAGAAATGAAGTTATCTTTCATCATGTGTGAATTGATTATGTGGGGAATAAATTTTGTGCCATTTTTTCTTTGCAATGTTTATTTTGTATCTTTAAGAAGAAGAATAAAAAAACAGAAAAAGAACTGACAAGTTGGAAAAAAAAATCTGAACATTCTAGAATCAGTCTAGGAATATGAACTTATAATATATTTGTCCCATTACTGGCTGTTATGTCAGAATTTTCATGAGAAAAAAGATCTATAACCAAGCCTGAAGTAGGCAAAGAAAGAAGAGCTGAAGGATGCTAAGTCCCTCATTCTAGTTATTTGAAACAGCAATCAATTTAGGTTTTTACACAATTATTACAATGGATATAAAATTGGTTATTTTTGGAATCTCTTTTTTTAATAATATAAAAGACAATGATGATGTTAGGACCAAAGTGTCTTATGTTTCATAAAAATAATACATCTGCAGATTATGAATTTTAAATGTAAGACCCAAATATTCTGTTTCTATAGGGTTTCAAACAGTGGCTATAATAAACTCTTGTAGCAATGATTGCTCTATTTATTCCTTTGCTGGCAAGGCCCTTAGAGATTTTTTCAAAGAATATAAGCAAATTGTTTTGATTTATTCTTTAACTCAACATTTACTGGAGTACCTGTTTTATGACATGTTCTCTTCTGGGCCCTAAGTATAAAAAGGTGAACAAGAGAATAAAAGTCTTCCTAAAGGAAGTTCCCACATGCCAGTTTATGTGATTTATGCATCAGCTAAGGTAGTTTCTCTCATAATACATTCTAATATGTGGCACATCTCCTTTACTCCATCACTTGATATGTGACTCTGTGGTTATTTCTACTGTGACAGCTATACCTTGTTAAAATAAAGCTAAGAAATCAAAATTAAGATGATGATTTAGCCATCACAATTACCATGCTGAGTTAGTTCTTCAAAGTATATCATCACCCTTGTCTTCAATTTTATGATACATGTCTGAGGGTATTTAAATATAGAAAAGAATAATGATAAATCCATGATGTTGCAATTTGAGATATGCAGAAATAGATGTTATAGAGCAAGCACAAAAATCTTTTGTGCATTCATGAAAATCTGTGAGAGGCATTCTCTGTTCTTATTGACTCAAAAATGTTGCTATATACCTTGCCTACTTGCAATCTAGCTTCTTATAATTAAAACACATTTGTGTTGTCAGAATTCATTTTTAAGAAACCTAAACCAATCTGCATATTGGAAACCTAAATGAATTTAGGTTTTCACAAAATCAGGGAAAAAGGAAGAAATACTGGGGTGTCTAAACAAGGGCTCCCACGATAGCTTTGTGGCTTTGGTGTGGAGCTGGTCCAACAGGAGCGATAGGAATCCAGAGCTCCCCTGGAACTGCTGACTTCAAGGTTGTAATATTACATAGTTGTGATCAGAAGATAAGGGGTTGGGGTGCTTCTGGGTCCTGAACTGCCTCTCAAATTCTCAGAACAAATGACTGGACAGCAAGATGCTGCTGTGAAACACCAGTGACTTAGAACCTTAACAACATAAAAGCCAGAATGAAAGGAGGCTACAGCCTCACTCCAACCTTCCAGACCTTCCAAACCTTTTCAAAAGTACCTGATTAGCACATCAATTATATTCATAATCTATTTGGGTCTCTATTTGTCTACAATAATGAAATGTTCTCTGTGCCACATTTGAAATGAATGCTAAGTACCAATTAATCCTGTCCTCAATAATCCCATTGTAAAAAGTAACTTGGTGAGACTCTTTCGTTTTCAGAAAGTTGTTTAACACAAATGGCAAAGAAAAATATTCCTGGTATCATCTAGTCTATGTCCTGATTAATAAGCCTTCTATTTAGAATATTTTGTACTGGCATATAAGAATTTTTAAAAAATGATTAATTAAATGCATTCACAGTATTCTTTGAATGATTGATTTAGATGACCTAGTCTTCCCTCCAACTGCATTCAATTGTTTTAAGACACATTATTAGCATAAATTAAACTTCAATTAGAAAGTGCTGTCCAGAAGTTCAAGTTTATACATATACATGTTTATATCCTATGTGTATCTTCTAAAACAAAACAAATAACCCAAAATATAAATGGAGAAATGAACTAAACAGACATTTATTAAAAGAAAAATATGCAAATGGATTTCAGATAAATGAAAAAAATCTTCAGCATCTTTAGAAATTAGGGATATATGAATCAAAACTACACTGAGATTTCATCTTAATGTAGAACAGCAATTATCAAGAATACAAATAATAAATGTTGGCAAGGATATCAGGAGAAATATATACTCATATATTGTTGGTGGAATAGCAAATTAATACAACCACTCTGAAAAATATTATGAAGATTCCTCAAAAAACTAGGAATGGAACCACCATATGACCCACCTATTCCATTCCTTGATATATATCCCAAACTTCTAAAATCACCATACTATATGGATATAGTCATATCGATGTTTGTGGCAGCATAATTCACAATGGTCAAGCTATGGAACCAAATTAGATGCCCATCAACAGATGAATGGAGAAAGAAAGTGTGGTATATATACAAAATGAAGTTTCACTCAGCCATAAAGAAGAGTGAAATTGTGACATTTGCTGGTAAATGGATGGTACTGGAGAAAATCATGCTTAGTGAAATAAGCTAGACTCAAATAGTCAAGGGTTAAATGTTTTCCTTCATATGCAGAAGTTAGACCAGAAAAAGAAAGGAAGAAACAGAGAAAGAAAGGAAAAAGAAAGAACAAAATGGGGAGGATTCCATGAAAACAGGAGAGAGATCAGTGAAATAGAAGAATGGGACTTTGGGGGAGAGAGGAGGATGGTGAAAGGGGAGGAATGGTAGAATTAATCTGACCAAACTTTCCTATTCACATATAGAAATACACCACAGTGAAGCTTGCCTTTATGTATATTCATAATGCACTAATTTAAAAAACTATAAATAAATGGAAGAAAGATCAGTAATAGAGTAGAAGGAAGGGACCAGGTAGAGACAGGAGAGGAAAAGGGGAAGCACTAGGAACTGAATTGGAACAAATTATATCCCATGCTTGTATAATTATGTCAAAATGAACCCTGATATTCTGTATAACTATAATGCACAATAAAAAATGCATAGTTAAAAAAGGATATAAAAATTAAGATAAAACATATAGACCACAGAAAGACATAGACCAAGAAGAATATGAGGAGGAATGAAAATGGGTAGAAAATACAGATGTATAAATATATGAGTACAATAACCAAATGAAACTTGCTAAAGCAATTATTGTTATTATGAATATTTAAATAAATTGAGTGATTTCTGGATATAATTGACATCCTTATTTTATCCATTAATTTTTGTGGCTAATTAATTAATCAGAAAATAAAGTTGACATGATACTATACATTTCAGTTTTACTAATCCAGGTTAGGAGCTGATATAATGTAACCTTTAACAGTATTTCATCTCTATTTACCATTCAATGATATCAATAATGTCAAATTATCTATTGTATCTATCCTCTTCTGGATTTGGTATGAAGCAAAACTCAAGAATATGTATTTTCTAAATAACATAGTTTACACTGTCCTTCAGCCACCTTCTGACTCTTTACTCCAGCATTTATCTCTTCTCCATTCATAATTATGGATGTTTCCATAAGTCAGTCACAGGGGAACTACTATAAACAACCACTCAGATACCAAACCAGAGTCATTGCATTTTCGAAGTATCTTTGTTATGGTTTTTGTTTGTTTGTTTATTTATTTATTTATTTTACTCTGTTGGTACTGGAAGTGGAACTCAGGCACTCAATCACTGAGCTACATTCCCAACCCCTTTAATTTTTTATTTTGAGACTGGGTCTCACTAATAGCATAGGGCTTCACTAAATTGCTGAGACTGGTTTTGAACTCGAGATTCTCATGCCTCGGCCGTCTGAGTCACTGGGAATACAGGTATGCACCACCACGCTGATTGTTACCATTTTTGTTGTCGCTGTTTGTTTATTTTCATATGCTAGTCTTCATTGCAACTCACTCACATTCAATGCCATATGTCCCCAAAACATTTGATGTTATAAATCTATTTCTCTTAGTGCCTGTCAGGAGATATACCTTATGAGAAATATACATTGGGCATGTTTTCTCTCTAGTTACTACTTTCATTTAAGAAGTGTGTTTTATTTTCCTGTTTTTCACCCTGCAGAACTTCTCAACATTGCTTTTATGGTAAATATATTAAAATATATCTATATACATGTGGTAAAATATTTTACAACAAAAACATTTTGAAGCAAGTTCACTATGTGAGGGCATTCATTCCAGGGCAGAATTAAAAACACCTTCCCCTTATAATGCACCAATATCAATCTCTTTGCATGATTCTGATAAATTCATTTATCCCATGTAAACGGCAAGGGACAATAGATGCCCTAGACTCATGCTAAGCCATCTCCTTAAGGCTCAAGGGAAAAGACAGGGAGGATGGAGTCTTTTCTGTTTGTTCCTCACATCAAGCTGCAGCTGAGGGACCCCAAAAGTTCTCCATCCAAAGAATTTTAACAGGGGAACCATCTTGTGAAATGTGGTAAGGCATTACAGGACATCCTGCTACAGGAAGAGTGAGAACATAGCTCCAAATGTTGTGGTCACTTCCTACTTATGGTAAGATGCTGTACGTCAATAATTTAGAGAACTATCAGTGAAGAAGGGAAGGAGGTCTGGGTAACCAAGACTACCTGGAACTTGCCCTGCCCTTGATTATAAATACACATATTTGTATATATACATGTGGTAGTGATTGAGTTTTCAAGGTATACAGAGATTTTTATATTGAATAATAAATCGTGAGTGTAAATATTTTAACCCGTGTATTTTGTAAATCACTTGGTTAAATGCTTATTGTTTTCCTATGTCCAAAAAATACAAAAAGTATATGTTTACAATTGATTAATATAATTTAATAAAAGATTATTATTATCACATTATTACCTTATTATTACATTACATAAATAAATCATATATCCAAACAGGCATTTAGACATATATACATAGATTGATCTATTTAAAATATATAACATATAAATCTGCCTGGAAAAGCATTTTAAGAAATCCACGTAACTTTGAACATATATAGATGTGGGTGTTATTAGTGTCCTAATTTTTATAAGAATTTGATTTACAGGTTAAGCCAAAGTCTTTCAAAATAATTCTTAATATTATAATTAAAATACCATTAGCTCCTTAAAGTTACTTAAATATGTTTATTGTATTGTTTTATTGTTGAAAATTGTTCCTGTTATATTGTTAAAATGGTGTTGTGGTTTGGAAAAGTAGTGTATTATTTTGTTCATAGACCACAGCATTAAGAATTATACATTTCCATTGAAGGGAAACTATACATTTTGTCAAGTACTCATTGGTTTGAAATATTATAGACTAGTTTAAAGGAGACATTAAAAGTATATCTATCAAGAATTAACACTGACAGTGTAATATAGTTATTGAATTATAAGATAAATAAGCACTTTTTCAACCTCAAAAAGAAATAAGATAAACACAAAAAACTTGTATTTCTAATTCATCTTTGAGTCACATAATGAAAAATGTTATTGGTAGTTTAGAACGCTTCTAGAATCATCACATTAAACAATTAAAAAAAACAACCACTCATTTTCACTTTTACATTAACACTGTTTTAGATTTTTAGAATATATTTCACAGTCACAGGAGAAATGCCGACCCAATGAAAATGGGTTCTTGTTGACTATGAAGTTCTGTGTCTTTGAGGAACAGAACTGGAGAAATATTTAACATCTAATTGTTTATGTAGACTAAAAACCAAGTGTAGAGTATATATTAATGACTTCACCATTATGATTTGAAGTTTTCCAAATATTTCTTGGATAATTTTTAATTACTTGGAATAATTGATGTTTTAATTAGTGAAAAATTTCTCTTCATAAAGTACATGGTTCTAATTCAGAAAAAAAAAAGAAATCAGGAGTCTTTAAAGCAGTTAAACATTACAAGTGTATATAGAGTAATAATAAAAAAAGTAATGAGTCAAAATGTTTCATTCCACATAATAAATTGAATAATCACTCCTAACACATGTGGCCAGCTGATTGATATTTTACATAAACTATTACTAGATATTAAGCATGAAGCTTAATAACAGTGTAGCTCTCATTTTTTCCTCAAAATTCATATTAAACTTTTGTTTTAAATATACTTTTCAATAATGCTGAAGATCTTTGAATAAAATATTGAAAAATAAATATATATTTCATGTATTGTAGCTAAAATTACTTATTAAATCAAACATTGTTCTTCTCAAGTAGAAATTTTGAAAGCCTGATTTTTGTTTAGAAAAAAATGCATTTTTAAATTTTCTTAAACATTATATGTCTTGGAAAGTAATTTTTCAGTTTGTAAAAATAATGTCTGTATAGTAATATGTAAAAATGTTACTTATTTTTAAATTGAGAAATTTATTCAGGGTATTAAATAACAATTCTAATAATAAGCTTAAACATTATAATATGCCATATAATTATTAAATTATTAAATATATAATTATTCATGTATTAATATTTAATAAATACACACATAAATGTATACACACATATTTATTATTTTATATATGTACTGTGATATATTTAGGAAGTTCATTCTTATTCTATATATAGATGCTTTTATTTTAGTACAACTGTGCTGAATATCTTTATGCTCATGCCTTTACTTATTCATGTGACACTTTTCCTATTATAAGTAAAATGAGGCTAAAATAAAAGTACATGGAGGCTTACAGAATTAAAAACGTACTATTTACTACATATCACAAATTAGGACAGGTGAGTATATGTATACACATATATGCCATATAAGAATATTTGCAGAACATCAAGTAACATAGTTATTATAATTGCAATTCATTAACTGATTGGTTTATTCTCTATTTCAAATAAAAGAGTTTCTGTCTTCACACGATTGAATCCTCAGGGTATGTCAAAACTCCAGAAATATAATAGGGAAGTGATAAATGTTTGTTGAGATTAGATTTAATCTCTTACAATGTCAGGGATTACCTCTTAAGGGACTTTCTGTTTGCTGCATGTAATGCGTGACTAGATATAGAAGGTATTCAAACATCATTCATGCTCTTGATAAAATGAGCTTGGAGAGTGACCAGCTTTTTATTTTTATTGAAAAACATTTTTGTCAGGTTAACTCTTTGTCTTGTGTCAACATAAAGGAGAATTTTCCTTAATTTTTCATGAAATATTATCTCAGATTTTAAAAGTACAATTTTGAATTGATTGACCAAGTTAAGTTAAATAATACTTAAGACTCTAGAGAATACATTGAAGTACACCTTTGATAAGACAATGGATGAGTACAGTCAACAGGAGAGAGTAAAGTAAATTGTAAGTGTGTATATATAAAATATACAAGCATAGTCCCAGGGTTATAAAACTGTGATAACAACTCTACTTTGTCTTGTGGACAAATAATTACTGAAATACGTGTCACATGTATTAGTTTCAGGGGAACCAAGGCAGAAGTTTCTTGAGGAGCATTTTATATAACACTAGTTATGTTGCTGAAAACTAGGCTGCGTAATTTTTTAAAGTGCAAACTATCCATCTATACCTCTGTAAACAATGCACACAAGCTGGAAGAGAAATTCAAAAGAAATTTTCTAACACTGAAGAGCATATTAAAAATCCTTGGCTAGCACATCCTTTCCTCCTGTTCAACACAGTCCTCTGCTACAGCACAGATTTAGTGTACAAAGAAAGTAATTATTACAGGGTACAGTCTGATTGTGCTTTTCCTTAAATTTACCTCAATACACGAAAAAACTGATGAAAAATTTCAGATAGGTTGTGACTAAAATGTCAGCATTATTTCTGTTTAACTCAGATTGTTATGATTTGGACCTGGAATGTCCCCCAAAGTTTCATGGTGAAAGCTTGAACATGATTGGACCATGTGAGCTGTAACCTCTTCAGTGGATTAATTCTTCATGGCAGAATGGAAAATGGGGAGGTGGTGGACACTGTAGGAAGAAGTGCCTAGTTGCAGGAAGTAGGTCACAGAGGGTGTTCCTTGGAAGGGTTTTTACTTCCTGCCCTCCCTGCCTGTCTTTTCCTCCCTCTGTTTTCTAGCTGCCATGACATGAGCAGCTTTCCTCCACCATGCTCTTCAATCATTACTTTTTGCCTCACTTTAAGGCCAAAGCAAGGGAGCCCACTGTCATATACTGAAACCATGAGGCAAAATAAATCTTTCCTCTTTAAAATTGTTTATGTCAGGTATTTTTGTCATAGTGGCAAAAAGATAACTAACAGAGATTGGATATTATGACTTAGATGAATGACCAAAAATCGACCTCCTACACTTAATCGTTTCTTCATCTGGAAAAACCTGCTGGAGAGGAACTAAAGGTCTGTGAACTAGTCTTTTTTATCCAGACTCAATCCTCCAACCACATTGTGTTCCAGCATTAAGTACAGGGGAAGATGGGCTTCCACACCTGCCTCATAAGCTGAGCTTGTCTCTGGGTCTGAGTATTTCATATAACCATCTTCTAAAGTGAGACATTTAAAATATCAAATTTGGGTCTTGGAGTCTCCATTCTTCCTCTCAATGTTACCAAGAAGGCATTCCTTACTAAAATAGGAAGGAAAAATTTACCTTTAAGATAACAAAACTTCAGAGAACAGTTTCTTGTAACTGATTTAGAAGCAAGCTGCTTCAAAAATGAAAAAGAAATTTTAAAATGACTGTCATTAATTTATTTGCTATGCTGTTTTAAAATACTGGAAAAATACTTATTTCACATGTTTGCTACCTCTGTGTTGAAAATACCAGATCAAATCTTTCATGATGATTTTTCTTATTCTGTATAAAATTTCATTCACATTTTTAAAGAAGGCATTTTTCTACTTATATAAATTTCTGTATTATATGTGCTCTTAAAACCAGATGTTAACAACCTAAAATATATTCTAATTTTATATAAACTCTAATTTCCATCAAATTAATGGCATGTTTAATTGGAGTATGTCCCAAGGGTTGGGGGCTGGAGAAAGATTTCAGTTGGTTTCAAATAAATAAAAAATCAAATTTATTATTCCATGGAGTATGGCTGCTCTTTTGTACTTATGTTTCTGTGATGTAATCTAGAAGAAAACATGCTATTACTTAGGGTAAAACACATATCTGGTATGTATTTCAATGTCTCCAATAATCCTCTTATGATACTGACAACATTCTCCAACTTCATCAATGGAGTGAAATCTTCATAAACAAAATTTGTGCACAGTCTTTAATCTTCAGATTTAAATAACATATGCACACATACACATTATCATGTGGTAAAGATGGGCCATAGTGTTCCAGTCCAGTATATCTCACAGTTTTCTCTGCTATGTGATTTCAGGTCTATTTCTTACTACTATCAAACAAATGCTTTGTTCACTATGTACATAGGAGAGATCATTGTTCATTTCAGACTATTATAAATGTC
Source organism: Geosciurus inauris (assembly GCA_004024805.1). Taxonomy (NCBI): domain Eukaryota; kingdom Metazoa; phylum Chordata; class Mammalia; order Rodentia; family Sciuridae; genus Geosciurus; species Geosciurus inauris. The sequence goes on from PVHX01000730.1 coordinate 170,685, forward strand.
CTTCTCAATTTTCCATAGTTAATGGAAATAATTAATTTCTTCTCCAACCATGGTGGTTGCTTGCCAAATGCCAGATTGGTACAAGTCATCTTATACAGTGTTACATTTACCTCTGCTGAGGCACACAAAAGGATGTGCCCACCATCACATATTTAGTAGTAAGAGTTAGTAACCATTTAGCTCATTGTTATGCTTTGGTTATGAGGTACCCCCCTCGAGCTCCTGCATCACTATAGGAATGTTTGTAGGTGAAATGATCAGATTATGAGAGTTGTAACCTAATCTGTGGATTAATACATTAGATGAATTAATAATTATAGTATACTACTGTACTAGGTGGTAACTGAAGGCAGATGGGGCATGCATGGCTAGAGGAGTTGGGTCACTGGAGATATGCCCTTCCATATAACACACTATGTCCTTGGCTCCTCTTGTCCTCTCCCTGATTCCCAGGAGCTGTGAGGTAAGCAGCTTTCTTTTCCATACTCTTCTGCCATGATGTAATACTTTACCCTAAGCAGTGAAGTCAGCCAACAATGGACTGAACCTCTGAAACAATAAGCCCAAATAAACTTTCCTCCTCTAAGTTATTCTTGTCAAGGATGTTAGTCACAGCAATGATAAGCTGAAAAACGCAATCATTAATTGTCATTATCTACCATTTACTAGTGTCTGTACTGTTACTAGGATAGACAGGTCATCACTTCATTTTGGCAACATCAAACAAATTGTTCAAATGAAGCAAATATCCAAATTAAAAAAATATATTGGCAAAAATAATTTCCTTAAAACACAAATGCAGTGTTTTTCAGAGAACACAATGAACATTTATGTTTTCTAAAGGAGCGTTGCCTTGTTGGAGCTTCCCACACGTAAGAGCTGCATCTGCTATTTTCAGAAATCTAATCTTTCAAAAGTGATAGTTGTGTTATTAGAGAAGTTCAGCATATATGTCATTGAAAACAGAAGCTTCTAAGTAATAAAACTAGTTTGAATATGTTTTGGGAATTTTTATTAATAAGCATAGATTTAGCAGCAGAGACCCAGAAAGTTTAGTCAAGTGGAAGAACCAACCTTGATGGGAGATGGTGTGTTTGAAATTGAAATCTGGGTACAGATGTGAAAAGGATTTAATATCAGTGCAATATTGGTAGGAAAGTTGAGTTCAGGGTAACAAGTTCATCATGCAATAGTAGATGCAACTTGAAACTATGGAAACCTACTAAATAAATAAGAAAATAATTATATTTGAGGGACTTGAATAATAATTACATAACCTTCAATAATCTTAAAAATAAGAAATAAAATGCAAAAAAGGTCAGGAATTTTTTGACATTTTTATATAAAAAGGACAGCAAATCACAAATTTGAATATGTTGGAAATGAACTTGAAGAAAATATGCAGAATGGAATTTAAAAAATAATTTAAAGGATAATTAAAATTAAATCAATGAGCAGTAACAGTTGAACTGTGGCCACAGAAAATTCAGTCAAAAGTGCAGTCTTTCTTCAAAAAGGGAAAACAATAACAACAACAAAAAATTGGCAAAGTAAAATGCATGAATTAGAAAATAAAAGATAAAGAATATAAAGAACACTTAACCCATTGATATTTAATGTTCCCTGAAGAGGTACAGAAACCATGAACCATAATTAACCACAGTTGTTGGGACATGTTTTCTGAGATAAATAAATGCATACTGACACAGACTCAAATACATAATGTCGTTCTTATAGAATTGTTTTAAAGGCAGCATATTTTGTGACTTTTTAACAGATAAAGAAGCCTTCAAAATTGCAAGCAAGGAAATAAAAAGAAGGCAAAAAATGCTAAAATATACTAAAAATATCACTCTTAGTCCTTCAGTGCAACATGAGGAAGAAATCGATTAAAAATTTGTTAGTAGAGTCTTATAAAATTCAAATATAGTATATCATTTCGGTTGTGAGAACAGCAGATCACATAATATTGGAAAACTTGCCATTCATATTCCCCTTTGAAAATTAAAGTTCCATATGTTCAGGTAATAAATGTCTTAAATAAGTATTGGAATGTTTTATATTAAGCCAAAAGTAACTTACTGATAAGCTTGCAATATTCAGAATACAGTTCCCATCCAATGTTTTGGTCCTAATTTATAACATGCATTATTTCATAGAAATCCAACATATTTCACATATGCAGTGCCTTTATAAGAAATGAAGGGAAGACTACAAATTAGTTGTCTTTCTGTCATACGTGTTATGGTTTAGATGTGGTATCCCCCAAAAGCTCACGTATGAGACAATGCAAAGATTGGAGGAGAAATGATTGGGTTATAGCTTTAATTTAATCAGTGCATTAATCTGTCATGGGACTAACTGAGTGGTAAGTGGAGGAAGGTAGGGTGTGGCTGGAAGAAGGTTCTTTGAGGGCGTGGCTTTGGGGTCTATATTTTGTATCTGGAGAGTGGAGTCCCTCTCTCTGCTTCCTGATTGCTATGTGAGTAGCTTCCCTCCGCCACACTCTTCTGCCTGCCTCACCTGAGCCCTGAGGAATGGAGCCAGGCACATATGAACCCAAACTTCTGAAACCATGAGCTCCTAAATAAACCTTTCTTCCTCTACAGTTGTTCTGATCAGATCTTTCAGTCACCACAGTGATAAAGGTTCCTGAAATAATAAGTTAGAAAGGAGTATCCCTCACCTTGCTGACCAGCCACCACTTATGTGGGCACAGTTGTTAGAGAAGTATGTATTGGCTATGATATCTTTAAGGTTATTTCTTAGTTTCTACATTTTAAGTTTTAATATGGATGAAAAATTCCTTCACTTTGTCTTCAAAATTATTATTATCACTTTATAAGAAAATGGGTATGAAATATATTTATTTTATAATCACATTATTGAATTAATATTTAAACAAACTGTACTTGATTTTAAATAGAAAATATATTAATAATATTTTTTTATTTCTTTTACTATTGGGTTGGCTAGGTCTTTCAAAATATCTTTAAATTATGTTGATGATGATGTCAATCTGTAATCTAAGAACAAAGCATGAACTGGGTACAGTTTCAGATGTGGTGGACATCTGAAATTCCAGTGGCTCGTGAAGTTGAGGCAGGAGGATTGTGAATTCAAAGCCAGCCTCAGTAATTTATCAAGGCCCTAAGCAATTTAGTGAGACTCTGCCTCAAAAACAAACAAACAAATAAATAAATAAATAAATAAGGCTGAGGATGTGGCTTAGTGGTTAAATGCCCCTGGGTTAAATCCAAAGAAATAAAAATACATACATACATACAAACATAGAGGTGGGGTGATAGGTTAATGGTATAGGGCTTACTAGCATCCACAAAAATGAAGTTGCTTTCTCTACTCCAATACTTTATATTCATTCTCAGTATCATTTCAAATTATTTATTTCGTGTACGTATTTTCAGAAATTTTCTCATCAATATCAATAATGAGCCTTTGTTAATCAAACAGGGTATCTTCCAGTTTGTTCCTATCTTGGCACTTTGGAAAAATGAGATATTCTATTTTCTTGTTTTTATTAGAAGATGTTAGCCAGATTTTGTAAAGTGCCAAAATTTCCCCTTACAATTCTCTGGCCACTTTTCTTAATATCTTTGTTAGGCTTATCTCTCTTGTACTGATGTATACCACCTATATGTTGATAACAAAAGCATCGCTATTTTCATCACACACCATTTTTTTGAGGTCCAGAACAATTGACTCTAATTATTTCTATTTAGCTTTCACACAGACTCAATACATCTAACCCTTCTATAAACTGAATTCACAAGATTTCCCTGAAATCTATACTCCCTGTATTTCCCACCTCAGCAAAAACATAAGCTGATATATTAGTCTGTTTCTATATTCCATTTTCTTTACTCCTCAAATCCACTTAATCAACAAGATAGTCCTCCTTTGCATGGTTTCAATATGTTTAAATTTGCTTACCACAGTTTATCAAATAATATGATGCTCTTGAGAATACAGTCCAAGGTTTAGTTACTACCTTACATTAACTGTGAAAATTACCTCGAGTACATACTTTACTTTGTAACTCCTTAGCTAACATATCACTATGTCTATAAGAGTTGTACTTCATGATCAGTGGCAAACCTCATCATTTCTTTAAATGTCTGTTAGTGATTGATGATTGCACATCTATTATTGAGGTCAATCAGAGAAAAAAGCACACAGTTATATCAACTCCTGGACTTCTAGCATAGGTCTCCTAACATTTTCAAAGACAGACATTCAAATGAGAGAACTGGTCCACAGAAATGAAAGTTCAGTAAAATATTTGTTAAAAATGATAGCATTGGAAGTGAAATTCAAGTTCCATGGAAAGCAAGAAGAGGAAATAGTGGTTGACCATGAGATTGTTGCCATTGCCACTTTAAGGGATTCTAGATGTTCTGCCACAGGATCTTTTTTATTTATTATCAACATAGATTAATGATATAAATTAATGGACTTTACTGTGACATTTCCATATGTAAGTCGTACATTAATCATTCGCACTTTTCCTTCTGCCCTACTCATCCCTAAAGATCTGTCTTCTATTTTCATGTCACTTTTTTTTTAAGTCTCCACATATGAGAGAAAGCATGTGATAATTGTATTTCTGTGTCTCAGTTTGCTCAACAGGCCATGACTAGTTCCATTCATATTTCTGTAAATTAAAGGATTTGGCTCTTTATTGGTTCAGTGTCCTAGTGAAGGTGAATGTACAAATATAAATGAGGAAAGTATCTGTGACAAAAAGGATGAAGCCTTGGGGAATTGATACTCACAAAAGCAAACTCACACCCACTGGTGGGAAAGTAACTTAGGGCAGCCACTATAGTGGTTCCCCCCAAGCAAAAATAGATCGATTATGTGATCCAGCAATCTTACTTCTATATACATATATCCAAAGGAAATGATACCAGGATATTAAAAATTCACTTGCATGCCCAGGTACTTTGTAGCAATGTTTTCAATATCTAAGATATGGGATCAATGTAGATGTCATAAATTTATTAATGAATAGGGAATTTGAAATAAATACACAATGGAATATTAATTTTCCATAAAAAGAAAGTTTTTTCATTTTCAATAAAACAGATGGAACTGGAGGACACTACATTAAGTGAAAAAAGTCAGATGCAGAAAAATAGGACATGTGCTCTCTCTTATGTGGATTCTAAGAAAATGTAAATCTGAATAAGGAATAGAGAATACTAGAGACAGGGAAAGGTTGGAAAGAGAATTGCTTGAGGGAGATTGTAGAATAGGTATAGAAACACAGAAGGAATAACTTCTAGTGTTCTACAGAGCAGTGGGGTGAATATAATTCACAACAACCTACTATATATTTTATGACGAACGAGAAAAGGGGAGCTTGAAGTCTACAAACAAACTGATAAGGAAATTGACATGTCAACTTATCCCAAATTGATCCACGCATCTTATATATATGCATCTTATATATATGGAAATATCAAACTGTACTTCACAAATATGTACAATTATTATGGTTAATCCAAATTTAAAATTAAAATGTGTAAGGAGACAGAAATGTTAATTACCATTATTTAATCCTCAAATACTGTATGTGTGTATCAAATTATCATACTGACTCCATAAATTTTTATACTTAAAGTAATAATTATTGAAAAGTGGTCAATAAAAAGTGTTTACCTTATGAGAATTTTCAAAGATGTTTTCAGACATTGAATGAACAAAGGATAAAATATTAGAACCTGATTCAAATTTAGAAGTAAATATAAAAATAATCCAAAAACCAGAAGAACATTTGCTCACTGTCATACATTACAAAAGAAGAAATAATTGCCCAAACTATTTTGATAAGATTTTAAAAAGAAATAGCACATTGTAGTTCTCAGTGTTGCTATTTTTATCAATCATAGTGTGGTATGCAAGAATTAGTGTCACTATTTTCACATTTTCCTGTATAGTTTTAACTGACAATAAGAGATTCTTTTGTACTTGGACAAAAATGTTAAAGCTCTTGAACAGTCATTGTTTTTCACACTGATTATGAGATGGTTACAAATGAGTGAAGTTTGCAGTCATTTTCATGATCCTGCAGTACTATGTAAGGCAAAGAGATCATGTATAGTGAACTCCCCCTTCCCAGCATTTCTACAATCTAATCACTGTATTCTGTGCCATTTCCACCCTCAGATTCAGAATATGATCATCTATTATCCAAAATATTAAAGTAATTTGTTAAGTTGATTTTCCCCACCATATTAGATTAAACCTAGAAAACTACTTATTTAGCAAGCTCCTGCAGTTAAAAGTTCCATATAATTCTCCATTGCTGTCAGAACAAAGTCTAAATTTCTTAACATGACAATAAAAGGCTCTTCCTGTTCTGGTATCTTACTTATCCGATTGACATCTATATCTTTTACAAATACATACTCCATTTCTATTTTAGTTCTTTGTTTCTGAGATACATTATACTCATTTTTGCTTTAAAGGGGCTTTTTCCATCCATTTACTTCACTAATGTTTGAGTGTCCAGTATATTTTATGTAAAAGGAAATAAATAAATAGATTGCATAAAATTTGGTGAATATGTCCTAATCCTTACTTTGTAGTTTGGATGTAATTTTTAAGAAATAAATGAAATTTTTAAATTATTTAACAACTAATATGCAATTTTATACTCAACACAGAAATGCACATTCCTAAAAGAAAATAAATAGTGAAGTTTGGGGTGGGATCCAGTGAAACTTCCTGGAAATAACCGAGGTATTGAATTTGTAAGGATGTTTTAAGTGGCCATCAGAGCTGGAGAGAAAGGCAGAAGTCAGCCTTCCAGGCAGAGGAAATAGAACATACAAAGGTGTTATGTACTGTCCCTGTCTCAGAATTACCTTTTTCTTTAAAATGTGGAGGTTAAGAAGCAGTTTCAGGGAAGGGGAGAGAAAATATAGTCTTTAAAGTGATAACAAGATGTAAAGACCACCCTCAATGTTTGGTTAAGATGATTATAGGCATGGTAACATAATTCAGTAATATAGAGAATTTTGGAAAAGAAATAATTTCGAATACTGTATGGCAATGGAATGATGAACAGAAGAATTGTGAATATTCTAATAGATTAAGAAGTCAGTTTCAGTTATGTAACTAAAGATCAGTGGCCAATTACAGACTAGTGAAAATATTACCAATTTGATATAGATAGTGAAGTCCCAAGTATCTCAATATATCTGATATTTTCTTTAAGGAATCTAAATGAAACAGGCAGAAGGATCTAGAAGTAACCATTGAGTATGCAACTGCCAATATTTAATTGCCAAATAAGGAAGGGAAAGAATAAAAAGTACATCAAGAAGGGGAAACACAGTAAAAATAAATGATAATGCAAAATAAAAAACTAGTGGGCAACAGTTAAAAACACAGTTTTGAGTTGAAACAAGCTAAGCAATGCTAAATATTCCTTGCCTTTTGTGATATTGAGATTATTGAATACTTTGGACCGCATGATGTGAGTAGAAATTAGGATGTACATCAAGGGAGGTGGGTTGTAAAAAGGTAAGCAGTGTGCCCATGCCCCTGAGTGTGTATACTCAGATTTGATTATAGGAAAAGGGTTGTATTTTGTATTTGTCTTAGGGGAGAGCAGTCTCTTTTTTCTAACAGAAGAGTGGAAGCACAAGATAGGCACTTGTGACAGATCTTCTTGTTTGGCACAACCCACTTGGAGGACACCCACAGCAATGGCTTTTATTTCCTCTTTTACAGAGAGAACACAGCTAACTCACTGAGATGAAGTAATGAAGTTTTGACCAGAGGAATACATGACCAGGTGGCATGAAGAAGTGAAATTCAGTGAAGAGGCTCAAGGTTTAGATGGACAAACCACATTATATACTCACCGCACACACTTGGGGACTGCTGTGAGAAGGACTGCCTGTCAAAATATTTGATTCAATGCAGGATAATGATTAGAAGACTAACAAGTGCCAGCAGTAGAAAAGAGAGATGATAGAATATTTTCAGAAATCATAAAAATAATGCTCTGCATCATGGTAATGAAGGAAGAACTATAATTGCCCCAGTTGCACTGGAGGTGTGGTTAGGCTAATATTAATTTCACCAGACCCCCAGAGTATTCCTCAAAATCCTGAATGCAAATGTCAGAACTTTGAATCTGTTAGGGAGTTCTACATGTAGCAACTCTGAACAGATTAAATAGTCTTCAGGTTGGGGCAGATAGCAACTCCTTTAATTTTAAAATATGTATAGGTAAAACAAAAAATGATGTGGCTCTTCTGTAAAAATCTGAAGATACCTATAGCTAAGTTGAGACAGTGCAAAGTTACAATAAAGAAATACAACAAATGTAAAAATGATGTCTAAAAGGAACCTATCAATATGACTATTAGCAATTTTACAAATTGACCAAGAGCTGACCACATTTTAATGACAATGAGAATGTCAAAATATTCACTTATTGGAAAAAAGAAACTATGAATATTAGAGGTTTAAAATTATCCTAGAATTGAACCACAATGAACAAGAATTAAACAAAAAAAATGCCCAGCTCTCCAGACAAGCATATTATCTGATATCTTTATGCAAGTTGTCCAGGATAAAAGAGAAAAAATGTCCTCAGATTACCGGATGCATGGATCATAAATAATATAAGAGCTACATGTAGGGGAGCAAACCAAACTGATTTTAAAAATTCAGTTTAGTTGACAAAAAGTTCTCGTGTATGCCATTCTTATATTTGAGTTCTTCTGTATCTTGTTGATTGTGCTTTGATTTGCTTTGTACCTGTACTCTATTTAAATTGAGAAGTCAGGTTAAAAATAGAAAAAGAAAAGAGCTAAGAGAATCAGGAAGTGAGGAAGTTTAGTGTAGTAATAAGGGATAGGGCAGCACTGGCCTGTACCCAGTCCTGTGGTTAGAAGACAGCCTATACTTGAGTACAAAATTGTCTTCCACAGATTCTAATTAACAACACCTGGTGGGTCCCTGATGTCTCCTCTGAACTAGTGTTGCTCTGAGTTGGTTGGAGCAGGTGCCATTTCCCTGAATAGCATAGACCCAGAGCAATCACCCGATGTGCCCATATGTAGTGATGGCTCCTCACAATTTAAAATGAAGCTTTACTTTGATTATAGTTAGTCTAGATAAAATTAAAGTAGATTACATATATAAATATATAGCCATCTGCATGTAGAGACATAACATGTGACTTTTTAAAGTGATATATCTAACATACCCTATTGATTTCACTATACCTGATTACAATAAAAAATTGAACCAGCAAGTAATATAAATCAGGATTAAAGATATTGTATGGTTGCAGGGACATTGATAACTAGCTATACAACTAACCATATAGCTGTTCTTTATAAGTATGATTTAAGACTTGAATATACACACAAAAGTTCATCACATAAGTTTATCATGTGAAAGACTTCTCTGTGACATCATAGCATGCTCAGTCTTATTGTTAATTTGTTTTATGCCACATGACTTTCTAAGTACTTTGCTTAGTTCATGGCTAATGATGTAAAGTTGAATATTTCTAAACAACTATATTTGGTTAATTATTAATACTAAAAAAGTTAAGTCTAATTTCTCAGAAGTAGAAGATGATAAGGGCTAATGTTTGCTTCATTAGTACAGAGGCATCTGTTTTTAGAGGAGCAGCTGTCATACCCAGAGTGGACCTGCTGGCCACTGACTGAACCATTGGTTGGACACAGCACTGGTGGGCTTGAGAACAAAAATGAGGTAGAGTCCTTAGAACAGAAATAAATGCTTTGAATGTCAGGCCTGAGTACCACAGATAGTGGAGCCAGAACCGCAACACCAAAGATTAGAAGCCTGTGACTTGCATAAGTTATATACATTCTCTGAGTCTCCCTGTGTTCAATTTAAATACTTGAAGCCAATGCATTTTGGAAAACTGAATGACTAAATATATGAAGACATCTAGCATGACCCCTGGCACGTTAGAACCTAAGATAATTTTATTCTTTCAATTCAACAATTATGTTTGAAAGCATTTTTGAATTCTTTTCTGTTTATATGTGTGTGTGCCTTTAATTTCTGGCAGAATCTTTGAGCACATTCTAGATTATTTCAGTACATATTCTAGATTGATTGGTCCTTTTCTTTTTAAGTTTTTTTTCTACTTTTGTGTGTGTTTGCGCGCGCGCACGCGCGTGCTACCAGGTGTTGAACCTAGGTGTGCTTAGCCACTGAGTCACATCCCCAATCCTTTTTATGTTTTTTTTAGAGACAACGTCTCACTAAATTGTTTAGGGCCTTGCTAAATTGCTGAGATTGGCTTTGAACTCGTGATACTTCTGCCTCAGCCTCACGAACCACTGGGCTTACAGGCATGTATCTCTGTGCCCGGCTTTTTAAAACTATGATAAGAATATTTCATAAGTGTGACCCAGTATTCACATAACCATATCTGCTTTGGGCAAAGCCTTCTAATGCTTAATTTTGTTTTCTAACATATGTTTAAACTTCAATTTTAAAATAGTTCTGATTTCTACCATCTCAAAATCCTCACCAAATGGATTTTACAAAAGTTAATGAGTCACAATGTACAGATTCTAAGTACTATCCTAGAAGAATGCAGGCAACTTATTTCTTTCTATCTTTTAATGAGAAAAATGAAAATATTCTGGACTAAAGAGAACAGCATGTGCTTCAGAGATGAAGAAACACTTTGATGTGCCTATCTGGTGGACAGTCGTTTCTGCAGGACTCTCTGGAGAAACTGCATGCTGGCAAGTGCTCCTCTCTGCAAATATCCGAATGTAACCAACACAAAGAGGTAATGACATTTGTGCATTGATGAACAGCATTGAGAATAAGACCTGTTTATTGTGACAATTCAGTACTAGGGAAAAATTATTTTTCTGGAAGCATTCATCAATTATTAATTGAAAAGTCAGTCATTTTTAAGGTCATTCTTCAACATGTAAACAGATTCCTAAGTTATTTATGATTCAAAACTTTGGTCGAGTTGACCAAAGACAGAGAATATTAGAACAGATGAAAGAATACATGGATGGTTAGTGTATGACAAACATCTTTTCCAAAGAATTTGCTCTTAGGAATTTTTCACTGCAGAGTATTGACGTAGTTTATTCTTCATTTCAGAACAGCATAAAATCTTCAGATAAAATCAAAACAAAATAAAATAAAAACAGATAAAATAAAATAAAAACAGATAAAATCTTCTTAAGGTTTTATCTCGAGTATTTTTAAAAACTTATTTTACATTTGCATCATAAATTAGAAAACCATGTGAAGAATCATGGTTTTATATCTAACATCAAGTGCATGATGTAAAACCATGGCCCTGAAGCCAGCAAAATGAGAACTTTTATACTTGATAAACTAATTGTGATCATGGCATGATTTGAAAATTAAATACTGACTATAACAGGAATCTGCTTTATTCCAACTTCTGTGTAAATCCTTTGTTACTTTAGCTGTTGACTTGACTGAAAATCATGTCATGAGAATTTCAATGTTGATCTGACACTAGTTTTTGAATTAAAGACTTAGTAAATTTTAAATTAAAATTTGCCTGTGAAGGCATGGAAATAGCATGTGTTTAAAGACAATAGCCTCTGGGCAAAGAAAAATAATCCTTTACCTGCCTGCCAAATCATATTATAGTCAAAACTTAAATGGAGTTAGAAGCCAAATTACTCGCTTGTGATAGATTATAGATGTGATGCAGAAAATTACATATTTTTGTCACCTTAATTCATTGCATTTTAAGATTCCCATATGAGAAGATAGTCTTGCTGCTACTGTCAATCTGTTATGTCAGGCTATTTTCTAAACACTTCACAATTACTTGCTTCACCAATTAATGGAGTTCAGTTTGATTTTTAAATAATTATATTCTTAGGAGTTAAAACTGTACAATAGTCTACTTATAATTTTAAAGGAGTATTTCACATAATTATAATAATAATTTTAAGTATAATATTAAGAGATATTCAGATAGTTCTATTTATTTCAGGAAAAAATTATAGAGCACATTCTTCAAGTTACAAAATCATACCACCAACTTTTTTTCTTATTCTATAGTATCTTTATTATAAGTGCCATCTTCAGAGAAAAAAGTAAAACAATAAGAAGGCACCCCAACCTTTCAGATTGCCAGTGCCCCACACAGGTCATTTTCAGTAAGCAGGTAGATCCCAACAGCCCTGCCACACTAAGGCCTTGCCTCTGCATCTGCCTAGTAAAATCACCATGGCAAAGTCACTGCCATAGATATTTGGGACAAGCTGTACTGTTTATTTCTGTATTATTTTCTAATTATGAAAGCAAACTCATTTTGTAAATGAAATGCACTTTTTTGATAGGTATATTTGAATCTTAGTGTCACCCAATTAAAATGCTTTAGGAGGTATAAATAATGCCAATGTTTTCTGATTTTATGAATTTGCACATGTCACATATTGCTGAATCATAAAACATTTTGTTTGTAATCCTTTCTCACCCTCCTCTCTGCTGATTCATTTCATAGTCTATCAATCTTCTGTTTTCTCCAATTCTGACATTAGTAAATTATGAAGGAAAATAGTTTTTTCCTTCATTTTAATTTAAAAATGTACTGATTATAAACCTAATGGAATTTTTAAAAAATCTGTTTGATTTCCTTGAACAATTTTCTTGTTTTACTTACCTACTGATTTATCTTATCCTGTTCCTTATAACCATGACCTTGTTTTCATATGTAGTAGATTTTCTAGCACATTTTTGAGGATACCAAATTATTTTTTTATAAAATAAAACTGATTATGACAAAAAATATATCAGTTCATTTCTCTTTAAAGGTTACTATTTTGTATTTTTGTTAATTTAATTTTAAAGGCATTTGTCAATGATTCCAAGTCTAGTGGTGGCTGTAATAGAGTAGAATTAAAAATCATTACCGAAATAGAAAGGGCAACAAGATTTTCAACTACTAAAGGGGAAAAAAATCTCAGGGCTATATGGTAACCTTTGCTGTAAATATGGCCAAATATGGGTAGAATGTCACATGGAAGAGATTCGTTTTTTTCATGGAAACAGAAAATTCTAAAAAGTTATGATGATTTTAATTCAGATTTAGAATGTAAGAACAATTTTTAAGTGTTCAGACTACAACCCACTGATATGAACACTGGTAATTCTCATCTAAGATGGATATATATCTACAACAATTGTTAATCATATTTTCTCCAAAAAAAAAGTTTAGATAGATAAACGAGAAGACCCTCTATAAACCTTAGAGGTTTAGATTTAAAAATTTTATTGACATACTCAAATAGGAAAAAAATTCAAAAAAACACACAAAATTCAGCATACAAGTTTTTGTATAGGGTATGGAATGCGGAAGAAAATTTTTCAAGATTTGGTTCCATACTTATTGAACTGAGGACTATTATAAACATCAACATTAGTACTAGGTTCTTCTTTTTATCTGATATCTCACAGGCTTGTCTATGTGGAATTATGGAGCTAAGAGTAACTGTTGTGATGAATTATTTTTTAGGGGTAGTCCTAACCATAACAGCTATATGAAGATGCATCAAATAGCATATGTAATCTCGGAATAGGTTGAATACTTCTGGTAGTCAGCAATATGTTTGCACTTAACAATATTTTCATTTCAATTTTTTAAAATCATCAAGTTAAAAGAAAAACATCATTTTAACCTATTAAATCCAGAATTTTCAATTATGAAAATAGTTCAATAAAATTGAAACATATTTATGAAACATAATCTAGAGCCTATCATATGATTTATTATTAATAATAATATTAATGAATATTTTCACTAATTATTTATCTTTTTCACAAAAGAATAGAATTCTAAAAACATAAATATTTGTTTCAAAGTTGCCATAAATGATTGTTGCTCAGTTAAATTTTTTAGATGTTCCATAGATGGGTTGATAGGACATATAGGTTAATGATATTACTTTTTTATTGATCAATAGTAATACATAACTAATACTTGGCATACTTTACCTCACAGCACATGAAGTATAGCAGCTTTTAAAACATTCTCTTTTCTTTCCAGATTTGAAACCACTTTATTACTAAGTCAACAGAAGGAGTTCACAGGCTATCCTTGAGAGGCCTTCCCTATCTGTAGCAAAGCTGCTCTGCTTGCGTGCCACATCTGATTGGAGAACGCACAAGTGTACCATTGCAGATAGCTTATCACTTCTGCAAAGGTTATTGAAACATGCAACTAAATCCTTGCTTGAAAATATTGACCTTGGTATGTCCCTGAATTCTAGCATATTGAAAATAGTGTCTACTGTAAAATGTATTATAAGCTAGGTATTAGGTCAAAAAACCAAGAAATTTGCAGAAAACTGAAAAACAAACAGAAGCAAACAGTTTTACATTTAAAGCTAATATTTCTTTGATTTATAAAACATATAAAATATACATTTATAGTAAAGAGACACAGACTAAATGCACAAGTAGCAAAAATTTAGGTTTCTCAACATATGATTCAGTACTGGTATATTTCTTACAGGTAAATACTGAAGCATAAATTACAGATAACATGGCTTGAAATTATGACAAAATTCAGTTAATAAAACCAAGTTAATGCCACAAAGAGTAGTGTATTATGTTTTGATGGTGTTAATATTAATGACTTTTCCTTTTGGGTAACTTAATAGGTTCCAATCTTAGCGCATCAAGTGTATCTGTGGGTCCACTGAAATGTGTTCTACACCTCTTATTTCCCCTTGTTATTTACTCCAAAGCCAAAGCAGACAATCACAATAACACCAATGATCCTGTGCTTATAACATAGAATACACGATCAATTATAATGGGACTTTCATTCCTATATTAGTAGGAAAAAATATCTTCCATGCAAGAGAGAAATTTTCTCAGGAAATTTGTGAAATTTAACAAAGCAAATTGGCCTCATATACCCAAACACAAAACTGTTTGTTTAGTTTTTCCCTTCATGGAGGAAAATATTGATCCATTTTTTCATAGATATTCCTTTTATAAGAATTTTAAATTCTGATATTTTGTCCCCTTAAATCTCTTTTCATTTGTAAAGGTTCTCCTATTGTTCTATACTCTGGAAGTAACTCCATGCTGAGCTAAATGACACAATGTGTGTATTACACAAGTCAGTAGTCGCATCTACTGAACCTTATGAGTTTGGAAGGAGGCCCATGTCTTACAGGCAGAAATGGAGAATCTTAGAAAGCTGACTGAAAATGAGAGGTAACTGATAATGAGGTCAGGAACGATACTTCTCACTGGCTCCTTATGCTACGTGCCAAGTGAGAGCGTAGAAGAAGAAAAGGACACTGAAATTCTGTGCATAACAGCCTGTATCTTACTAGGACAGGACAAAGTAATACATATGTTGAAAGTACTTATAGAAGAAAAAAATATGAATTTCCATGGACTAAAATTTTCCCATGTTAATCTTAAACACCAAGTAAACAGTATGAGTTCCTGAAAGGGACAGTGAATATCTGGTAGAATAGCCATGGGAGAATTCCAAAGCAGGGCCTTTTACTGCCAACTTTCCTCTAGCATAATTCATGCCTTGCTGCCAGCTATGATGCAGACAAGGGTGTAAAATATGTGAATTATGAACATCCAGAAAGCTTAATTGATATTACTATTAAAGGATTCTGGAAAGTTGGCAATTTAAACATGATTTTCTATTTTCTTTCTAAAAAAGGAACTCTTCCTCTGATTTTCCAGAATCAAACTGAGGTTAGGCTTTAATGGGTGACTGAATAGAAATGACTTGGTCTTTACAAGGGAGAAGAGTTAAAATGAGTGTGCTTTTTATACAACATGGACTGTGTAAATGCTTACATACAATAAAACAAAGACACTTCAGAGTTCAGGTACTGTTGGTAGAAAGTCCAGCATGTGAACACTTGACTGTGTCTGCTTTCCTGGCCTTCATAAAACCAATAAAATTCTGCAAATGCAGCCTCTGTTTCCTCTGAAATAGTTCTAGCTCCAAAGCCGGAGCTTTGTAGAATGGCAGAATAAATTATAAGTACACTGATATCTATAGAGCTAGTAAAATAATTGCCAGTCCTGACTATGAATTAAAGCCCTTTTCATGAGGTACTGATGACAAAGTAAATAAAATCTAGCAAATATGTTTATTTAAATATCAGTTTTGGAAAAAATGATCTCAAAATTCCTATGTGTATATATGTATGTTTATGTGTATTTTTATTATATACAATCATGGAGAAAATTTAGAAATACATTCCAAAACACTTTTCAAACTTCAATATCGGTTATGTATGTGTGTGTGTGTGTGTGTGTGTGTGTTCCTGAATCAATAGGAAATATAAATATAAAAAGGGAATTTATTACAGTGGTTTACATAACCAGAAGCTGGAAGTCCACAATGGCCATTTGCAGGCTAGAGAGCTGAAGGAACCATTAGCTGTGCAGTCCAAGAAGCTGAAGCTTCTGAACAAGAGGAATCAACAGTGCTACCCAGTCTGAGACCAAAGGCTCCTGGAAACTCCCTGGAGAATCACTGGCAGAGTGCACCTTGGAAGAGTGACGAAGTGAGAGTCTGATGTCCTCAGGTGATCACAGCAGCAATCTAGAACCCCTTCAGGAAGAATGAACTTGCATCTACAGCTGCTTCCTTGTTCTTCCAACTTTGTCCCATCCTGGCCACCATCCTTTTGGGTGGTACTTCCCATGCTTAGAGAGGGTCTCCACTTCAGTTTGCTATCCCACATGTCAGTCATTCTTAGATACAGTCTCATTGCCATGCCCCGAAGCCTCAATTTTTAGCATCTCTTAATCCAATCAAGTTGGCAATTCAAATTAACCACTGTAGTAGGTTAGGAGAAAAGGAACACATACCCAAGAAATAAAGGTAAAATGAAAAGTTAATGTAATGTGAGTTTCAAATTTGCACCTTGCAATTAGACCCTTTTGGGTGGACTTGACACTGTATTTAAACTTGTCCACCAGGGGTTCTTAAAAACAGTAAAGATGTATACTACTGTTCCACATTAAAAGTGATGAGAGGAAAATTATAATTGCTGTTTAATTTTTATTCCCCATTTCTAGAAATAACATTCGTTTTCCATGGAGGAAAATAAACAGTATTTTCTTCAATCTGCAAACTTTCTAAAAAGTGGATATTTTTGATTATCAGAGAGATCAATAAAAATATATTTTCAGCTTCTCCAGTTCAATTTTTATATTCAAAAATGGTACCTGAGTGGGGCACTGTGGTACAGGCCTATAATGCCAGTGGCTTGGGAGGCTGAGGCAGGAGGATTGTGAAATCAAAGCCAGCCTCAGCAAAAGCAAGGCACTAAGCAACTCAGTGAGACCCTGTCTCTAAATAAAAAATACCAAAAATAAGGCTGGGGATGTGTGGCTCAGTGGTTGAGTGCCCTTGAGTTCAATCCCCAGTACCTCTTCCCCCCAAAATTGTCCTTGAAAATATATTAACACATCTCAACATAAACATATATTTCTCATTTGTACATGTTATTTTACTGAAACTTTCTCAGAGAGGGGAGCATGCATTTATTTATTTAATATTCATTCATCAATATTGATGTCTCTATGCATTCATTCATTCATATTTCTAATGATTTTGCAAGGCTTTGCTAATGTTTAAACAAAACCTAGAAAAAAGAAAATTTACAAAATTAAATGAGTGCTATTTCCACTTATTTAAACAAAAAGATCCAAGTCCCCATCATATCTGTTGTAAGAGTGACTTTGATGCTATCTGGTTGTCTCCTGTGTTTCCTCCAGGCCCACAAGGAGGATGCACAGGACTGGCGTAAACACTAGTAAATAGTTCATCATTTTAGGAAACCACACACATACTTCCAAAAGCCTTAAAATCCTCTCCTTTCCACTCTTAAAACAGCTATATTTTTCTCTGTGTTGGAAAAAACACAGGTCAAAGTTGTCATTTTTTTTTCCTCTCTGAGATTCCAGAACAAATGGATTTTAATGTTGCAAGGGAAATTTTCTGAAATACAAGAGTGAAATGAAAAAAAATAATAAGAAGAAAAAGGATATGCTTTCTAGTGAGAATATAAATTTAAAAACTCAGGTTCTCATTCAAAGACTCTAATTTGGTTATGCCTGCTGGCCATCTAGAGGCACATAATAGTAAATATTCCTTAATATAAACCTGCCTCCTTAGTTAGCTAAATGCATTGCTAAAAGGAGAAAAAAAAAATAGTGTCACTCGTCTTACTTGTCTTATATTTCTTCCTTGTAAGATAAATAAAATGTTCAAGTTCTTCCTCCCAGAAAATTACAGTTATCTTTATTTTGTATACTCTATACATTGAGAAGCACAGGTTTTGACCCTGGAGGAGACTATTACCTAATATCTTCTTCCTACCTTTTCATTTTACTCTCTTTCATAGTATCATACAAAACTCCATGTAATTCTTAAAATAAGAGAAGCTTTTTTTTCAGTGAAACAAAATTTTAAAATTGATTATTAACTATATCTGCTTGCTTTATGACATAATAATAACTTATAGGGTTCTTTCCTTTTGTTTTTCCTGAACATCTAGCAATATTATTATTTGAATTGGCAAATGTTTTATGTCAAAAATACTAAAAGTAAATTTATGATTCAGATATTTGGTGATGTATTACTAAATATAATGAATAATTTTCTGACATGAAATTGGAAATGTTCACCTACCATCTATGATCACTCTTCTATGTACTTTCTTTCATTCACTGGACACTGTGGTTGTAAATAAAAGTTCTCAGTTAACCTCATGTGAGTATGTCTTTGTCAATAAATTAGACAACCAATGTTGTCTTTAGCATATTTTAAAATTATTTAATAGATTTATTTGACATACCAATATAGTGTCTAGAATATTTTTTAAATAATTGAAATGTGAAAAGTGTCAAAGGAAAAGAAAGCTCTAAACTAAATCAAAGAAATGGTAATTTTTAAACAATAAGGAAATGATTTGCCAATAGGGCAATTTTTTCCACTGTAGAATATAACTCTTAGAATATTTGTATTATATTTGAAAATTTCATTAGCTTTTTGAAGATACTGGATACTAAGAAAATATTTCTACTTGTCTGAAGAATAACTATAATCTGAAAGAGCTATAATCACTTTAAAAGGTATTTAATTATGGTAAGAATGAGCTCACAAACTGCTGGAAGCCACATCAAAAAGCCATTCTATGTCTTCAGCTGCGTGTACACTGTCATCAAACTAGCGATTATAGAACATAATTTTCATTAGGCCCCAGAGGCAGCAAAATATTTATTGAACATGACATTAGAAGACTGATTTTTAAGTGAAATATTTTACAAATGAATCTTTAAGCTACCTAGTTTGAGAACTTAAAAAATCACAAATTATTAAAATTAAACCATTCCATAAATCTCTGAATTCTTCATATATGCAAAACTTATTTTCTATGTTCTCTAGGATCTTATAGTAGAAACTTAATTTGTTGCTTTGTAATTGGTTTAGAAAGCAATCTTCTCTAATAGAGTAATTGTATAGGCCTTTAGTATTTTTTCTATTTTTAATATATTTTTTTAGTTGTAGATGGACACAATATATTTCTTCCTTCCTTCCTTTCTTCCTTTCTTTCTTTCTTTCTATGTGGTGCTGAGAATTGAACCCAGTTCCTCACATGTGCAAGGCAAGTGCTCTACTACTGAGCCCCAACCCCAGCCCAGCAGATGAATTTCTAAAAAGGAAGGCTGTGGAAAAATTAGGATCAACTGAATACCTTCTAAGTTTCTGTGACTTCACATAAGGTGTTAACTCATTTGATTAAGCTAATAACTCATTTTATTTTTACAATTCTGCCATGTGTTGTTGTTATAGAGACAATAAGTAATTGGCCAAGTATTACTGAAAGTGTATATGTTGTATAGTGCTGGAATCCAGGCAATTCTGAGAGTTAGACATAAGGCACAAATTTCACAAATTAAGAGAGCATCAGGGGAATACTGAAGATGATGTTTCCGGGTCTTGCAGAATGACTGGAGTATGTTAACCCAGGATTTGTGTGATTTGTCGTGTTTCCATATTCAATCATCTGAAGGACTACCATGCACAGGATGTATTTTTTCAGATTGAATTGTAATCAGTTAAGTTCATAAATAACAGATCTGGTTCAAAACGTGGAAGTTTTTCTTTTTACTGTTTTTTGTTTTTGTTTTTGTTTTTCAACTAATAGCGGTATCCATCTATGCAACACACTGTCAGGAGATGCACTAATTCCCTTCAGTGGAGTTATTCAAGCAAAACCTTAATGAGCATCTGTCAGAGAAAGAATAAAAGACATTTTTCACTGAGAGGGAGTTGAACTAAATGTCCCATGCAGCCCTTTCCAACCATAACAGTTTGTGATTTTATGAAAATCATCAAAATCCAAAACAATTATTATGACCACAACATATTTCAAACTACCTTTGAGAAAAAAAAATTGAACACAATTATGAATAGAATAAATCATGATTTAAACAAAGGATTCAGCAAGCTTATCTGTATGAGAACTAATAGTAAATATTTTAAGTTCCACAGACCCTACAGTCTCTTTCACCATCACCCACACTGTTGCTAGAACATATCCATGTAAAATAGATGGAGGAATGGCAATAGGAATGGCTGTGCACCAATTAAGCCACGAATATGATGTCAGGCAGGTGACAGGTTGGCCCTGGACATAGGTTGCCAACGCCTGAGTGAGACAGTTGTTACAATATGGTGCAGATTCCTCAAAACCGTCACTACAGAAACCTTGGTTTAATCTATTTGTACTAACATTTGGTTAATCTCACATGAAATACTTATGTCTAAAAAAATTTGCTTCCATTAGAAAGTCTCTGACTTTTCTTCCACAACCGTATTTCATAATTGTGGACTAACAGTTACTTCTTATGATGTGTTGGTGTTATTGTCTCTTCCGTCTCTTAAAACTCTTTGATTTACGAATAAATCTTCAACGCTATGTAAGCCAATGAGTTAACTGCTTGAGAGTCGAATGACCAGAGAGATCCCCTCATTACTCTGGAATAGTTCTGAGTTTCCAGACATGATGTGTCTGATGGACAAAGACAGCAAAACCGAACATCTGGAGCAGCAATAAAAGGTCTGCCAGAAACAGCGGGCGATGAGAGCTGTGACTCATCTGGCTAAAGCTACTCAGAGCCGAAGCCAGAGAAATCTCGTCATCTGAAATAGAGCATGAAGATGCACAACTTTTATTGGTCTCTTTCTGTCACTGCTGAGTAAGTCAGACTTCTGCACACTTGTAGTTTCCTCTTTGGAACTACAAAATAAAATGGCTGCCCTCCAGCCATGCACTGTGCTATTACTTTTGATGGATTTTTGTTGCCTTGGGGGTTTTGGGAAGATATAAGTGTTGAAAGGATTGATTTATACTTGACATAAAGTTAAGATTTCTAATATTAATCTGGCAGCATTTATGAGCACTATTTTCTTTAATAATGTCTTCGTACATTTGGAAAGAGATGGGTATAGTTGCCTGAAATGGTTTCCAATGCTCGAAACTTGTATTATAATTTTATAGTTTTGCTGAGATAACAAGAGAACAAGCTCTCTCCCCAACTGGCAAATGAGTTCTACTCCATTCTTGGCTCTGAGTTTATGTATCACTTCTTCAGAATAGCCTTTCTTGAATTCCCAAGTGTATTCCATCTACATTTATGTATACACACATAAGTGCATATATGTGTATTGCATGATTTAATACATGTGTCTCTTTTTGTATATGTATGTGTGTGTGTGTATAAACATTTAATTATGAGAAAAGATATGCACATATATTATCAAGTTTTTGGTCATTGTAAACCCTGCATTTGTCATATGCCTCTTAGATTCTCAATCAATAATTACTTAACATGCAATATTTGATTAAAAAAATGATGATTAACAAAATGTCAGCAGAAATAACTTCATTTTCATATTCTTTGATGATCACTATATAAATTACTTCAGTAATTATTTCAGTGTTTCTGACCAAATCATTACTCAGAGGGTAAACTTGTATGATTAAAAGTGCATATTTTTAAGTGCATATTTTATATCCAGAAAATGAAGATGATGTAATTTTTATGATAATCATCACTGTACGGTTTTAAATAAACAGAATTCTGCAGTAACATTACTAGATTTTGGATCCTAGTTTTCTATTTGTAAATGCTGTTGAAAATTCTACCTGAAACCATATCTTTATGCATGACCAGTATGTGAACTTTCCAAATGGATGACCAGTCTGTGAACTTTAAAAGATATTGTATGTGTATGTGTATTGTTGAGGGAGATGAAGAAGAGTGTAGGTAGCCAGGGAAAGATGGAGAGGGAGGAAGTTGGGGGCAGGGCCAGAACAAAGGAGATTTTCTGATGAGGTCTACTTCCTGGTTGATGAAAGTGCTGGTGAACACAAGCTGGGGACTCAGTCAGACAGACACTTCCATGCTTGCAGTACTGAGTGGAGGATGCAATAGAAAAATTAAAACAGATGTGTGGACAGAAGGTGCATCAATCAATAACAGTGAGGACAGTGTGGACAGGGTAGAAGATTAAAAAAGGATGAAATTCCACAGACCATACAAAGAACAAACCAAAACTCCCCCACAGGGCTTCCAGCTCCAGGGTCCTTTCTCTTAAAAGTTTGTCTCTTTCACTTTTGCAAGAAATCTACCTGCTGCTTGTTTGCTGTCTCTGTGTCCTATCCTTCAATTCTTGCTGAACAGAAAGAACGAACCCAAGACCCCAGACAGTAACATTAGCATATTTGGAAAAGATCCATTCTGAATGGATTTAACTTGGCTCTTTTGTAAATTTGATCCACTTAATTTTTCATCTCTCATTGTTTAGGAAGATGCATTATCAATGTCTGCCTCTAATACATACAAGCTTATGCCTAGGAAAACCAGAGAAATAGAAAGACCTTATGAGAAGAGACAAGATCTAACAATAAGTTTATTTTTCAGTATTCCATAGGCCTTTGTAAATTGTATAAGAATGGAGACGATATAACTTTGATCATTAAATTAATTTTTTTCACACATAACGTTGATTATGCTGTAAGATAATTAATGAAATTTTGGACGTGATACTTAGCAAGGAGTAAGCAAAATCTTACATACCATAATCTTGTTTGCATGTAGCACATGCAAACACAAATGATCTTCATTTTTAATTACCTAAAGTCTAGGAAGCTAATAACTAATTCTAATTGAGTTTAGTTAGTACCTCCATGACCAGGTGAATGATGATGGAGAAAAGGTTAAATTAGAATATTCCACCTGTCAAGTATGGAGGAAGGAAGGTTAAGGGAGCGATACAGGTGAGTATGCACTATCTGCATATTAAAAATGTTTTTATTTCTTCTCTATGGCATTAACCACTAAGTTTAAAGCTGTTTTATTCTAAAATTGTGTTTTTTATTTGTATCTTATAGATATAGTAAATTCAGCAAAAGGTATATTCCATTGATAGTTGTAATCATATTTTGAATCATAATTATATTAGTTATAGCATTTGTTTCATACATTATGGGATAATCTTAAAACTTAATGATACTGGTGTTTTCTAAACAAATATTTTCATCAGGTTAATAAAGAAGGAATTAATCACAGTGGGGTATTTTTTTCACCATATTAATTTTTTCTATATTTTTATTGGTACATTATAATTATACAAAATACTGAGACTTATTGTTGCATATTCATATGTGTATGCAATATAGCAATATCATTTGATTAATACTGTTCCCCAGTATTACCCCTTTAACTCTTCTCCTTCCTTTCCTTGTTTCCCTTGCTCTATTCTGTTGGTCTCCCTTTGATTTTTGTAAGATTCTCCCACTTCTTTCTTTTTTCCTCTCTGGTTTCTACATATGAGAGAAAATATAAGACCCTTGATTTTCTGAGTTTGGCTTATTTCACCTAATGTTCTCAAGTCCAATCCACTTTCATACAAATGATATAATTACATTCTTCTTTGTGGTTTCATAACACTGTCTTGTTTATATATACCACATTTTCTTTATCTATTTATCCAATGATGGATACTTAGGCTGGTTTCATAATTTGGCTAGAATATTACACCTGGCTACTGTGAATTGTTCTCCTAATAAACACAGGTATGTATGTATCACTATAGTATAATGATTTAAAATTTTTTAGAATAAATACCAGCTAGTGGTATATCTGAGTCATGTGGTCTTTTAATTCTTAGTCTTCTGAGGAAACTCCTTACTTATTTCCATAGTGATTGTACTCATTTTCAATACCATCAATACTATAAAAGGGTTTCATTTTCCCCACATCCTCTCCAGCGTTTATTATTATTTCTATTCTTGATGACTGCCATTTTGACTGGAGTTAGATGAAATCTCAGTATATTTTTTTTAAATTTAAAACAATAATTTTTATTTCTAAAGAATTTTAAAAGCCAAGCTGGGCCACAGTGGTGCAAGCCTGTAATCCCAGCACTTAGAGAGTCTGAGATGGGAGAATTGCTATTTCAAAGCCAGTCTCAGCAACAGTGAGGTGCTAAGCAACTCAATGAGATCCTATCTCTACATAAAACACAAAACAGGGCTGGGGATGTGGCTCAGTAGTCGAGTGGCCCTGAGTTCAATCTCCAGTACCAAAAAAACAAAACAAAAAAAAAAAAAAAGAATTTTAAAAGCCAAATAATTCTATTAGACTTATAATGAAAAAAAGCAATACACTGTTCCTCCTTTCTACCCCCAATTCTCAGTGTGGTTTGATTTGTATTTCCCTAATTGCTAAAGCTGTTGAATATTTTGTCATGTATTTGTTGCCCATTTGCATTTCTTCTTTTGAGAAATGTCCGTTTAGTTTCATTTACCCCTTTGTATATTGGGTGATGTCTTTTGTCGTATTTTTGATGGTAAGTTTTTGAGTTCTTTGCATGTTCTGGATATTAATTCTCTGTCAGAAAAGTAGCTATCAAAGATTTTCTCCCATTCTCATTTTCTTTTCTCATTTTTATTTATTTTGCTGTACAGAAGCTTTCTAATTTGACACCATCCACTTACTAATTATTATTTCCTGAGATTTAAGAGTCCTATTGAGGAAGTTGTTGCTTATACTGTATGTTGAAATTTTGACCCTAAATTTTATTCTAGGAGTTGTAAAGTTTCTGGTCTAATTCCTGGGTCTTTGATCCATTCGAGTTGACTTTTTTTGGGGGGGGGGGCAGGTATTGAAATCAGGGGCACTCAACGACTGAGCCACATCCCCAGCCCTATTTTACATTTTATTTAGAGACAGGGTTTCACTGAGTTGATTTGCACCTCACTTTTGCTGAGACTGGCTTCAGACTCATGATCCTGCTCCATGAGCCACTCAGGCATGATTACAGGCATATGCCACCTTGCCACAAATGCCAAGTAGACTTTTGTGCAGAGAGAGAGAGATCTAGTTTCTTCTACATATGTATATCCAATTTTCCTAGCACTTAAAAAGGCTGCCTTTTCTCTCACTTGTGCTTCTTTTGCCTTTCTCCGTGATTGAATGACTGTATCTGTCTCTGTATCTTTTATTGTTTTTCTACTTTATTGGTGTGTCTAGTTTTATGCAAGTGCCGCACATTTTTTCAACTATCGCTCTGTAATATAATTTGAGATCAGTATTGTGATGCCTCCAGCACTAGTTTTTGTTTGTTTGTTTAGAATTGCTTTGGCTATTCTGGGTCTTTTATCCTTTAAAATGAGTCTTTGGACCATTTTCTCAAGCTCTGTGAAGAGTGTCATTGGTATGATGATGGAGATTGCATTGAATCTGTACGCTGGTTTTGGTACTGTATTTATTTAAACAATATTAATTATGCAAGTTGATTAACATGAAAAGTTTTTTCTTCTAATGTCTCCTTTGATTTCTTTCTGCAGTGTTCTATAGCTTTTATTGTAGAGATCTCTTCCACTTTCTTGTTTAGATTTACCCACAGATTTTTTTTCATAATTTCATTTTCAAAAGATGCATTATTGGTGTTTAGGAAAACTATCAATTTTTGTAAGTAAATTTTGAATACTGCATAGTGTTTTAAATAACTGATTTTAATTACCTTGTGGGGCATTTGTGGTTGCTAAATTCTAGGATTTAGATCCAATTTTTCCTTCTCCATGAAAGAAATAATTTCTTTCATTAAAATTAAAAATCAAGAGCCAAAATTTCCAAATAGTTAAGTGTTCAAACACAATAACCTTAACAGTATAATCTGGGGAACAAAGTAACATTAAAAGTCATACTAAGCAATAAATATTTCAGTGATCTTTACACTTATAAAATGAAACAAAAACTAAAAAGTAATAATTTTAATGAGCATATTAATAATAGGTCAAAATAATTTAAGACGTATGCCATAATTATGAGAGAGTTAGGAGAAGATATCTCATGCTCTGTTTACCATATTTTTGAATTTTTCTAGAAATTTAGTTCAGTATTGAGAAAAATATCCTATCCAAGTAATTATTGAAATTCACATACAACACTGTACACTAATTTATGCAATAGCTCAAATGACTTTTCAAGTATTCTCAAAATTTTAAAAATATTTTGAATATCAAATTGCCACTCATATAAATAAATTACATATTCTTTAAACATGAAAGCCTTATTTGAACAACCATGAGATTGTATACATATATGTATATTTTTACTGAAGATATTTTAGACTTTTGTTATTCTTATCTAAGCCACTTCAAATTGTCACTCTGACAACTCTTTATATAAGACAATTGAAATGATCTATTTTAAATTTTATTCATTCTGTGAA
This sequence comes from Geosciurus inauris, assembly GCA_004024805.1. Taxonomy (NCBI): domain Eukaryota; kingdom Metazoa; phylum Chordata; class Mammalia; order Rodentia; family Sciuridae; genus Geosciurus; species Geosciurus inauris. Next base: position 197,536 of record PVHX01000730.1, read on the forward strand.
TATTGCAGGGTTCCTAATTCAAGCTAAGCTAACATGTCCTTGATCTTGAGGAGTTCAAAGCCTGAGCCAGAATCATATATATATTACAATAATAACCTACATATACATAAACTTCTAAAATATGCATATACATATATAATAAATAAAATCATATGGCATACAATATAAATACATATATAATTTAAATGGAAGTTCAAATGTAAAGTATAATTTTAAACTATGCTACTTAGAAACCTGTACCATATAGGTAAGTTTATGGAAAAGTATAAACTCTATTTTCTAACATATGATTGCATAACTTTGAAAAGTAAAGTCAGTGTCAAAAATAAGAACTTTCTAAAAGGTTAAATAAATTGTACTGCCACTGAATTAAAGCTGTAAAAAGCTCATAAAGGTCACCTTTTCATATAGTTTTACTTGTTTATTGCCCATATTAGTCATCAGAGAACTATAAGGTATGCTGCACAAATTGGTAAAAACATTAAGGTCTATATGAAAAATATAAATATTTAATTTTTGATTATTATTTAATATTCTGATGAATTTCATACTAGCAAATAATCATATAAAGTCTAGCATCAACAAAAATTTTGTTTAATAGTTATTTTCATTTAAAATTGAACAGTTATCTTCCTTACACAGAAGTACACACACACAACTCATCACCCTGAGGAAGGAATGTCCTAAGGACAAATGGCAAATTATGCAAAGTTTACCTATGATATCTATTTCTTTCCTTTTAATCTCACTTTCCAATCATAAATTCATGGCAATTACATTAACTGAAGAAAGCTTCAAATTTTATCTTTTAAAGGATGTATCGTATAGTAACTACTCTTAAAAATTGGTTAGACTAGAGCCAAGGGGATAAAATTTAGTAACTAATCTTAAAAACTGGAAAAACCTCAAGCCAAGGGAATAAAATTTAATTAGTTTCTATTACAAATTAGGGGAAAACTTCAGGGATTAGGGAGAATTGCATAGCCTCTCACCAATAATACCATTTATGACACTTCTTCTTTTTACTTCTCATTATTTAGAAGAATTATTCATTATTAATTAGAATAGTTCCTGAAACATATACAATGTTTAATAAAATTGGGTTAAATAAGTAAGGTAGTAAAAATATTAGTTATTATCTTGCCCAAATATCACTAGAATGACTCCAAAAGCTAAACAAAACATATAGTTTTTAATTCATTATGTAAACTGATGTTAGTTTTTCAGGCTCAAACTCTAAGAGATTAACATAGAAAGAAGTAGGCATCATTTGTGACCTCATGTTGTTAAAAGAAAGCTATATTAGAAGACACATAGGCACAATTTAGGTTTTAAAATTTGAAAATATTTTATTCTGAAGTATTTATGAGAATTGTTTATGTGACAAAATTATTTCATTTTCTGTCTCTTCTGAGTTGAGAAAGTAGGGAGAAACTTGGCTACAAAAGAATAGAGATTCTTGTTAATTTTTCTTCAAAACTATCCCATGTGTCCTTTCAGTTCTTCACGTTCCCACCTCTCACAAATACATGCATCTGCTCATTGCTGTCTTGTTAAGATAGTGGAGCATCTCACTTTGTGACTTCTAAAATAACTTTTGGTGACAATAATATACTTGAAACTGAATATATATTGCTTAGGTGATTTCTGAGAAATATCTTGATTATGTGATTGAAGATTCAGTTGTTCAGTGCTAGGGTTTCTCAAAATAGAACTGCTCCAAATGGTTGATTTGCTTCCCCCCAATATGTCCCTAGACCCTAATAATTCTGTAATGACTTTAAAACAAATTTTAATCAATTCTGTTTATTTCCTTACTTATAACCAAACATATTTTCGATGTAAGATGTTTACAAACATGCTAATCTCAATACTTATTTCTCTTCTGCAAATGTATTGTAAATTTGTGCTAGATAGAAGAGGCATTATAAAAGAGAAAAAACTGTTTAAAGATGGAATAAGTATGGATCTTTTGATTAATGACTACACGTGAATAAATACATAAATATGACTATATAGTCTATTTGAACCAATAGTTTATATTTTAATCAGTGTTATACAAAGAAATTATTCACAACATATCAAAAGTAAGGTCATATGTATATGAGTGTATAAGGTCATCTGAGATAAGTGGAAATGGTATGTATTTTAACTTAACCAATACTGTCACAATGAACCTTGATATAAAAATGAGACACTTAAAGCTTAGATTTCATGCTGTTGGAAGGCACTCATAAAGAATCAGTAATAGACTACCAAAGTATATGCAGAATTCTATCTATATCCATGGATTCTTAACTGAATTCAATTAATATTTTTCAGTTAGCTATTTTTATCATCAACTATTTTTACTTCTGTCTGTATGTTATGTGGAGTTTCCTCTTAAGCAAACTCTAAGACAATGTTTTGGGTAAAAGGAATTTATTAAGATGCTTTGTATAAGCAGCCAGTAGAGTAATGAGAAAATGGGTCAAGAAAACAGCCTACTAAGAGTGGGAGGTCAGGAAACATCATCACAAAGGGAATAACTTTAACCCAAATGCATAGGGAATGTCCAAAGAGAATTTAAGTGATACCTAGAAATGTCTCAATAGTTGCAAAGGACATAGAGTGTATATTGTTCCCCACACATTTTTCTGGCAAATTCTATCCATTGAAAGGGGAGATATAGCTCTGGGTATTCCACTTTTTTACAAGCACAAAATACCCGTTAGCTGACTGTTGGGAATAAAAAACACACTGGGAGATAATGTTCAGCATAAACAGAAAAGAGCTCCAAGGGAATATGCCTGGGACAGTGTAATTTGATATATTGTTTAATAATTTTAGCATTCAAGGAGCTTAATGGGTGCTGGGGAAGTACATAAAACCACAGGTGACTGGAATATTTCCCTACAACATTAAATGAAGTTTGCCTTGATATCCAGTCACACCCAGTTAGAAGGAAATTAAATTCCAGCAAGCCGTGCTAATCCTTTCCCACTCGTGTCTTTCATTGGTTATCAGAAATTCACATGTACTTGAATTTGAAAGAAGGAGCTCTTTATGTTTAGTGTACTGATTTTAGTGTTGTTCTTGATATGGACACTATCCAGGAAGGCCATGCTACATAATTTCTGGACCTAATACAAATGAAAGTGTGGAGCACATTATTCAAAAAGTAAAATACTATACTATCTTAAATACTGTATTACAAATGTATGCTTTCATTCCTAACCTTTCTCTTTTGACTTGTCATGGTGTTTTGTTTTCTTTTATAATTGGTTGTATACTATTCAAAGAAGAGAAAATTTTAAATTTTAAATTTTCATCATTAATTTTATCATTTATCTTTACGTGGCAAAACAATATTTCAGTGCAAATAAAATAGCACTTAATTCTTGGAATTACTGAAATTATCAGTACATTCATTTGTGTTTTTCCTTAACAGAAGAGAGGAAAGAGAATATAACTACCTGAACAGTTTATATTTCATTAATTGACACACGGACATTCTAATTGCACTCTCTACATCCTGCTACTGAAGAACGGGAATGAATGAAAGTAAAAGAAAGTATAGGTAGTCCTACCTTTCCTCTATCCTTCTTTATTTTTAGCTTAAGAAGTTGACTAATACAAGGAAGTGATATAGTTACAAGAATAAATATAAGATTTCTTGATTAAGAGAACTGTATTGTCTTCTTTCTCAGTTCAAAGAAATGTCTCAAATAAAAATGTAGTCTCCAGAGCTGTCATTGGCCCAATTACCCAGTCACAGACATAGCATACTTACTTTGCACTCACTTTGACCCTTTCTTTAGTTGCCACGCTCTAAGTGTCCATAGGAAATATGGGTTGATAGGGCTTATGGGGCTAATCCTATGTGTAACTGGACTGGCAAGAAATGTGCTCCACATCTTAATGAAATTTACTTAGAGAACACAAGATCAGAGGCAAATTATTAAGAATTCAAGATGGCAGCATCATAGCTTAAATTCAAGCATGATACCTTTCTGAGATCTGGTCCTATGCTACTGTACAGGTTAAACATTCAAGAAACTGGTCCTGTATGTAGGACTTCTTAACCATCAGTGGTATATGTGTCAAGGTTTAATTATAGACTTATATATAAGAATATTGGTCAAAATGGAGTGACCTGGTATGTTGTGCCTACCTTCCCTAAGTGCACACGGAGAATGGCTGGTATCTGTGGAATTTCTGCCAATTCTTTTTTTTTTTCATGAATGGTAGTGAAAGTGTGAAGATTAGCATGATCTACATAATCTTATCCACACTGCAATTCTATAAGAAAATCAGACTCCCCACCCCAGATTAATTTTCCTCCTCACATTTAAGCATTGCCATAGATCAAATCTATTACCATCTTCTCACTCACAGTCCACCATACTTCACAAATCACCTGAACTTCTCCTAATCAAAAGTAGGAACTAATTGTAGAACTGATCTCTGGTTTCTAAGAAATTCTCTCTGGCCCTACTGAACAGGTAACTTAAAGGAAAGGGAAACCCTATGGTGTATGTATATATGTGTGTGTGTATATATATGTACATATATATGTGTATATATATATATATATATATATAAATTATGTGTGTGTATATATACGTGTATGTATAAATAAGTATATATGTGTGTGTGTGTATATATATATGTTTATGAATGATCACTCTTTGCTGTAGTTGACAAATGTTCATGAATTTGCACATTCTTTTCAAGACATATTGTACAAAACTTTGACTTATGAAAATAAAATTTACAGACATGGACAGACCTATATGGACAGACATAACAAATATTTTAAAAATATTTGACAATAAACCTTATGTCATTGTATCAAGTGTGGGATAATGGTACTTCAGTTTTTTTGTTTGTTTCTGGTTTTGTTTTGTTCTGTTACTTTTAACAGGAAATTAAGTACAGTTTCAACTAAGGTTGTATATAAGTATCTCTTTCACCTCATTAGCCAAACTTTCCCCAAAGGGAATTCTGATTTCTTTTTAAAACAAAGGACTAATTTTTAATCTCATATTTTCTTTAGCTAAGTCGAGCTTTTATTTTTCAGTTTCTGCAAAGAAGTCAATACATGCTCAAGATAATATCTACTGATGAGAGGGATATCTACTAATGAGAGGGTAGGAGCAAAAACAGAAAAATACATTTATAGAAATTGTTCATGTAATTTGAGAAATGAAAGTAAGAAAATATTTGACCACAGAGTTCAAAAACAAAATGAAAGGTAGCATAAGTGAAAAACATCAGTTATCTTTCAAACTTATGAAAATAGATAATATTATTTTGTAAAAATGTATAATATTTCTAAATGAAAATAATGTGAAAACATAAAGCAAAATGAACATACACAATTATCACTACTTGGACTTGAAATCTCTTGTCAATTTAATATTTATGATTGGAAAGAGAAATATTTACTGAGCATCTGCAATGTGTGAAGAACCATGGGATTTGTTTTATGCTTCACAATATTTTATTTAATCTTCACAGAAATTTAGCACGGCAGGATTTGATATCCTTGTTTTACAAAGGAAGTTTAGTATCAATTAATTTAAGCACTTCCTCAAGGGCATACTGCAAAGCAGTAGTGAATTCAAATACCAGGCTGTGTACAAAATCCAACACTGTGGAGGTCAAATAAACAGTAGCAACATTAACTTTGCTATGCTCATATTAGTAGACCAATAGTAACTAACTATTTATACAAATCCACCTTGCTGATATCTAAGTGCCCTTTATGGGATTAAAAAATAAAATATACTTTGAACAATAGGAATTTGAAATTAGCCATTCAATATTCTAATGCTCTCTCTGGTTTTTTAGAGATGAACTAAATACTCCATAGAGTAAGAGTATATATTTGAAGCAGAGTTTTGATTAGAGTTGGAAAGTGAGTACACAGTGTAATTTTGCTTAAAACAGTCACCACAGCCTAATTATTAATACTGCTTTTTCTCCCATCAAAGAGTGCTGGCTCAAATGAAAAAAGTTATGCACAAAGATAGAAGTGTGTAAAACAAAAATAAATAAAAATTTTAAAAGTTCTCACACCAGAGGATACAATGTAAAACACTACACAGCAATGGTGACTCTAACTCAAACTATATGAATGACATATTTGAATAATGACATTTACAAAGCAGTGACTATCATGAAGTTTGATTCTACTTATTATTTGACCCAACTGTGTAAAATAAGCAGAAGACAAATATGGCTTTCAGAATGATTCAATTCCTGTTCTTGTGTTGATGAACCAAGGCTAAAAATCAGAAGGCAAACCTTGAAATTGCTTTGCTAAAGAAAGCAAGGAAATTAAATACTCCAGCATGTTGTTGGTAGACACTGAAAAGGAAAAAAATCAATAATGCATACAAAGGGAAAATTAGGCTATGGATAATTAATAGCTTGCTGGTATACTAAAACGGCATTTTTTTCTTTTCTCTTTATTTAACAAAGCTGCCATCAGCCATTTTTATTAAAAATATTCTTTGTAAAGATTTTCTAAAAGCCATTGCTACTCTACCATCTCTCTCTGCAGCCTTCACCTGGCTACTTATCCTTGAGTGTTCCATATAGCTATTACAGCTCCCATCAAAATTTCCTGCTTATGTTCTTTCAAATATTTTCTATTTGACCTCACCAGAGCTTTGATCTTATTCACATAGAATTTCCTATTTATCTGCTATTTTTTACAGAACTATAACACCTTCCATGAAAGAGAAGGTGCTTAGTACAGAAGAATAATATGATTAATATACAACGTATAAACACATTCTCTCTCTCTTTCTCTCTCTCTCTCTCCCCCCCCCCTTAATTTATTTGGTAATGACGAATGGACTTTTATCTCTTGCTCCACACATTTACTACATAGGAATCTTCATTGAGAGAATATACTACAGCCTAAAGGATATCAGAGTGTGTGTACAATTCATTAAACCACATATGAGTAGGCAGCATTTTCCTTTCTTTTAAATGTTAGAGAAGTGTACAAATGTACACTTAGTTAAGTGGTCCATTTAATTATTTATATGTTCATATCAGTAAATATTTGCCATGTATGTTTTAAATGGCTGAAGGGATTTTTATTCTTCCTGACTAATGAAATGATGAGATGTGAATCTGTTAAATATAGATGAAATATGAGGAAATCCACCACATTTTTCTTAGAGATTTATACAGAAAGTTTTTTTTAGAAAATATGATTGTATTTGGAAGACTTTGAATGAATAGATAAAATAATGTTGATTTTTAAAATAAAACAGTGACTCAAGCATGTTCAGTGTTATCATGCAATCAAGTCCAGTGAATTTTGCTTCGATTTGAATTAACACCCTGCAACATGCATTTCATGGACATTGAGGATGATCAAAGGTACTTGTAGACCAAGAACCTAGTAGATATCCAGATTTAAGACTGTAGTTGTTCCCAGAGTAAACATTTACTTCTTTGTGTATGTACCACTAGATTTCATTTGTATTTTCACATGTTCTAAATTAGTCTTAAAGGAGATATCAATATATAAATAATAAGGGAATTCAAAGTGTACCACTAGAACAAATATGGAAAATAATTTTTATAGTTTTCAAAAGCTAATTGGTTATTTTGAAAATGAATCCTGATAGTCTCTGCTGAAATACAAATGATAAAGTTTTATCACGTTAAGAAAATGTTGGATAAAGTGAGTGTGGCATATGTAGAAATGTTTATCCTTTGTATGTAGAGTTTTCATAGATATTAGAGTTTGATTTTAAACATGAATTTATAATTTAAGTTCTTATGATTAAATAGCTAACAAAAGCTTTTTGTAAATGCTTATCCATAGGAGAAGTAGATTTCAAATTATTTAATAATATACACAAAAAGAATTGTGTAGGATCATAAATTGTATTTCTGTCCTCTACAACCAGTCTATATCTTCGTATATCTTCCATGGTCTCTTACCACTGTATGAAAATCAGTGGTAGTTAACAGTTCAATATCTGCTTTAAACATACAGCCTTTTATGCTGTTTTAATTTATGGCGATTCTCCAAATATCAACACCTCATCTGTGCTTAAATCCCAAGACACTGAGATGAAACTATCCCCCTGCTAATTTTCCTATGAATATGTAACTTTGGGCAAAATAGAAATGTTCTTTTACCTGCACAGGCAAAGTAGCACTCTTTTAAATTTAATTTTCTATAGACACTTACTGTTTTTTCTTTCATTCTAAACTGCACTATCAGCTATTGGCTTCAGAGTCTTTTGGATTACTCCTCATTTATATCTCTACTTGAACACAGCTTTCTCCAAGTCACTATCACCAATTACAGTAAAACATCTTAGAAAATAAGCTTACTGATTGAGCCAATTCAAAGAGACATTCAGGAACGCATTCACATTTGTTTAATAACCTTGTCCTCATCCCTAATCCATGAGTTTAATTAAACTCTGCTTTTATTTCCAGGCATACATTTCCAATATTATTTTCCCAAATTCAAACCACGACTCTCTCCCAGTCAAATGATACTTAGAAGAATTAAAAGCAAAAGCAATGAATCAGTGCAAACCATAGAATAGAGTTCAGAGTCTCAGATTCGATACTATTCCCAAAGAATGAAATTATACAGAGCATTTCCTCATTTGTGCTATTTAATTGAAAGTATTATGGAAAAGAAATTGGCAAGAGTAAGATCTCTGACAAGAATATTGAAATACAAATTTATTAACTGAAGACCTGTATATTGAACTCCAGTTAGCAAAAAGCTAAAATGAATTAAACAGAGGGGATTATTTGATATGAAATTGAACACTGGAACAGATGTAAATTTAGCTATCTCTCTGTATATTTACATTTTCCACCACATATTACATTTGCCTATATGTTTTATTGTTAATTGTATGAAGGCATAAGAAAAAAGAACAAAAGGCCTCAGGCTAACTTGACATATTGCTTTCGACTTGTTTTAAGTTTCTTTTCAGAAACTTAAACTAGAGCAAACAAAGTCCGTACACAGACAAGACTATGATGATTTACCCTTAAAAGTTCAAGATGGGCCAGGTATGGTTGGCAGGCCTGGAATCCTAGCAGATAGGCAGGCTGAGGCAAGAAGATTGCAAGTTCAAGGCCAGCTTCACCAATTTATTGAGACCCTAAGCAACTTAGAGGGGTGCTAGGGATGTGGCTCAGTCGTTAAGTACCCTGTGTGACATCCCTAGTAACAAAAAATTTAAAATAAAAAAGTTAAGGGTGGACAGTTCTGAAAAGGAGGCCTGGGGGCTCCACCAGTCATTAAATTTCTCCAGGCTCCTCCAACTTCCAGTGAGATAATTCAAGATCTCTGATCAACTTGAAAGCATTCTTTTTCTCTAAATTTCGAACTGTGTAAATTTCATGGACATTTACCCTAGGGTTCATAAGTATATTATGATTATAATTCACTTTTTTAGTGAATATAATCTTTGCATAGACTCAGAGTTTTAATGTTTGCTCTTATATATAATAAAGCACGCAAGTTATTGATGTCAATTTTGGTCAAGTTTCAGTTGGGAATAAAGTAGCTCTTTATATTTTTTTAACAAGAAAAACAATAAAAGCTATACACACTTTGAAGCATGACTCTAATCCATATACACTTCAAATATAATCTTTAATTGATGAAATATATTTTGTTCTTTTTTCACTTCCTAATATTCTTTTCTTGTCTTTTTGGGATCCTTGGTTCCCAGTGTTCAAAAATTTCCTTTTGAGACCTGGGCAAAAGGACAGTCAGTGTAGACAATGAATTATTGGGTCAGGAAGATGGGGACTGATTCAAAAGTAAATAAAATGCTAATACCTCAAGTGTGTCTCCCTCCTCCAACTGGTTGCCAAGATCGCCTGCCTCCAGGGTATTGTTCCTCCCAGCAAGAAGTTGTTAATGAATGTCCTCTTCCTGTCCTTTTGGTCACCACATAGGCAGGGTGGGAGGAGAAGACGTGAGAAGAAAGGAAACCTAAAATCTATAAAAGAGGCAGGTCACCCCCACTCCCTGGGGCACCAGCTCTAGAGCCTCTCCTCTCTGGAGGAGTCTTCTCTCTCTCTCTCATCCTTCTGTCTCTGTTCTATCCTTTAAATAAAATGTTTTGCTCTTGCCTTGGCATTTCTCAGATGTTCAATCTTCAACACCAGTGGAATGGGACCAATCCTGATTTTCAAGACTGGTTTCACTTTCACCCTTTTACTAAGATGGATTTTCTAATTTTACAGGCAGAACTGGGCATGAGCTGTTCATAACTGTAAATGAACCAGTTAATTAAACTTATTCTGAAATTTCCTACTCTGCATTTCAAGAGTTCACTTCCTTATCTCTTGTATCTACATGAACCAAAACACTCTCTCTTTCCAAGGGTAATATCTTTCCCCAAAGTTTTCTTTTAATCTCAGTATCTAGTCACTTAAAGTTACAATTCTTGTTATTTTATTCATATGCAATATTGTAATGAACTATGATAAAAAATCTATAACTCTGTAAATAAACAAAAATAAACTTACTATGCTTACTGGAAACCAGTTGTCATAAAACACCTGCTGCATCTGTTATGTACTTATTTTAATCTGATTGCTAAAAAGATCTGACATTTTGTGAATATCAACAGGAAATGAACACCTAGAATGGGTTTTAAAAACAGAAAGAGAATTTATTGTTAGGAAAACCATTGCAGAAGTTAGTGAAAGTGCCTTTGAGATGGGCATTTGTGAGTTACTCCCAGTGTGTTGTAGATCTCAATAGAAGAATGGGGGAGGGGGCTGTCAGGGGAGTTCTTGGGTGTTTCCATTATAGAAATGCTCATGAGAGGATATAACCAAAGAATGCCAAATACTTGATTACTTCATATGTACTGTATAAAATGTAGATTGGTCAGATGATTTTGTAGGATATAAAGAATAATGGCCCCTTTAAGTTGCATGAGAGAAGATCCCTTCAAATGCAAAACCCCTGACTTCAAATTTAATGAGAAATTTGAGAAATGGAAAAATAGACTACAGGTCATACTATTACATTATATTTTCATTCCATGACAACTTTTATAAAATAATCATGTTTCCATAATCAGTGTAGTCATGGAAAATGCAGAAGATTTTTGGACTTGGGGTCAAGGCAGTTTTGTAGTTCAGAAGGGAAAAGCATTGCAACAGATTTTACAAGGTAGTGCCTTTGTTCATGCCACAATTTAGGGACAATTATCCAGACCCTTGAAAGAATCCAAAGAAAATTGAAAACCTCCCCTTGTAAGAGGGTCATTTAAGAGAGGAAAACAAAAACCTTTTAGCTACCCACTAACGTGAAGGCTATCAATAGACAATTCATATTTGAGATCCAGTATTTCAAAGTTAAGTGTAAGTGCTCTGCAGATTTGCAAAAAGAGTGGGCATTCAGGAAATATTTGATGAATAAATGAATATCATTTAAAATGATTGATTGAATCAACAAGGAAAGGCAAAATTACATTCACTCTACTATAAAATGAGTCAGAAAGTGTGTCATAAGTTATTGAAAGATTTCTAACAGAACATTTAAAATGAAAGTTTCAGTTAGTTGCTGGGAGAATTTCAATCATTTAGATAATGCATATGTGTGAAATAGCTCATTCACCAATGCTGCCAGGTAAATGAAGTAGAATTATGGTAGTAATTTCAAATAAATATTCTAAACAATAAAAGAAAGTTAATATTTGTTTGTTCTGTTTCATCATCAAACCTTTGTGTTTCGTTCACTATCTGGTCAAAATGCAAGCCATGGAATTAACAATATGGAACTTGTCTGCTGCTTTAATTAATATATGATTAAATAAAAGAAATAAAAACTAAATTTCCCATTATTTAAAATATTTTACCCCAGATATGGTAACTTCCAAGAAATGTACTTCATCTTTAACTTTTTATGCTACTGCTAAGACTTCTACTAGAAATGATGAATAATTTCAAATCTAGTTTTTTTTTTAAATAAACAATAGGTCTCTAAGGAAATTTGCTAGGTAACTAATATTGTAAATGCCTATTTTCTAGGCATAAATTAAAACTTACAGAAATTGTGACCTACATGATTTGCAAACTTTTAATATGTTGCAAAATTTTATTTGAATAATTTATAGTGATATGCTTATTTGATATTAATAATGATGTAGCTTAAATGAAACAGAGAACCTAATTCTGGACTTTTCATCTAAATTACAATAAAATTCATTAAATGTCATGCAAATTGAATGTATTCTCTGCTATTAGTAAGTTAATTGAATATAGTTGTCCCTGAGTATCACTGAGATATTGATTTCAGGAACCTTCATGGATACCAAAATGCCTGGATGCTCAAATGACAAATATAAAGTAAGGTGACATTTGCATATGACCTATTTACCTCTGCTCCTATACTTGAAGCCATCTCTAGATTGCTCATAGTACCTATACAATGTAAAAGCTACATGGATAGTTGGTATACTCTATTGTTTAGAGAATAATGATAAGAAAATAAAATCTGTACATGTTCACCTCAGACTCAATATTTTTTTCAAATTTTCTTTATTGCTGTACTTATAATCAGACTGAAGCACAATTATGGGCCATTTTGTAAAGTTCGTTTTTTCATATATTTTCAATATTTTTTTTCATCCTCTGTTGTTTGAATCTGTGGATGTAAAACCATGGATAGGAAGAAAAAAATCAGTCTACTTCCAATGAGTTTTCATAGGTATGGTAATGAAATACGTGATATCCAGTTCACAAAAACAGTATTAGATCTCAGGCTAGTTTTTGTATATTCAGAGATACACAATTGCAGAACTCTGATGTTCCATGTATTCAACAACATATTTATGATCAAATTTTATTGAAGGTAGCATGTATTAAAATTTTATTTAATTAAATATATATCTATAATATCAGATATACTTATTTAATGTTTATACACTTTGATAATATTTTTCAGATTCTGTGGAACTATTCATTTTAAAATTATTTCCTCCTTGTCAAATGTGTAATGAATAAGAAATACTTAATAGCAGTCTACTTACTAGCGGTATAAAATCTCTTTTGAAAATAAAGACATTTTTAGATTAATAGGTTTATTGACTAGCTTATATGCATGAATTGCATATGCTAGCCTTTCCTTTCTTAATATTATTCTGGCTTACACTTGGTGAAACATCTCCTGTTGAGTGTCCAGGGGTTTTAACATCCCTCGCCCCCACTGCAGCTCATCAGTTCAATCAAATGCATTCACAGCAGGCATTTGCTGAGCTCTTGCTGCTTAGATGAATGACCCTCTATTAGAGCCTGGTGTTTTCTTAAGATGTTTCCCACGTATTTCCACTTAATCTCCTTTTGTCTCAACGGGCAAAAGCTGATTTCTGTGGCTAGCAAGCAAATTAAATCAACTGATACAACTAATAATTTATATGTAGTAACAGAGAACAAGAGCTATGGTCTTCATGATTTTTATACTATTACTTATTTCTACAGCTTACCTTACTGTAAAAAAAAAATAGAAAGTAGATTAGAAAGTAATCATTTTTGTACTGATAATAATATTATCCTTATATCACTGTAAAGTAAGGGAAAATTATTTTTGCAGTAATAACAGCATCACATAATAATCCTGACATTGTTTTGAGGAATATTTTATATAAAAATGCATTCCATACAAATGCTTATAATCCAATTTCTTCTATCACTGGTTATTATTGACACTGATGTCATATTATCTAAGCAAAAGTTGGTCATTTACACAGTTTTCAGTAGCCCTTTTATATTTGTTTTAATTAGTTAGGAATATTATATTGCTATGCTTATATTTTATTCATATAATAGTCAAAAATGAATTTTTTTCAAGTAGAAATAAAATTCCAAAGAAATTTTAAAAGTCTCCATTTTGACATTCAGATAGCCTTCTATTTACTTTGCTATTCTTACCTGGGGTTCTCACCTTGATTTTATACTCATATCAGCATGAGAGATTCTTTGAGATATCTTATATCTTTGTTCTCACACATATTCATCATGTAAATTTTGGCAAGTTTCTTAATTTCATTAAGTCTCAATTTCTTTGTATATAAAACAAACTTACAGTAACTTTTTCTATTTTTTAATAACAAAATTAGACAATGTACTTAAAGTGCTTAATTAGCAACTGAGACAAATTAAGAATTCAATAAAACGTAGTTATTTCTCCTATGAGGACAGTTTGGTTGATGCCTATTGATATAATAAACAATGTTTTACAATGAATAAAAACAGAGATATCTGGGATTGGATTGGAATAATTCTCTATTTATCTTGGGTGAGATAAAATACATGTTAATGCCTAAAACTTTTAAAAACCTCCCTGTAAAGTAATTGGAAAGAAAGTAGAAATTATAAATTGCCTTGGAAAAAAATTTCTTAAAATATTTTTATAACCATGTATATGTAAAACATTTACAGAAAATGATCTTCAGAATACATAAGAACCAATTATACTCTAATGTCGTATTTTTCAGCAGCATATGCATCCATGATGGCACATACATAAGTAATCTCTTTACAAGTCCTTTTCTTTCACATCAGTTTTATCCCTATATGTATGAATTGCTTTAAAGATAATTTTAGGAACAATGATATTGTTCAGTATAATATATGGATAATCATAGAATTGAAAATATCTAATTCTTACACCCTGGTGCTAAATGTTTACAAAATCCATAAATAGGAAACATTAAAAAAGTTATATTTAACAATTTTAAACATGATTTGTTACTTTTTGGCATGAAAATGATTGTAAACAATCAAATCTGACATTTGACAGTTCTTGATGTCATGTTCAAGTAAAAACCAAACCCATTATATTACATGGATCTAAAAGAATCCATGAGTAATGAAAGTGCATTTTCTGAACTCATGGTTTTGTTTTAGTCATCAAGTGCTACACTAACAGCCCCATTTCAAGGAAAAAAAAAATACAATTGGCTTTCAGTTCTTTGCTACTCAATAAATTTAAGAAAATGTATCTGGTTAAATTTTTTGTCATTCTAATTTAGATTTGAGGATACAAACATTTAACCTTACCTTTAAACTCTTTGCGAATTTTACTATACCCAAGCTATAAAATGTTTGTAACTCTGTAATTGTATAAATACTAACTTGTTCTTATAATATTTCTCTTGGAAAATGTGACTTTTCCTATTTTCATTTCTTTCCTTAAATTATGAAAAATAGGTGTATGGCTGAAACCCAAAGCAAAACTCTTTTTACATTACTATTTCAAGATAAAAATGGAATAAATATTTGGATACATAGGAAATGTTGAGTACACTTTAAGAGTTAGTTATTAATTTAAGCATATTAATTTTATCTGTAAGAAGAAATGTTAATGCCTTGGTGTACAAAAAGTTGTACATAATAGAAAACTAACAACCTTCAGGGTATCCATTCACCATAAAACTAATTTCACACCTAGTCTATTATGTAATGTGCTATGAAAATAGCTCTTTGCTTCAAGATATTATTATACTGCTATCGTGTATGAATTGGGTCTCTGCTCTGAAATGAGAATTGCATACACAGTGACAACCAAACTCCTGGATTTGATTGATAAATTTATTCTATGTGTCATGTTATAAAATTCATGTTTTTATAATAACTTAATCACAAGAAGGTAAGAACAGGTAGAGTGATAAAAAAAATTATTAGCTATACATCTGTATACTAGGTGGGATGTTAAATTCAAGCTGTGGAAATTTCATTCTACTGAACTTTCTTTTAGTGAGTTTTGACAGGCATACTATATGTGAATATTCATAGTAAAAATATCTTACCCTGACCACATGCACTGTGGGTCTTCGTTCTGTTGAATGATAATCAGGTAATTAAGAATAACATTCTAAATAATAGTTACATCACTTTTACTGTGCTTTGCTTTATGGCATGATTTTTGCAAATTGAAGATTTGTGCCAAATCTATGGCAAGCAAATCTATTAGCTCCATTTTTGAAATAGCATGAGCTGAATTCATGTGTCTCTGACAAATTTTGGTAATTCTCATGTTTCAAATTTTTTCATTATTATTTTATCTATTATGATTACCTGTGATCAGTGGTCTTCGGTGCTACTATTCCAATTGTTTGAATTGTTTGGGGCATATAAAATGTGCCCATATGAGAAAGCAAACTATAAATGTTGGATCTTGCTACTCCATCAGCTGTCCAGTTTCCCCTTTCTTTCCCATTGTTAGGCCTCCTTCATTCCTTGATGCTCAATAATATTAAAATTAGATCAACAAATAACCCATCAATGTTCTGTCAGTGTGCCAATCACAGTAAGAGTTCATCATCTTTCAGTTTAATTCAAAAGCTATAAAATGATTAAGCTCAGTGAGGAAGGCATTGAAAGCTGAGATAGACCTAAAGCTAGGCTTCTGGTGCTGAACAGTGAGCCAGCTTGTGGAAGCAAAGGAAAAGTTCCTGAAAGAAATTAAAAGTAGATATTCCAGTGAATACACAGATGACAAGAAAGCAAAGCAGCTCTACTGCTAATATGGAGATCAAACTAGTCACAAATTAGTCAACATTTAATCCAGAATAAAACCCAAACCCTCTTTTATTTCATGAAGGCTGACAGAAGCAAGAAAACTGCAGAAGAGTTTAGTGCTGCAGACTTGGTGGCTGATGTTTGAGGAAAGAAGCCATCTCTGTAACACAGATGTGCAAGGGGAAGCTGCTGAGTCAACCTGAGGACCCAGTGGAGATCATCCATGAAGGTGGCTTCTTCAAACAACAGATTTTCTACCAAACAGCACTGCATATTACAGATGAATCATTCACCCAAGGAAGAGTTGATCTATGTGGCAAACTTCGTAGTTTTCTTCTTTGAGAATTGGCCACAGCCACCCCAAACCTTAGCGCCCACCACTCTGATGGGTCAGTAGGCGTCAACATCCAGGCAAGACCCTCCATCAGCGACAGGGCCTGACTTGCTGAAATCTCAGATGACCATTAGCATTTTTATCAATAAAGTATTTTTAAATAAGGTATGTACTTTGTTTAGACATACTAGACCACAGCATGGTATAAACATAACTGTATTATACACTGGGAAAGCAAAAAAAAAAGAAAATTCAAATCAGATGAGTGTGATTTACTCTCTTCTGGCATTTGCTTTATTGCAGTGGTCTGGAATTAAAGACATGATATCTCTAAGGAAGTGTATTATTTAGAAAATAAAACATTTAAATCAAATAATAAAAGTTTCAGAGTGTATCTCAGGTGTTCAATTTTGCAATATTCTCCACTCAGTTTTATTCACCTAATATTATTTAACTACCTCCACTGACTCAGCCATTTAATGGTTGCATTAAAGAAGAAAAATATTTTCCACTAAAAGGAGATATTTATTTTTCATTTTTGTTTTTACTGATTGTTTTTAGTCAGCATTCTATTTGGATCAGATTCTATTAATTAGGAATTAAAAATACTTTGATGTGTGTATTACAATCAGTTAGCAAGCAATTCTTATGTGTCCATAAGCTATTTTTATAAGGGGGAATTAAAAGAAGGTGAAAAAAGAACCTCACTAGTGTCTTCCAAGGAAAAAAAAATTAAATTCTACTAAATACTATCTCAAGCTAAGGTTATAATCCTTATATTTGAGATTTTTATACAATATTAATTAAATAGTTTCCTGAGAAATGGAATTGTAATTAAACATACTTCAATATATAAAAATTAATGCCCATAACATTTTTTCTGGTATATGTGGGATACATCTTTAATAATTATATTTGTGGCCAAAATATATGTGAAAATAGTCAATTTTAGGTAATGTAGAACAATTTTTTCATTTACCACTCAGATGTTGTATCAATTATCTTTATTGTGTAATGGCTATTTTTATTTGTTGTTTATTCAATTTGATAAATGTTAGAAATTTTATGGTAGTTAATCATATGCTCTTTAAACTATGTAATTATTTCTTTATTAACATCAGGTGGAGTGATACTGGAATAGGTCATTCTGACTACCACTCACTAATACCAAGAAAAAAGTCTAGAAAAAAATATGAACTTGCATGAATACATATATATAAGAATATATATATTTACATACATTCCTTTATGTGTATATGTGTGTGTGTATACATAGGATACATAGGAAATGTTGAATGCATTTTAAGAATTAGTCATTAATTTAAGCATATTTACACACACACACACACATACACACATATATATATACATATCTCTTTTTTTGGTACTGGGGAGTAAATCCAAGGATGCTAACCAGTGAGCCACGTCCCCAGCCCTATTTTGTATTTTATTTAGAGACACAGTCTCACTGAGTTATTTAGGGCCACATGCACCATTACTATATTTTTAAATATAAAATAATGAATAACCAATTATACACACACACACATACACACACACACACACACACACACACACACACACACACACACAAATTCAGCAGGAAATAGAAAGGTGACAGTTTTAACAGGCATTTGGGAGACTTTCATTCCTTCAATCAGTTTGCCAGTTTTCAGAGACCCAGTTGTCTGTTAGGGTAGATAGTGGGATAAATCCTGGGAACACAAAATTGCTGGCCGAGGAAGGGAGGTCCTTCTGAGTTCACTAAGCTACTGAGTGACCACACTTAGAAATCAGCCACTGCTGTAAGTGAGATAGCCTTGAAGGAACTTCAGTTTGACTTTTAATCCTCTTAATTTCTGAAGTCGAAATTAAGATGAATCCAGAGAGAAAATGCGTCACTCTCAGTTTCTCATTATTTTTATACTTCCTTATGTGTAGTTTCAGTCACTCGTTCAGATAGAACTGAGCTCATGCCCAAAAACATAAAATAAAGAGTTTAAAGTAGCAATAGATATGTGGAGCTTGGGAAAAATGAATGTTCGGACCCAAACTTTGAAAAAACTTACAAGCCACAAAAAGCAATAAAATCCCATAACCAGACATATCAAAGCACAGTTGTTAAGAAGTAAAAATATTGAGAAAATACCATGAGTAATTAGGAATTAAGACCTATCGTTTCTGTAGGATCAATAATTGGACTTCCAGCTGCCACACAAATAATAAAAAATAGAAAAAATACTGAAGACACAAGAGAGTGGAATGGTGCCTTCAAAGGCTGAAAGGATGAAATTGTCAAGTTTGATTTTTTAAAAGATGCAAAAATATTCTATGATGATACAAGTGAATTAAAGTCAGGTTCACAGAAACAAAAACTTTAGAGAATTTGTCACTATTAGGAACAAAGCAAAGGAAATGTTAATAAGCGAAGGGTAGAGTTCAGTGTAGAGCAAGTGTGTACTTAGCATGCATGGCCTTAGGTTCAATTTGCCACAAAATAAATAAAATAAATAATAAATAAAATAACATAACATAGGCAAATAAATAATAAGTTAGTGTTCTCCTGCAAGAGAACAATTAAAATCTCTAGGTGGTAGTACAGAAATGCAGAAAGAAGTGGACAGCTTGAAAAAATAAAATATGTGGACTGACTTAACACAATATTAACTACATAAAATAAGGGAGGCATTTGTTAAAATTCAAATCCCTCAAACAATTATGTGTAATTTGGGATGCATATTAAGTGAAAAATTTAAAAAATTATGTTATCTAAGAAGAGAGTAAAATAATTAAAAATGTTAGAATTTTCTTAGCCAAACAGACACTATGCAATTTGTAAATTAGCATTACAAAAATCAAAAAGTTGAACATACACACCCCACAAAGAAGAACAGTAGAGAATAATAAAAAATATCCATGCATAAGAAAGAGAAAGAAAATAAAAAACACTGAAGAAGCAAGTTACCTTATAGTTAGTTAGCAGAATTAAACAAATGTAGACTAGAAATTCTTTCATAATTTTCAAATTTTGGATAATGATCACACATCTATCAGCAGAAACCTAAATTTACCATCCCTTTGCCACAAGAGTGCACCCATTTCTCTCCATGCTGGATCTTCAGTGCGGATGACAGGAGTGGGTATTTGTTCTGTTTACAGGTTGGTTTTGTTTTCCCAAAGCTGCATGTCAAGTTCACATCCATTCCATTGTGTACCTTGGTTTAAAGGAAAGCAACTACCTGGGCACAATATTCACCCAGGAAGATCAGAGTCCCAGGAACAAACAGAACTGTACAAGCACCTTTAAGACTTAAATTTAAAGTCTGCTTAAATTTCACTTGGTTTTTTAGAGTACAGCAATCAAATCATTTTGCCAAGACAGATGTCTATCAGAGAAATATATTCTGTTCATAGTAAGAAGGGAAGTGGGCCATTCAACCACATCTCAGAGAAAAATTTGTTAAAACTTTGCTTTTTTTCTAGAGTGTATTTCTATAGATTTTATAAGTAGAGTCATCTTGGGTGGACAGAAGAGAAAGGAAAGAAAGAGAGTTTTAGAAGACTTTTTTCTCAAATTGTGAAGTAGAGGACAAACCAAAAATAATAAAAAATTAATTAAATTTTTGTGACAAATATATCAACATTCTTTAAAATGTTGCATTCTTCTGTTCTTACCTTTTTAAAAAAAATCAGTTTACCTTATCATTTATTACCAAGTGAAATGTTGACAAAAATATTTAGTGTAAGAACCAATAATATTAATATATGGGTCATACTTTTTGAATTTTATTTTTTTATTCAATTTATTACAAGTAAAATTTTATATTCATCCTTGCATAATTAATTCACATGCTTAACCAATAATATTAATATATGGGTCATACTTTTTGAAATTTTTTTATTCAATTTATTAAAAGTAAAATTTTATATTCATCCTTGCATAATTAATTCACATGCTTAATGAAATTACCATTGCAAAAAATTTAGTTAGAGTGAAGGTTAGATTTACTCATATTCAGAAAAGGTAAACTAAGAATTTATATTTGAAGCAAAATAAAAAAATTTGAAAGGCTTGAGAAAGTATGAATGCTATATGTATTACACATATATAATATGTATGTGCTTTATTGTATACTTTTAAAATCATATCTAATTTTGAATGATTAATTTATTAGATTTGTCTTTAAGGTGGTATTGCAGACCAATAAAAATCGTTATTTCAATGTATTTCCAGCCAATCAGTTTTTTGGTTATTGAAGACTATTCACCTCAGATTCTTTAATAAAAAAAAAAAAATCAAGCCGGGCACGGTGGCACGAGCCTGTAATCCCAGCACTTAGGGAGGCTGAGACAGGAGAATCGCAAGTTCAAAGCCAACCTCAGCAATGGCGAGGCGCTAAGCAACTCAGTGAGACCCTGTCTCTACATAAAACACAAAATAGGGCTGGGGATGTGGCTCAGTGGTCAAATGTGCCTGAGTTCAATCTCCAGTACCAAAAATAAAAAATAAAAATAGTATGTGAACTTTGTTATATAATTTAAGTTATAATAGACTTTTATAGAGAGAGGAGGAAAAGTATATTATGCTGATTTGTCCATGTAATTAACATACAGTAGATGTCAAGGTTTTCTTGAAATTCTTTCATGAGAAAGACATTTTAAAATACACTCTAAGTCATATATTAAGGTTAATTCAATTGTAAGTTTTTAAAAACCCTGTCTAGAGTCCATGGTAATTGGTTGGTTGCTATAACTGCAAAGGTCATACTCCATTGAAAAGCTGGGCTCTCACCTTGGACATGGGAAATTCCAGGTGAAGGGTGACAGCAATAGGCTCTCTCCTTTGCTTTCTCCATCTTTCATCCCTACTCTGCTATAAAGAGGCTTTATTTTGAAACAAGACCTATTTCAATTATGACCACAAGAATTCCAGTTTATCAGAGCAAAAAAACAATAAAACATCTTTTCTTTCCAAATAATGTCAGGAATTGCCTTGTATATGACTATTTAGCAAAGCCTTTTAAACATATTCAATCATAAATAATCACTGTCTATTGGGCTCTGCTTCCAAAAGTCCACACCTCAGGTACTGACCATGGAAAGGTATGTTGTTTGTCAAAGAAAACTGAGAATCTCTAGCCAGAAGAAATACAAATTCATTCTTGGCAGGAAAGCCTAGGATGTTCTTTGATGTACTGCCATTAATTTGCTAAAGAGTTAATTTCCACAACAGAAGAATTTTGTTTGTAAAAAGAGTAAAATAACTTCATCTGAATATAACCCTAAGTATGTCTCAAATAATGTTATGGTACAAAATGCATTCTCCTAAATAACACAAAAATCAACAAACGAAAATTGATTTATTTTACCGGTTTTAACTAAATAATTTCTAAACTACCTTAAGCACTACAGGTATTGTTGTAATGTTTTCTCTTTGTCTTAATGTCACCAGCTTGTAAACATGATAGACAGCAAAACAAACCTGGAATGAAAGCAAAATAAAAAACAACAAAATCACCAAGTTTACCATATAATTTTATATTTTCAAGAAAGAGACAGTAAACTTTGAGTTGCATATGCCCACATTAGTAGGTGACTCCTGTTTCATTGAGAGTAGACTGTTCAAGTCTGAGCAGAGAATACCTCCCTCAAAAAATAGATATATTTTAAACTTTTACTTAAAACACTAATTAGTTCACTCCTTTTTGTTGTTGTTGTTGGTACCAGGGTTTGAATGAAGGGATGTTTAACCACTGAGCCGCATCCCCAGCCTTTTTCATTTTTCATTTTGAGGCAGGGTCTGGCTAAATTGCTTAGGGCCTCACTAAGTTGCTGATGCTGACTTTGAACTTGGGATCGCCCTGCCTCAGCTACCCTAATAGCTGTGATTGCAGGCTTATGCCACAGTGCCTGGCTTAGTTCGCTATATTAATGGATGAAAGAAAAAAGTGCATAAGGCTACTTTATTTCTTTTCTTTTTTTTTTTTAATTTGTTTTTTAAGATGGGATCTCACTATGTTGTCTATAATGACCTCAAAATCTAGGGTTCAAACCATCTAAAATCTGCGCTAAAGTTAAATTTCTCAAAATTGAAATTTGCTTATTATTTTCATTTTATTGATTTTGGCCACTGTATACCTATTTAAACTTTTATTTATTATCACATTTCATAGTTCATTTAAATCTGGATAGTTATTTTTGATTAAGTTGAATAACATTCGTATATTTAACAGTTTTAAAAACATGAAAATGAACTGCTAAAGTGCCTACTATATACTATGGAACTATTTCTTTGAATTAAATATGGCCATATAAGGAATACTGAGTACATAGAGGGAAATTATGATTCATCGTCTAAAAACATTTTTAGACTTTGTAAACTCTATTCTGAATTTGGCATCTTAATAGGTACTTAGTAAATATGTATTCACTTATAAATCTCTGATTATGACATAATAAATGTAGATCATCATATCATACAAAAATAAACTGCAAGTATGGAAGGTACCATCATTTGATCGTTTTTTATGCTCCCAAACTCATGCTGAAATTTAATTGTCATTGTAACAGTATTAAGAGGTGGGACCTTAGTCAGGCACAATGGTCCATGCCTGTAATCCCAGAACTTTGGGAGGCTGAGACAGGAGAATCACGAGTTCAAAACCAGCCTCAGCCACGACAAGGTGCTAAGCAACTCAGTGGGACCCTGTCTCCAAATAAAACACAAAATAGGGATGGGGATGTGGCTCAGTGTTGAGTACCCTGAGTTCAATCCCTGGTACCAAAAAAAAGGGGGGTTCAATGTCATAGCCAATGGGAGCTGGGACTCAACTTTAAGAAGTGTTTAGCTCTTATCATGATGACACATCTGCAGAACCCTAAATTTTGCCTCAGGCTTCATCTCTTGAGTGGAATGGATGCTGTAGAGGAGCACAAGCTCCTCCATGAGAAGGCCCTCTCCCAATGTCAGACCTATTATTGGACTTCTTGGTCTCCAGAAATGAAAGAAAATAAGTTTTTGATTATTATAATAAAAGTCCGTGGTATTTTGTTTTAACAGCACAACCGGGCTTAGACAACAGGGCAAAAGTGTCTCCATTAGACCAAACATTTAGAGCTATGTCTATAAAGCACTTAGTATCTGCCAAGCACAGTTCTTAGCACATCTGCAGTCCTCACAGCAACCTAGGAAGAAAATGCTAGTATTCTCTGCAATTCAGCCAGAGGAAATAAGGTACTGGGAATGTGTATACCTCATTCAATGTCATAGCTAATGGGAGCTGGGACTCAACCCAGGCATCTTGTCTGTGTCCGTGCCCTTCCCCATGAAGCTGTAATACTCAGGTAAGCATTATTTACTTTTGCACTTCAAACATACCGAAAGTCAATATCTAAACTAGACAAAGGAGAACATCTAGAATTTATATTGACAAATAAAAGGTAAGTTCTCCAAATCAATTAACAAACCATATATTCATAATAATTTTAAGTGTCATTTTACTTGTAATAGCTGTAGTTCTGACATAAATGATTCTGATTTTTAAATTTTTAAAAAATTTTCTCATGGCAATTCTACTGTCACTCATGGGTGATAATTGCTTGGGATTTTAAATCTTCTGTCTTTTAAGAAGTCAGTATAAATTGGATTTGATCTTCATGGTAGAACCAAAAAGCTTGGACATAATTCTGCAGAAGTTCACTTAGACAACTGAAATGTGAGTGTATGTGTGTGTGTGTGCTAGAGAAGTATGAACAAACGCAACTAGGTAGGTCTGGTTCTGGATATCACAGACCTTGAGGTATCCTTCAGCATTCATTTTATTTTAAAAACATACCTTAGGAACATACCTTTGGAAGCACCAAATGCTGGAGAAGCTGTGCCATCTGTGTGGAGTGAACATCTCAGTCAGCTCCAAGAACATTCTTGCTTACATTTGTCTGAATATTAATGACATCAAACTGTGACATGTCCCTTGTCGAGACTGATTTCACAGCAATTTCCTATTTCAACAAATATCATGACAAAGGTATATTTTAACTATCTTTTCATAGTTCCTGGCACATAACATTAAAGTGTGCAGTGAAGCATAATTGTTTTCACATTGTGCTGATGTAGAAAACTCTAAAAATCTTAATAAGCAAGATACATGACATGCAACAATTAATTAGGCAGAAAGAACATGTCAGATTTCTTGTGACATTACCTGAAATTTAGAATTTTGATAAAAAAGACTTTAAAGCAACAGTCATTGTCCATGTAATCCCAGTACCTGTTAAACTTGCATATCAACTCTGTATGCCTCCGTATTTGTTTCAACTTTTAAGTAAGTTTATTTCATGAATATTTCTATAATTGTTCAATGCACATTTGCAGTAGAACATATTTATAAGATCATCTGTATTATTTTGTCCATTTCATTCCTGACAGGATAATAGCACAGATGGCCTTTCTTTCAAAAATCAGCTTTAATTTTTATGTAGGTATTTTTAATTATAAAATACCAGATATTTTGTTCTTATGACTAGTATAAGGTTCCAAATAGCTAAAAACCACAAGTGATTTTAAGATACAAAATTTTCTCCCATGAAAACAACCATTTTATTGTAGAAGGAAATATATGCTTGAAGGCTCAATGTATACTGCTCCATACCACAAATGTTAAAATAATTAAGGTCATGGTTTCAGTGTAAAATAAAATGCATTCCAATCTTCTAAACCCCTAAACTACCCTTAACATATCAGTAGTTACTTTGTTATGTTACTAATGCCATGTACTTGCTACTGAAAATAATCATAAATATATATATGCTGTATGTTCATTAAAATGTTTGAATTCCTTAAAGAATATTTCAAGTATGTCTGCATGCAAGGTAATGCAACATTTTTTGCTACCATTAATTGTTAACAACCACACATAAATATTAAAAAGTTAATTCATCCTGATAGTCATCTGAACAAAATCCTGCTCTTACACACAAAAGGCATAACTATAATATACTGTTCGATAAGAAAAATAAAAACATTTTACATTGTTAAATTTTGTTCTCTGAGGCTTATAGATAAATGAATAATTGTGGAAAATATTAAATCTAATTTTAAAAAACCATTTAACAAGAGAGTGAAGCTACTGGGTGGATCCCCTTCAGCTTTTAGGTATTCTTCATTTAAATTGTTAAAGACACTTTTATATTTTCTAAGTTTCTTATATTAAATAAGAATATATTGAAAACCCTAAAAGAAAATATGTCTTCCAATTCTCTCCTTTGGCAGTCTTTTTACATGCCCCTTTCTAGTCCAGATTGGAACTTTTTACACAGGTTTTAATTCTCCTTCCACTCCTGTTCCACTCCACTTCAACATACAGTGCATCCCCAAATCCACCAGATCAACTCTTGTTAAAGTTACCTCAATTTGTCTAGCTAAATTAGTATCTTGACCTCATTAATTGAGTATTCTTTGTCAATCTCACCCCTCTTTGTATCTTAGTAATTTGCCAAACATATTAGGCATGTTTTCTCTTAAAATGTAATTTAGCTTTTGGGATACTATACATTTTTGTGATGTATTAAAAATACTAAAATTTAGCAACTTAACACAAAATCTATTTATTATCTCATAGTTTCTACATTGGGAGTCAGGGAGGGTTAGATCAGGTCCTCTGCTGAGCATCTAAAAAGCTCCAGTCAAGTAAGGAACGGGGCATACTGCACCATCATCTGGAGTTCATCACCTAGCGAAGCTGGAAATGAACGTTGGAGTTGTAGACCAAGTACACTTCCTTGAGGTCGAAGCCCTTCCTGAAGACAGAAGCCCTTCTAGAAGACAGTCCCGCTCCATAGAAATCCACTACAGAACTGCTTGCTTCAAAACCTTCACCTAATTTAGCAAGACCACTTAGGATCATTTACATATTGACTGCCAAGGAGTTAATTGACTAGTAGCCCCTTTCCATCTGACAAATCTCTTCCCTTTTGTACATAAGACAATCTGAACAAGGGTATGGCATCTATTACTTCCACCGTAGAAAATAATCATAGGAGTAACACCAAGGTAGACAGCATGGGGCCACCTGTGGTTCTACCCATTACATGCCACTCCCTTGTTTTTATTTAACCTCCCCAGCTATTATTTTTCAATCTTTGAAAAATTATCCTCTGCTTATTAAACATTCAAGGTATAGGAAAAGACACCGAGCCTGTTCCATTCTAACTCAACAAAAAATGACTTACTTTTCTTATTCATATGTAAAATACGTATAAATTTATGTTAGTGAACTAGCATGCTTTCTGATCTATATCCCCAAACCTATGAATTGAAAAACAAGATACCAAATGTGTACAAACCAATTTATGGCCATCTTCTTAGCCCTGGGTTTGAGAAATTTTTATTGTCTTCATGTTAAATGAATGACAAAATGTCTACCAAGGGTTTTTTTTTTTTTTCCCTCCTCATTTGTATTCATCATTATAATTATAGAAAATAGCAGGATTGTCTCTCTCTTTTTTTTTTTTTTCATTTTTGGGTACCAGGGATTGAACTCAGGGACACTCAACCACTGAACCACATCTCCAACCCTTTTTTGTATTTTTTTTTTATTTAGGCACAGGGTCTCACTGAGTTGCTTAGCACCTTGCTTTTGCTGAGGCTGGCTTTGAACTCTGGATCTTCATGCCTCAGCCTCCTGAGCTGTAGGGATTATAGGTGTACGCCACCATGCCTGGCTAATAGCAGAAGTCTTTGTTACATATTCACAAATGTGCATACTATAATAATACAATTTGGTCAATATTGTCCCCAGAATTTTCTCTTTTCTTCCCTTCCTCCTTCTCCCTGGTCCCGCTCTTCTACTCTGCTGATTTCCCTTTGATGTTCATGAGATCCCCTGCAGCCTTTCTTTTCCTTTTTCCTTTCTGGCTTTCACATATGAGAGAAAACATGAGCCCCCCTTCACTCTCTGAGTTTGGCTTATATTACTTAGCCTAATGTTCTCAAGTAACATCCATTTTCCAGTAAATGACTTAATTTCATTCAACTCTTTGTCTGTTGAGTCAGATATTTAGGAATCATCTTACAGAGATTTACCTCTTTCCTTTGTACAAAAAGTCTCCAGGTTCTATTGATGTTTCATTTTTAACCCTTTTCTAGTTGTTCAGTTTTCCCATTTCCACTATTACTCTTTACTTCAAGCTGAAATCCTCTCTTCCTCTAGCAACAGAAATTATTTCCTATTGTAACACAGACAGTGGATGCCAGGTGGGTCCTTTGCCTCATGAATTCAAAGACTGAACTTCACGGATGCCAGGATGAGAGCAAATAGGATTGGTCAGAATGATTGGAAGGAAGAAGGGCTCCCTAATAGGGAGGGGTCCCATGAGAAGATTACCTATGGGTGTCTGTTGTCTATGGATATTTATAGGTTTGATGTGTCCCTATAGTTGATTGGTGGGATGACATAAATACAGGATTTAGAAAGGGACCAATCAAGTCTATTTTCTCTGCTTCAACAAATTTAGAGAAAGGTGATTTATAAGCCTTTATTAGCACATGAGTGGAGGTAAAGGTTTATTGGCCCAAGAGGAAGTTCTTGTTAGGGAATATTTTGTAGCTAGACATAGCTAGAAGCTGTTAAGGAACTATCCATGTGGCTAGGACAAGCTGCAGTCAGGAGCTTGATTTCCCAATCTTCTCTTCTTCCTTTTCATCTCTAAGACCCTTTTCCTGGTTGCCCATGGGTGGTTTATCTGCTTCACTATGAGATATAGCCACATTCACTCTTGAATTTTTAATTATATCTTTCTCACATCATTTAAAATAAATTTTCCACAATAAAAATATGACCATGTTATCTTTATGTTTAAAATCATTTTCTAGTCCTCATTGTCATCTTACATATATTTACATTTTTAATATGTGTAAAGGTTGAAATGGTTTTGTTTTTAACTAGTTTTATTCATTCAGATATCTCAGTACAGCATGGAGACCGTTTTTGGTCTAGATGTTTGAGCATAATCTCTGGCCAGTCTTTGATAATGATTAATGATTAATGTATGTAGATACAAGGGTGGTGTCAAGGAAACTAAGAAAAATAATGAAAATAGAGTCATACTGGCTGTACTTTCTGGAGAGACAAACTTGATAAATTTAGTTGAGATAGTTTTTATTCTGGTAGGTGTGGGATATGAGTTGTTCACATCCCAAATCCCACACTCTGTGAGTTGGTTACTTCATACGATAAAATTAACTTTCTAAATGTGGTTATAAAGATTTTCAGATGGAAGTATTATCCTAGATTATCTGGATAGTGCTAATACAATCAAAAGATTAAAACAGCCCTTCCAAGGGGAAGGGAAGAGGCTCAGAGTAAGGAAAGAAGATTTGTCAACAGAAGCAGATAAAGAGACAGATAAAGAGAAAGGATGATTGATTCATAGAAAATGCTATGCTTAAACTTTAACATAAGGGTAATTTTCATAAATCAAAGAATTCTGGTGGCCTCATCTCCTTTTGCCCTCCATAGGAAGTACATTCCTGTTGTAACCTTGATTTCTGGTGTTCTGTCTTCCCAAAATATGAAATAATAAATTTGTGTTGTTTTTAGTCACAAAATTATGGCAATTTGTTATAAAAACTATTAGTAAACTTTTCATTGCTCTGATCAAAATAACTTAGAGTTTGAAAATTTACTTTGGCTCAAAGTTTCAGAGATTCAGTTTATGTCTGGCCAACTCCATTGTTCTCAGCCTGAGGTAAGACAGAAAATCATGGCACAATAGGATGGCAGAGGAAAGCAGGTTACTTTATGACAACTGGGAAGTAAAGAGAGACAAAGGAGCCAGGAACAAAATATAAACCCCAAGGTCACACCCTGAGTGATCTATTTCCTCCAGCCATACCCACTTGTCTACAGTTACCATCCACTAATCAATTAAATCCATGGACTAATTAGGTAATGGTGTAATAATCTAACCATGCCACCTGTGACCATTCCTACATTGCCTACTATGAGCTTTTCATGGGACACCTCATAGCCAAACAATAAGAGCAACAATAAAGAATAATACTGATTTTGAAATCTGGAAATTGGGTGTTGCCCTAAAAAGCACCTAAATATGTGGAAGTAGATTAGAATTAGGAATGAGCATAGGTCAGAATTTTGAACAATATGACAAGAAAATCTTAGGTTACCTTAATAATGTTGTAAATGCATATGTTCATGGTTCTGCTAGTGAGAACTCAGAAGTAAGAAAAATGGCAATAAAAATAGATTTATATCCTAGAACAATGACATTATCTTAAATATATTGTTCATAAGTTTATGAATGTTAAAGTTGCTGCTGGAGAAGGCTCTGAAAGAAATGAAAAGCATGTTAAAAAATGTAGTTTCTTGTTATTTAGTGGAAATAACATTAGCTAAATGTGTCCTATAGTTACATGGAAAGTAGAGTTTATAAGTTATGAATTTGAATATTTAGCTGAAGAAATAGTATATACAAAATCATGAAAAACTATATTAAGTAATAATACACATATTATTGTGTTCAAGTATTGTATTTTGCATTCAATGACATCAATGTATAAAAATAAATCAAATGGAAAATAAAAAATAACTTTAAGTGAGGCAGACAGGT
Source organism: Geosciurus inauris (assembly GCA_004024805.1). Classification (NCBI taxonomy): domain Eukaryota; kingdom Metazoa; phylum Chordata; class Mammalia; order Rodentia; family Sciuridae; genus Geosciurus; species Geosciurus inauris. Next base: position 228,032 of record PVHX01000730.1, read on the forward strand.
TATAATAATATCAGAAACACAGGTTCTAAGAAAAGAAATATTGGCAAGTAAGCGGCAAATTTCACAATAATAAGACTGTTAATACATCAGAAAGATATTTAAATTATACTAAACTAAACACTAATAGAACAATAAGAAATAAAATTAGCAAGAATACAGACTTGAATAGGCTTTTCAATCGACTTAAATTCTATCTGTACAACTCTCTACCAATATATAAAAATAAATATTGCAGCTGGACTTATAGGTCAGTGATAGAATACTTACTCAAAACAACTGAGGACTTGAGTTTCATCCCCAGAAACACACACACACATACACACGAGCATTCATTTCAAGTGAATATGTGACATACTACACAATGTTCCATAAACTAAGTCACAAAACAAATTACATAAATTTAGAATTTATGTCATACAAAAAATATTTTTGACCATACCAGAATATAACTAGAAACAAGAATAAATATAATCTAAAACAAAATATAAATCTTATGAAAACAACAGTTTTTAAAAAGTTAAATAATAATTTTTTAAATAACTCATGGGTGTTAGTCAACGTTCCACTTGTATAACATAATATCTAAGATAATAAAATCATAAAGACAAGAAGTTTATTTTGGCTCACAGTTTTGGGAATTTCATTCCAAGATCAGATAGATCTTTGGGCCTCTGTTGGGTGTGATGGATGGCAATTGTGGAGAATTTATCATCAAGCAAACTGGTCACCTCTTAGACAGAGAAAGAAGCATCCAAGGACCAGAGATGCACTTCAAAGACTTGCCCACAACAACCAAAGGAACTTCCAGTAGACCTTTCCTCCTACAGGTCCACCACCTCCCAGTAGACCACCCTGTGGACTGAACTGTGAACCCATAGACCTTGGGATGCATTCATCCAAATCATAGCAATGTGGATTAAAAAGGAAATCAAAAAGTAGTTTTTAAAAAATGAATTGAATAAAAATGATAACATCACATATCAAAACTTTTGTGATAGAGTTAAAACACTGCCTTCAGGGAAACTTACAGCCTTAAATTACTAGGGCAAAGAAAGAAAAAGAAAGAAAGAAATGTTTCCAATCAATAACCTAAGCTTTTCAAGTAAGAAACTAAAAGATAAGAGCAAACCAAACAAACATCAGCCATAAATTAGGAAATAATAAATATTATGTCAAAAAATCAATTGAACTTTAAAATAGACAAGTTAATAGAGGAAATTAAAGAAAAAAAAGATTGATTTTTGAATAGAGAAATACAGTTAACAAACCCATATATAGATAAAAAGGAACTACCTGAGAAGTCATCAATTAACAAAATCAGGAATGAAAGAGAAACCATCACTATTTATTCTATATAAATTAAAAAATATGTAAAGAAACATTAGCAGAATTATGTCAGTATATTAGATAACTTAGAAGAAATGAACAACTTTAAGAATATTTCAATTCCTTTAAAATCTTAAAAACTAAAAACAAAGAAAATTATATATAAAAATTTAGTATATGCACATTAGTATTATATTACATGTAATAAAATTTTTAGAACATTAAATATGACATGAAATTTATCTAGCAATATAAATTTAGTGGAGAATAAATTCTAAATACTGTATTTTTTCCATTAGCTTGAATATTTTGTAGTAGTTTCCATTTAAAATCCTTAATTTCAAGTTGAGCATATTCCACCCTTTTCTTGTCACTTTTATATATTGACTCAGTTGAGTTTAAACATGAGATCTTACCCTTGATAATAAGCACTTTATTTTCTCTCTTCTCCAAGAGTAGCCTTAAGTCCCAGACCTAGAGGTCTGAAGTGGACATAGTAGCTTGACTCTCCTTCAAGTCTTCATTTCCAACACCTTGAAATAGAGTGAAAGAGGAAAATTTGGTATAGGATATCTTGTGTCTTCCCACTCCTAGGTCACACTCTTCTGGTGTCGGAGGGGGCCAGAAAGGCAATTGTCACTGATTTACTGTTGCATGTGAATGAATAAACATTTCTCAATTCATATTTGTTCTGTCTTTTGTCTGCCCTGAGGAGTATGATTAATTGAACTTTTATTCACCAAGAATACCCTGGACCATAGTTCCTATCCATGCACAATTATAAAAAAGTGGAAGATTCTTGGGAGTATATAAATCTAAAGTCAGGAATTATGGTGATACCAAATAACCAACCATACATGATCCACACCACCTGCTGATATAGTAAAAGCCTTTACTTTTTGATAGATCCATGTTCACAGACTTCGTTTTATGCATAAAATTATTTAAAATGTTGTATAAAATTCGGACTACTTGTATAAGGTATATGTGAAAACACAATGTTTTTCACATTTAAGCTTGTGTCTCATTTCCAAGATACCCTGCAATATTCCAATTCTGAAAAGAAAAATCCAAACCAATTCTGATTCCAAACATTTGATATAGGAGGTACTCAAACAGTACTTCTCTTATAGCAAATCTGTTCCTTTTTATGTGTGTGTGTTGGGGGCGGGGATCATCTTTTACATCATGCTCATTGACCTTTACATTTTTAATTATTTAGTTGTTTCAATTATTTGTATTTGCATTCAATCAAGTATGTAGCCATCAATTTAGCCATAGGTGTTGGTTTCTTTACGAGCCAAACATATAACACTGGTAATAGAAAGAAGTGTTTCTCTTTCATGAGGATGCACTATAATGGAAGAGGGAAGTAGTAAAGCTAGACAAAAACAAGTGTTTAATTAAATTGGAAATAGAATTTTATTTGTTATATGTGAATTCAATGAACAGTTTGATGAATTAGAAAAAAAATCACTGGCAATGGTCCTATTTGTCTACTCGTGTTATTGTAGACATCAACTTTGCCTGGATTTGTTATCTATTTCTTAGGGTCTTTATCCATTTTAATGACCTCTGGGACAGTGTTCTAGTTTTCTTAAGTCATGGGGGTGTTCTCATTCTTGGGTTTGCCAACCGGAGGTCTTGCTCTGCCAAGTTAAGTCACCTTCCAAGTTCATTGCTCCTGCCTTACCAAAGGGTATGTAGCCTCCTACTTAACACAGATCATTTTCTCCCAAGATAAATCATTGCCTGAGCTACTTCAATTTTAATAGTAGTGCTTGTCCAACCTATTGGTTGATTTAACAATGGATTTAACAATGGATGCTCCTTTCCCCCCCCCAGAAAAACCAAAAATTCTTTCTTAAAGTACATAAAACCTTCAAGTCAATGTACTTGAAGTCAGAAAGTGAAACTAAAGGGGAGGCACATGTCCTAGGTTTTTAAAAATATGCCTTAGAGAGCGTTGTTACAAGTTTATTAGGTAGGAGTTAAAGACAATGTAAGTAATACAATAAGTTAAGACTTACACTTTCCTTTCAGAAAAAAAGCTATCAATGTTTCCTATATGGAGAGTAAATCCAGAAAGCCTCCCTGTCATAAAATCAATTTTCTGTACATTCAAATACGTAGCCTTATTTGGATGCTAACAAGATAGCCAGGCATGTTTCACGGATGCAGACAAAAGATGTGAAAATACTGAAACAAATAACTTATGGTACTGCAATCTACCTGAGATTCTTTTTCTGCCTTAATTTTCCTTAGAATTCTCGTAAGGATGATGTTGATTGGCATAGAAAGATTCCATATACATAGTGGTTTTGTGTGTTATCTAAGGAACTTCAAGCACAGAAAACTACAGTATTTTATAATGAATCATAGCCATACTTTCCCAATTTTTGTTTCAAACAGAGACACTGCTTATTATACAAGACATAAGCAAATCTTCTCTCTGTGTTTTAGGGAGACACTATTCCTATCCCAAGGATGTTTGTATAGCAATTGCCTATGTTGTCATACCGGAAAGACATTCCTTCATGACATTCTGAGTTTGTTACACAAACATCCTTGAAATGATAAAACCTGTCATTGAATGTGATTGCAAGATGTTCAAAAATGAGACAGACCCAGTGAGAATTACCTCCCAGCATTGACAGCCATGCCTTCCAAGTTTATACAAGTGAAGGAAGAAAGAATTGAATCATTTGGTATATCTAATGACATTTATAAAAGTTGATTTACATATTATCTGTATAGTTCAACTTATTTGCAGAATTCTCATAAACATATATGCTACTAAAAGGCAAAGAAATTGACACTTTACATATTTGAATGACTAGCATGTTCATAATAATTTTTGGAATGTTTCAGGAAGGATTTCTTAGAACAAAACTGTCTAATATTATATCATCTCTATTAATGATATAAATCTGCCACATGACTCATTTTCATTCAGTTAGACACAAGCTATGAAATCAATACTACACTCATGTACAAATTATATATGGAGTATATTTTTCAAGGAATAATTAAATGATTACTATTTACTGAAAACACATGAGTAAAATAGATGATGATGTTTATAAACTATGAAAACTAAATGAATGGTGAAAAGGATAAATTTTCAAAGTGCATTTGGGTGATAGATGCCTATGTGCTTAAGTGGATACTAATATGAATGTATGTGTGTGTTACATGTGTTCCAATTATGTTCTACTCATTTCCCTTGGTTACTGGGCAGCAGTCTCTCTTCTTTCATCAACTCTGTTATGTAAGATCTGAACCTAGTGTATTTCATAATCTTTTAAACACTATTAAGCCTCATGTTTGCGTCCATCTGATATGACCTAGAGAATATGGTGCTGAAGTGAATATACTATCAAATCTATCAATTTCAGTCATATCTTCCATTTGATCTTCACCTATCCTATGGATCTCATCATCTGTTCTGTGTAATCACCATTACCCTACCACAGAAAACTCATAGCATTCTCATTTTTTTTTTCTGTTCTGTACTGGGGATTGAACCAGGGATGTTTAACCACTGCACCACATCCCCCGCCCTTTTTATTTTGTACATTGAAACTGGGTCTCAGCAAATTTCTGAGAGTCTTGCTAAATTGCTGAGGCTGGCCTAGAACTTGTAATCCTCCTGCCTCAGCCTTCTGAGTCACAGGGATTACAGGCATGCGCCATAATGCAAAACTTAGGCTTATTGCTTCTTAACTGTCAGTTATATTCTGTGTTTATGACCAGGAAACCAATGAGAAATTATGATTATTTTCATTTTTTTTAGAATGAATCTACCTGAGACATGATATGCTCTTTCTAGCCCTTTAACTGATAAATCACAAAATTTATTCTGCTTTTTCCATATAAATTTGGTCTATCAAACACTGGACGCTGAGGTCTCAACATCTTAAAACAGGAGACAGGCATATTTTTCTTTTCTCTTGATTCAAATTATATCATCTGGGATTTTTTTCAATTTGAGGAATTAATATTCTTGATTCAACAGCTTTGAATTACAAGGTTGCCAAATAGTCCAGAATCATTTAGATGTTATTTCAGTTATATTAATGAAATATAAAAATTTTGTTTAACTTATCATATCCTTTGAGTCCTAGTAATTGCCATTATATTGTGCATTTGCATTTACCATCAACTTCCAATTACCCAAAAAAATGATGCAGATGAGCAAGAACACAGTTTGTTTTATCTTGCCAAGTTTTTGAGTTGAAGCTTCTAAAAATTATTATCAGCTCATTAAATCAAAAATTATTTTGCACAACAGAGTTAATGAAAGTCCAAGAAATATCTTTTAACTAAATAATTTATTAATAATTATTAAAATAATAGGTACTTTTCATTCTAAAAAGGTTGATTTTAATTTTTTGCTCTTACCTCATTAGGAAGATTATAATACTAAATTAGTGCAGTATGCTTTATTAATGTATTCTTCTAAAATTACTTATTTATGTATTGATGGATTGATATTGAGGATTGGACTCAGGGGTGCTTAACTACTGAGCTACATACCCACATCCTATTTTTACACTAATTTGCACAGGGCCCTCATTAAGTTGCTGAGACTGATCTTAAACTTGAGATCCTCCTGACTCAGCCTCTGAGTCACTGGAATTACAGGCATTGACCACTATGTCTGGCTCCTTCTAAAATCTTAAAGTAGTGTACTAGGTGATACACTGAAAATAGTGAACACTGAATTCCGTATTGTATCATTATATAGGTTTTAAATATTGCTACTAAAATCAAATAACTATTTGTTATAGTCAGCAGGATTTACTTTAGTTAATAAATATTAGAGAATAGGTGTAGAACATAAAAAATGAAATTAAAACAGCCCATATTACTAAAATTTAAAAAAGCTCAACATTTTTTCTTTTCTTTTTTTTTTTTTATTTTTTTTAGCTGTAGATGGACACAATGTCTTTATTTTATTGCTTTGTATGTGGTGCTGAGGATTGAACCCAGGGCCTCACACATGCGAGGCAAGCACTCTACCACTGAGCTACAATCCCAGCCCAACATTTTTTCTAATGAATATGGGGCAAAGGTTTTTTTTAATGGGAAACACTTATATACTCACATATGAAAATATGAAATTTGCTATACTTTAACAAAGACATTTGCCAAAGTTTAAAAACTCATTTATCCTTCAGCTAAAATGTTTCTCTATCTCTGCTTCACTTTGAAGAAAAGTACTTTAAGAAATTTTATTCATTAGTATGTATGTATAATGTCTTCTGAACCATCGAAAGCATCAATATAAAGCAGCAAAAACATGCTTTTTATGAATACTCGTTAACCATGTAAAAAAAAATGAAACTATTGTGATTGATACCTGATATTAAGAAAGTACTTAAGCCAAGACCTTTCCTGCCAACCCAGGGATCCTAGGCCCTGGCCAGTCCCTAGGGACCTGCTTGGGAACCCAGGCTTGGCTCAGGCCTAGGACTGCTCCTGCCAATCTACCAATCTATGCTCGAGCCCACACTCAGGCCCAGGAATACCCCAGCTGACACAAGGGAACCCAGCTCAGGCCCAGGAATGTCCCCGTTGACTTTTATGAGAGTCCAGACTCAGGATGCCCAGCATAGAGTGGAGGTCCACTCTGTGGCTCTTCATTTACAAATGCATTGCTCCCCAGCCCACATCCATCTTGAGACACTGCAGCCATCATCATAGCTCTCCCCTCATAGGAGCCTCCAACTTGGGACAACAGAGAGGGTCTGGAGGCAGCTGCCCAACACCTGCCACAGCACAGCATGCCACAGCCCTGCATCTTCAAACAGGCAGTCCAAAGCCATTGTAAATCCTAAACTTTCAACCCCATCTCTGAAAGTGGTTGCATCCATCTTGGGACACCCCTACTGATTTCTTTAGTTACCTCCTCTACTGCTGCCACCATCTTTAATTGCAAAACTGTTCATCTTGGGACACCTGCTGGGGACTGGAAGAAAGAGCCCCAGGTAAATCAAGATACTTCAATAACAGAATCCATTGACAGTGCAGTTGATGAAATGTGAGAGAAGGAGTTTAGAATGTACATAATTAAAATGATCTGTGAATTAAAAAATAACTTAAATGAGTAAATACGGGCAAAAATTAATTACTCTAACAAAGAAATGAGCAAACACAGGCAAACATTAATCACACCAACAAAGAGATAAGGGAACAAATACAAGTAGCAAATGATTACTTTAAGAAAGAACTAGAGATTCTGAAAAAAAAAAAAACAAATTATTGAAATGAAGGAAACAATAAACCAAATAAAAACTCAGTAGAAAGTATCACACAGACTAGATCAGTTGGAAGACAGAAGCTCAGATCATGAAGACAAAACATACAATCTTGAAAATAAAGTTGACCACACGGTGAAGGTGGTAAGAAATCATGAGCACAATATTCAAGAATTATAGGATAGCATCAAAGGACCAAATCTAAGATTAATTGGAATAGAGGAAGGCACAGAGTTTCAAACCAAAGTAATGCACAACCTCTTGAATGAAATAATATCAGAAAATTTCCCAAACATGAAGAGTGAATTGGAAAACCAAATACAAGAGGCTTAAAGGACACCAAACATAAAAACATTACAACAGATCTACACCAAGACACATAATAATGAAAATGGCTAGCATATAGAATAAGGATAGAATTTTAAAGACCTCAAGAGAGAAGAATCAGCTTCTATATAGGGGGAGACCAATTTAGATCTCAGCAGATTTCTTAACCCAGACCCTCAAAGCCATGAAATCCTGGAACAACATATACCAAGCTCTGAAAGAAAATAGATGCCAACCAAGAATGTTATATCCAGCAAGATTAAGCTCCAGATTTAATAAAGAAATAAAAACCTTTCATGATAAAAGTTGAAAGAATTTGCAAAGAGAAAACCTGCACTACAGAGCATTCTTGGAAAAATATTCCATGAGGAGGAAATAAAAACCAACAATGAAAATCTGCAAAGACAGTAACTACACTAAAGGAAAGGCTAGTCAAAGGAGAAAACAAATCATGTTAAAAACCAAAATAAACCAAAATAATTGGGAATATAAATCCTATTTCAATAAATAACCCTAATGTTAATGGTCTAAACTCATCAATTCAAAGACATGAAATGACAGACTGGCTTAAAAAAACAAAAACAAGGGCTGGGGTTATGGCGCAGTGGTAGTGTGCTCGCCTAGCACGCATGAGGCACTGGGTTCGATCCTCAGCACCACATAAAAATAAAATAAAGATATTCTGTCCGCCTACAACTAAAAAATAAATATTAAAAAAAAAAGCCCAGCAATACACTGTCTTCAAGAGACAAAGATGCCCTCTTTCACCACTTAAATTCAACATAGTCCTTGAAATTCTAGCCAGAGCAATTAGACAAATGAAAGAAATTAAAAAGGATATGAATAGGAAAAGAAGAACTCAAACTATCATTATTTATCAATGATATGATTCTATACTTAGAGAATCAAAAAAATTCTACCAGAAAACTTCTAGAATTAATAAATGAATTCAGCAAAGTAGCAGGATATAAAATCAACACCCAGAAGTCAATTGCATTTCTATACATCAGTGATGAATCCTCTGAAAGAGAAATCAGGAAAACTACCCCATTCACAACAGCCTCAAAAAATAAATTACTTGAGAATCAATTTAACAAAAGAGGTGAAAGACCTCTACAATGAAAACTAAAGAAAGAATTGAACAAGACCTTAGAAGATGAAAAAATCTCCCATGCTCTTGTATAGGCAGAATCAATATTGTCAAAATGGCCATACTAACAAAGCACTATATAGATCTAATGTGATTCCAATTAAAATCCCAACATCATTCCTTACAGAATTAGAAAAGTCAATCATAAAATTCATTTGGAAGAATAAGAGACCCAGAATAGCCAAAACAATCCTTAGCAAGAAGAGTGAAGCAGGAGGCATCACAATACCAAACCTTAAACTATACTACAAAGCTATAGTAGGAAAAACAGCATGGTACTGGCACCAAAATAGACATGTAGACCAATGGTACAGAATAGAAGACACAGAGACAAACCCACATAAATACAGTTATCTTATACTAAACAAAGCTGCCGAACACATACTTTGGAGAAATGATAGCCTCTTCAACAAATGGTGCTGGGAAAACTGGAAATCCATATACAGCAAAATGAAACTAAACCCCTATCTCTCACCAGGCACAACTCTCTCACCAGGCTCATCTCGCACAACTCAAAGTGGATCAAGGCCCTAGTTATTATACCAGAGACCCTGTGCCTAATAGAGGAAAAAATAGGCCCAAAATATTATCACATCGAATTAGGCTCTGACTTAGGCCCCTAAAGCACAAGAAATAAAATCAAGAATCAATTAATGGGATGGATTCAAACTAAAAATCTTCTCAGCAAAAGAAACAATCAATGAAGTGAACAGAGTGCCTACATTCTGGGAATAAATTTTTGCCACACACACATCTGATGGAGCACTAATCTCCAGGATATATAAAGAACTCAAAAAACTTAACACCAAAAAAACAAACAACCCAATCAATAAATGGGCTAAGGAGCTGAACAGACACTTCTCAGAAGAAGATATACAATTGATCAACAGACATATAAAAAAATGTTCAACATCTTTAGCAATTAGAGAAATGCAAATCAAAACCACCATAAGATTTTATCTCATGCCAGTCAAAATGACAATTATCAAGAATACCAACAACAATAAGTGTTGGTGAGGATGGGGGGGAATAGGCACGCTCATACATTGCTGGTGGGACTGCACATTGGTACAACCAATCTGGAAAGCAGTATGGAAATTCCTTAGAAAACTCATAATGGAACTACCATTTTACCCAGCTACCCTACTATTCAGTCTATACCCAAAGGACTTAAAAACAGCATACTACAGTGACACAGCCACTTCAGCATAGCAGCTCAATTCACAATAGCTAAACTGAAGAGCTAAGATGCCCTTCAATAGATGAATGGATAAAGAAACTGTGATATGTATACATAATGTAATATTACTCAGCAATAAAAGAGAATAAAATAATAGCATTTGTAGATAAATGGATGGAGTTGGAAATATTATCCTAAGTGAAGTAAGCCAATCCCCAAAACCAAAGGCCGAATGTTTTCTCTGAGAAGTGGATGCTTATCCATAATGGGGGGGTGGGGGGTGGCAGAATTTTGTCAATGGGGAGGGAGGTGTGCGGAGGGGCCTGGGGGCAGGAAAGGTGGTGGAATCAGATGGACTTCATTCCCCTAGATATATGTATGACTGCACATATAGTGCAACTTCACATAGCGTACAACCAGAGAAATGAAAAATCAAGCTCCATGTGTGCACAATTAATCAAAATACATTCTGCCATCATGTATACCCTATTAGAATAATTAAATAAGATAAAATCATAAAATATAAATTACTTAAAGCAATGAAATTAAAGATAAAGTAAATGGTTTTCACATATGCTATCCAATAACAGCATTCAAGAGTGGCTATACAATGTAAATTTAGAAGTGCTAACAGTGTAAGTTCCACTTAATGATATTCCTGTAAGACGTTTATATTCTCTTGTCTTACTGAGAAATTTTATATTTAACTTTAATTTCTCTTTATGAGAGTTTTTCCTCAAAAACTACTGGAACAATAATAAAAGCTTAGATCATATTTCCCCAACACAATTTCTCAAAAATGTGTGAAACATATTCACAAATAAAACTATTTTGTTGATGTTATATGTCATTTTTATCATTGTTTTCTGTGTATAATGTGATATAAACATTATGTAAAAACTAATTTTTGGATCACTACATTGGTTGGCTGTATTATTTTTAATGTAGAAATGCTAAGTAAAAATACTGTCAAGTTTACTTACCATATTTCAATTAAAAAACATGCAAATGAAAGAGTATTCAATTTATATTAATTTAATACTTTTATTAAGGCATTTATATAATTCATTGCACAAATATAATTAAAACTAAACTGAAAAATTTTAGGAGTATAATCCTCTTAGATATAACTAGAGTTAATAACCTGTCCTAGTTAATGATTTTTAAGCCTTCTCGTGTATTCCACAACTCAAAAAAACGTTAAATACACAAATTCATATCAAAATGAGTTATTTAAAAATTACCACCCATGTGCAACTGAAACATTTACAAATAGACATTATTAGCCCCACAGAAGTTCCCTTCATACTAACTCAGATCTAAGTGGCCAAAGTTAGGATCCTGGCCTTTTAAAAAGTGTATCCTAGGAAAAATTCACACAAGGGTAGCTGGAGGCCCCAAAGTCCTTACTATAGGCTGAAAAGTGACCTAAAAATTAACCTGTTCTCAGAGGGACCAAGTTTCAAGTCACTTTAATCCTTGAACTGGTCTGAAGGTATCTTCATTATTTTCTCATATCATTTTTTGTTATTTAAAATATAAAACTATTTAAATTGTCTTTTGGTGATCAATATACTCAAAGTACTATTTTAAAATTTAATATTTCCTTTGTTTATAATAGCAAAAGAAAAAGAAACACCTTAAGAACCTATCAATAGAGTTGAGCTAAATACATCAAGTTTTAATTAAACTACATAATTCTATACAAAGAATTTCTAAAATGAGTTGTATTTTTATTCAATAAACTTTCGAGAATTTATTGAGAGAAGCAGCATAACACCTCTATAAGCTCACAATACTGTATTTGCATTTAAGAACCCCTTCAAGAAAAGTTTTAAAAATTTATTTTTTCACCAAATACAAAATTTGTTTTGAATTCACGTGGTAATAAACCTAGCTTCAACTTATGTAAGTTTCTTCATGATATTTGTTTACTTTATTTGGCATGAATTTTCATATGCTCAACTATAGACATACTGATGTGTTTTATAGGGGTCTTCAACAATCCTGCTCAATTGCTTACACCCCATCACCCCTCTGAAGTGTGAATACAATTCTTAATCCTTAAACATATTCAGTCTTGAGGTTTTCAGAAATGTGATTGTGGACCGGAAACACAATTCCCTCATCATAAAATAAAAAGGCAACCATCCAAAATTGTATTTTTTCAAATATACTTGTACACATGGGTTTGAAAATTGACAAATAAATGTGTGTGTGTGTATACATACATACATAAACACACACACACACACACCATGGTTTTAACATTATTTATTTTGGAAGAGTTCAATAGGAGATGGATGAGGTTGGAATTTTACTCTCTAATTTTTATGTCCTGCATTATTTCATAAGTTAACTTGCATACATTCTGTAATTTATGGTTTTAAAAAAGAATTTCCAGACCAGTCATTTTCCTGCTATGTACTTGATTGAGATGAACATAATCTTCTGTTAGTCATAAAAGTTTTATTAAACCTTGTTCTCGACCTGTTTTCCTTGAAAACTTGTTGGATTTTTTTTTCCCATTAGTGACTTGTGAGTGGCTTCACTTCTTTTTCTCCTCCGTTATCCACCATATTCCTGGATCTATTCTTCTCTCACCAGAATCCTACCCTTAATCTCATCTTTCAGAGCAGTCAGTTGTTTAATTAAAAATTTCTATTAATTTTTAGACTATTTTTTCCTAATTTATGCCATTTATAGTATACCAGACGAGCAACCACCAATATGCCCTGAGGTCTATGCCTAGGATGTTTTCACTACTGCATCAAGCAATTAAAAATACATATTATGAATATACATGTATATATGTTGAATAAGACAGAATGAGGGAATATAATAAATCAAGTATACATGTTTTTGGCTTTACTGAACAATATCAAGAATTGTAATCAATGTCAGAATTGGGAAGAACCAGCCAGGCGTGGTGGCACACACCTATAATCTCAGCACTTTGGGAGGTTGAGACAGGAGAATCGCAAGTTCAAAGCCAGCCTCAGCAACTGCGAAGCGCTAAGCAACTCAGTGAGACCTTGTCTCTACACAGAACACAAAACAGAGCTGGGGATGTGGCTCAGTTGTCGAGTGCCCCTGAGTTCAATCCCCAGGACCAAAAAAAAAAAAAAAAAGAATTGGGAAGAACCCTGTAAGGACAATGATACAAACAAAATGCAGTTGAAGTTTACAAGATGCTATCTTATCATTTTAATATATTTAAAATGCATATGTAATCTACATAAACATTTCCAGAATTATACATTCTTATTCATAATTAAATATATATCTCAGAAATGTATATATTTATCTACAATATTTAAATAACATTTATTTAGCTTTATCATTATATATTCATGCTTGTTTACTCTAGGAGATTTGGAATCTATAATATTCAGCTTCAAAAATTATGTTTAATATTCTAAATAATGTAATTAGTTTTATTTGTATATTTAGCTTATTTTATATTTTTATGAGCATTTATTACATAAGCATTTCTGTTTAATATTGCAGTTCCCTAAAATCTACTGGATGAGTACATTCAATTCCCCAACACTTAATAGAGAATATTTTTAAAACCAGGGTGAACCCTCTGGAGTCTGTATGTCTGTGACAATACCATAATATTTAATTGATTTTATTGTTGGAAGAAAAAAAACAATTGATTACTTAATGCAGAAGCAAATTCTTCACTACACTTTTATTTCAATCTACTGTAATATGCTCAATTCCTAGAATTTCAGAAATATTCTTTAAATTAAAAGAACAAATCAATTTTAATGTAAACCATGGTTGAACTGGGGATTATTTAAAATTCTAGTTTACTTAATAGCTATTTCTTTTTATTAATGGGATGAAATTAAATTATTCTATGATTTCATATTTTAACATTAAAACTAGTATTAAGTATCCCTATAATGTCTTTGAAGTACATTTTACAAAACCATTTCTTTGGAAATCAGATTAACTTTTATTTGAGTCCACTCTAAACAAGCCATCTATTGTTACTATTTTTTGCTGATATTTATCTTTAGATTGTGTGTTAAATAATTAAGTAATCACTAGGGCTAAACCATGAAGATGAATTCTGATGTCTTCGGTATCATTTGGTTATGTAAATCAACCTCAATGGTTTAGTTTTACTATGTTAAGGTCTGATTAAAGTTATCTATGGAAAGTTTGTGCAAGCCAAAAAATAGATTCATCCTCTTCTATGATTAGATCAACCTACCCATAGCAGCAAAGCTCTCATATACTACCTGTGGGTTGAAAAATAGAATACTCAATTAAGTTTTGCTCAATTAAGTTTTCCTGAATTAAAATGTGCATATAGACTCTCTATTGTATCTATTATAGTGTCTTATAGTCAAGTGGTTATATATAATTATGTATATTAACATTGTCTTAATTTTTCTAAATATGGACATGCATGTTTTTATTTAACTGACTTTCTGCACTAGAATATTTTACTTGTTTGTCCTGTTTATAATAACCCCTTTGAGAAGCATTAATATATGCAGCTTAAGTTTAGAAATAGCTTAAATTTAGAAATGTTATGCTTATGAACTGACAGTATCAGTTGTCACACACAGTGACCATATATCAAGGAATTACACTAGCATTAGGTAGAACAGCAGGTCCATTTGTTCAAATGCTCACTGAACATATGAGTGATTTTCTCTAACAAGGTCCCCAGGGAACCAACTTGCATCCATCACTGCTTGCATCCTAACTGGAAGATAACTATTTTAAACTCCTGCTAAAATGTGTGATGTTTTAGGATTGAAATAAATTATATGTCAGGAGCCAGAGAGCAATAGACTGTTGGACTGCATTCTGAAGAAAATATGACCAAGCCATCAACTGCTGATTGGTCAAATTTTCATTATTGTTCTTATATTTTATGTATTATAAATATGGAAAAAAGATTAAAAAGTAAAACTCCACTAGATTATTATCGCATAAAATTATGCACTTTGATTTTTCTAGAATTTGTTCACACAATTACAATTTTTAATTTTCAGATGGGTATAGAACATAAAAATATGTTTTATATATGTATAAAATACAAAAATGTTTTATGTATGATTTTAATACAATATGTAAAACAGTTAGCAGTTTTCTTGAATTCATTTATTTTCCCAAAAAATTAACTTCCTTATTTACTGGGGCTCATATTATTGTAAACAAACTTAGAAAATACCTTCCCTTTGAATGTATGTGGAATGACTGGGTTCTTTTCTTCCTTCCTTCCTTCCTTCAACCTTCCTGCCTTCCTGCCTTCCTTTCTTTTCTTTCTTTCATTTTTATTCTTTCTAGTTATACATGACAATGGGATCTATTTTGATATATTTATGTAAACATGGAATATTATGGCAGAAGTGATGAAGGGTCACTCCTTTAATGAGACTGAGTTACACACAACTCCATACTAGCATACTGGAACAGAAGAGATTCTCCTTATTAGCTTGAAAAAAGCAAATTACTATGTTATGAATTAACCAAGAAAAGAAGGCCACAGGTTTGGGAATGGGGACCTGCCTCAGGAATCTGAGAACCTGCCTATAAAACCTGAGATCCAGATGATAAAATTGAGCCATGCTTGAATTCTTGACCCATGGAAACCTCGAGATAGCAAATGAGTATTTTTTTAAACCACTGAGTTTGTGTAGTTTGCTATTCAGAACACAAAAACTACTGTTATATAGCCTAATTAACCTAAAATTAATATTATTGCTTGAACACCTTGGAGTAGTACTGAAGTTCTGTAACTTTGGTTATAAAGCTTGGACTCAAAATTGACAACCATCTAGAAGGACAAAATGTCAGAATTTCCTTCAAATAATGCAAAGGAAGGAATGCAGAGATTCGGAGAGAGTCATGGAGAAGGTTCAAACTCTTGAGTCACTGCTTACCCATGGCTCTGAGTGACACAGATAGACAGTTCTTTCAACAGAGCTTTAATAGGGGTGCCATTTATTATGCTTGAAAGGCTCTGTGCTGGCTGCCTTATATAGGTAGGAGACTATGGCAGGAGATGATGACAGGGAAAGGGGTTCTCCTGCCTTGATGGGATTCAGATACAATAGAGCTCGGTGGTGATGCTTAATTCTCAGAAGTAATGTGAATTTGCTACCACAACAAACCAAGAGGGAATGAGTATTGGAGCAGGTGGTGTGCAACTTATTAAATATTTTGAAATATATTGGTGGAAAAATTCTAAAGTAGATCAGCAGATATTCAATGAAAAGTGATGTTGAATGGGTTTATGATTTATTAATCTGTTTCAGATGATGCAAGCCTGTTTACATTGCCAGACCCCTTCAATTAAACAGAGGTCTTAGTCTCTCCTCCATTGAAGACGAGTCTGTATTCAGCTACTCAGTTATGGCAACCAGGAAACAGAACAGGGACCAGCGACAAAGTCTAAACCCCAAGACAGGACCCCAGTGATGGACTTCTTCCAGCCACACTCTCCCTGCCTACAGTTATAATGTGCTACAGCAGTCCTTTCAAATTTTTAATCCACTAATTAGGTCATAGGTCTCATGACCTAATCCTTTTACCTGTAAACATTCCTGCATTGTCTCACACATGGGTTTTCAGGGAATATCTCTTATACAAACTAGAACAATTATCAATAAAAAAATAAGATACATGTCATGCACAATTGGTTCAGAAATAAAACTGCATGGCTTGTTACATTCAATATTTTTATAAAAGTGTAGGAAACTGAATCAGACAATTCCCTTGATGATAGACATTTGCTTTTATTTGATGAGCAGGGGTCTCCAGGTCTGTATTTCTAGAGGTGTAGAAAGCAGGAGACTAAAAGAAAAAAAAAAAGAATAGACTAATCATTAAATTCTTTAGAAATTATGGTAGCCAACCCCACTGTTTCAAGGCTCACAGAATCAAAATTTTCTGAGCATACGGCCATAATTTAATGTTATAAAACAGTGCTACTCTCTTCAGCAGGGCTCTCTAAGCAGGGCTTATGAGATTAGTCTTTTCTTCCTTGTTTGTATGATTAGCAAAGTATTTCATTTTCAGACTTCTAAGGATTGATTGTCTTAAAAATGTATATAAGCAATACTACTCCATCACAAAAAATAAAAAAAAAATCCTTTCAGGCAGTTTATAGATTATAAATAATGCGGTAATTATAATAGTGTCATAGATAGGATTAACCTCTGTCATTACTTTGGTTTATAGCAATTATTATATGTGAATGAAAGATAAAAGCAAGCAAAAATATTAATATGTTTGTTTTTATTCATCTCAAAGCCTGTTTTATTGAAACATTTCATGATACAAGGTTTTAAAAAGGAGGATAATTTTGAAATAATTTTTGGTATGTATCAACACAAAATATATAGTGAAAAATACATAATTATTTCAATGTATTGGTTTTATTTTTATATTTAAATTAACATGATTTTTAAAAGATCTGACCTTTAAACATTCATAATAACCACATAAGTACTATTGGATAAGTAAGAAAACCAAATTTTAAACAATTTTTACAAACACAGGAAAAAATTGAGATCAATCTATATTTGTATCTGATTATTCACACATCTTCTAACATATCTCATTCTTTTCTTTGAAAGTAAGTAAATGCTGAATTAGAATTATTGGAGTAGCTACTTGCCTGATATTTAAATGCTGAATTTTGAATCAATGACAAGGATTAAAATTGACTAGTTTACATAATGTGCAGAAGTATAGAAAGAAAAATCCACAGCATAATTGTAGGGACTTAAATACTGAATAATTTCTGCATTTTCAAATAAGTCCATTAATGTGACACATAAATTCGTGAGCATTTATGAGCAATTAATATTCTGAAAGTTAGTGGATCTAGATTTTTTATATTATCCTTCCTAGAGTGGAGCTATTTACATGCTCAGACCAAATTAACTACTCCCATCTATTTATCTTTGTTTTTCCCAGTAAATGTGATTTCTATATTTTAAATCACAAATGAACTTAATTGCCATGGGTTGAGATACCATATTTGTACTTGAAAACACAGCCAACTATTCATCAAGATTTAACATATCTTTACCACTACCAGACGAAGCCAAAACATTTGTTTCTCTACCAATGATCCTTCATATCCCAAGGAAGCAATCAGATTATCAAACTAAATAATAATATTTTTGTTGTAAAAATACTGTCAAACAACCTATGCCTTGGGTGGTAGTAATAATGAAGTAAAATGTGAAAAACCTTCTTCATTACTCAAATCAGTGCTTCATTACTTTGAGCTATGATTTTTAAAAGAAAATGCTATATTAAATTTCAGAATATAGTATGTCTTTTCTGACAACTCTTTATTTTCATGATTGTTTCTGTAGAAAATAATAACCACGTATTTAACAGAAGATTTGGAATCAGAGAAAACATCCTTAAGACTTGTTCTCATTCATCCTCAAAATTTGCAAAGTTAGCTTTTACTGTGAAATGCTATATGGATTTAGATAAATAGTAATCCAAAGGCCAAAGTTTTTTATTTGTGTTATTTTTAATTTTTTTTTTTGCAATTCCAGCATCATATAGATTTCATATGATTTTAAATATATATGTACACCTCTAAGACATTAAAAATACTTTGTTTTGGGGTCAAATGTGGTGACTCATTCATATAATCCCAGATTGAGGCCATCCTTAGAAACTTGGTGAGACCCTCAACAACTCATACACTGTCTCAAAATTTAAAAAAAGGACTTGGGATGTAGTTCACAGGTGGAGCACCCCTGGGATCAATCCCCAGAATAAAAATAAATACAGACACTGGCCACTTTTTTGCTAAACATGACACAGCCTTACAATCAGTAGTACTTTTCTTTGAAATGAGTATTTAATGTCATTGCAAAATCTTTTTGAATTTTAGCATTAAAACTGAAAGTTTATTGGAAATAAATAACATTTTTAAACAAAGTTTTTCCCAAATCATCTAGTTTTAGCAGTTTTCTAATATGGAATTAAAGGCATGGGATATACCACATGATTTTAGTATAAATTTCAGGTTAAAAGTTGGGAAAGTGCCCAGTTGAAAAAAATTAGAAACATCAGTACAATATGTCAAGAACAAAATCACCATTTATGAAGGAGAAAATAGGTTAAATATTAAATTTATAATAAATGGATTTGCTGCTCACATTGTTCTGATAACAGAAGTGTGCACACACAGAAGTCAATGATATTCAAGAGATAAAGCATACTGATAGGACATAACAAAGAGGCTAGAAGGGACAAAATGTGTATCACAGAATAACTGTGTGGTAAATCAATTCCAGGCAGATTTTTTTAAGTATTAAAATGTGATACTTAACTGATTTCAGAATGTAGAAGGTAGATAATTTGGGGGAAGAAATTACATAATTACAAAAAGGATGCACTATCACTTGTATTGTTGTTTGATGTTGCTGCCTATCTGGGTGTGTGGATGGGTAAACTGCATGAAAGGACAGAGATCCTTTAGTGAGATGTGCTGGCAGTATCAATCCAGGCAACACAAAAAAATGGCCTGACTAGAAGAGAGTTTCTTGTTCAATACCTCAAAGAAGAAAATGGATTACACAGGTAAGGACGGACACGTTATTAAGGATGGAACTCCAGATGTCAATGAATAATGGTAATAAAAGTTAGCTCTTATTCTGTATTGATGCCATCGATAGCAAAGACTTTTGAAATAATATTCAGTAAGTATATGATAAATATGAGAAACAATATTTGAGAGTTTGGGAACTATGACTGATATAATCAGAACGTGATTCAAATTAATTGTATTTATTGTTAGAGCATTAGAAAAGAAAGGAAGATAAAAATATAAGATCTAATTCATAATATGGTGCATTAAAGAAAGAAAAAGAAGACCAAAAGAAATAGAAAACAAAATTTGTAACGATGTTAGGAATCTGAGGAAGGAGATATTCTGTGGAAGAAATAGAGTAGCAAATTAAAAACACGATATGTTTATTTACAAATGTAATTTTATTCAACAAATGTGTAAAACCAGAGTTTCTAGCACTATAGATTCTAATGTGGTATTTCAAAATATTAACCATCTTTTTAAATATAGGACAAAACACACATGCGAACTAAAAACTTCAGGAACTTTGTGTCCACTATCACAATATTAATATCAATATCAGTGCAAGTTTCATTAGCAAGAAAATGAAAATTAATATAATTGTTATAAATTCTGATATATACATACATACACACACGTACGCACAGACATATGTAAAATAGTAAGAATTTCTCATCTCCCTAAGCAAGAAATGTTCATAGTAAAATCACCCTCATAAAATAAAAGCACTTTAAAACTAGATTGGTCTTGTCCATTATAAGGGTTAGAGAAAACTATATTAAAAGTCGTCCTCAATGCTTAAGATAAAGAACCTAAACACAGTGGGAAATTATCTTCACCTTGTCAAATCAGCCTCCATAAAAGAACATGGCCTCTTGGAGAATATGACAACTTTTATAGTTCTGGAAGCATGTACTGAGGTAATAGACTGGGTAGATTTGTCCATCTCATCTAGCTTATATCCTAAAAGCTTCTAACAAATCCTGAATAACAATATCATCAATCTTGTGAGTAGGAACCCCTGAATGCTGCTGTATATCATATCAACAGAAAGGCAGCAGAATAGGTAGCTGTCAAACAGCAGTATTTAGTGAGGAAGAAGGTCATAAATTCCCAGTAGGAAATTATAGACAGAAAAGTTGGCAAATTCAGTTATACACATACATATTTCTGAACTAAATATACATATATATGTATATATCTACACACACATTTACACACAAATGCCTTCATCATTTTATCTTCAATTTAGACTTCCTTATATTACCATATAAGAAATATAATTCCCAAATAATTTAAACCTATCTTAATTAAAATATTGATATCCATATTATTCTGTGAGCATAAATTCAAGTTGTATATGAATGTTCACTTTGGTAATACAGATTTATTAATATCTCTTTCACAATAGCTTGATGCTATAAGCATCATAAAAATAGCATAAAAATCATGCAAATATCTTACAATCATTCATTATTTTTGTAGAATTTTTTAAACTAGATCCTCACAGAAAGGCAAATTAGATGTCATTACCATTTTTTAACTATAGTATTGTGACTGTATGCTACAAATAACAGAATCCTCTATATAGATAACATAAATTATAATAGTTATAGAATCCCAAATAAATTAAGTGACTTAAAAATGTCTTATTTGCAAAAGATAATAATTAACACAATATTGCCAGCAGTTAATATAAACACTGCAATTTTAAAGAACTCATGACGGTGCTGTTAGGCCCACCTAGATAATCTCCTCTTCTTAAAATCAATTATGCTGCATGATGTAACATAAGCAAGAACGACAAGAATGACAGCTCAGGATCTATGCCACTCACGAAAGAGGTGTCTATAGGAAGTCCAGACAGGATCCTAGGGGGATCATCTTAGAATTCTGCCAATCAGCACTGAGCACTGTGGCGCTCACCTGTAATCCTAGAGACTCAGGAGGCTAAGGCAAGAGGATTGTAAGTTCCAGGCCAGCCTCAGCGACTTAGTCAAGCCCCAAGCAACTTAGTCAGAACCTATCTCCAAATAAAAAATTTAAAAAGGGTTGGAGATGTAGCTCAAATATATTAACACATCTATTATGGTAAAGCTCCCCTTATTTAATGCCCAGGACAAAAAACAAAAACAAATACAACAACAACAAAAAACCAATACTTCCAATCAGTCATATTTAATTAAATCTTTCAGTGTTGTAAGGTGTGTAGCTTGTAGGTATATATAGCCATGTAATGATGTTTTGGACTTATAAGATGTCCCATAAGACAACAATGGAGCTGAAAGGTAATTATCACCTAGTATTTTTATCATATTTTTTATATGTTTAGGTACACAAAGATCATTGCATTACAATTGCCTATAATATTAAGTACAATGAAATGCTTATAGACTAGGGAAAATAAGCTATATCATGTTGCCTAGATGCTATAATGTCTCAGCTTGTGTGAGTACACTCCAGATGTTTGTACAATGATAAAATCAGCCAAGGGCGCATTTCTCATAATGTTTTCCAAGCATTAAATGACTAGAGTCCCATGTCTAGCTCTTGAAGTAGAGTTCCTGACATCTGTGTATAATTCACAATGCAGGTGATCCATACATTAACACAAAGGCTTTGGTGAAATGATCTAAATTATCACAGCAAAGTATCACGTTGCATGAGACTAAGTCATTGGGGCCACACTATTTAAATTTTTTTCTAACACATTTATTAATTTATTAATTTATCTTCAAATTTATTAACAGATTATTATTACTCTTGCATGAAAATACTTTAGACTTTCCCCATATGTCTATCTTTTCATTTTTTAAATTATATGACCTTATATTGTTTTGAATAATATAAACAACAATATTTTACTAGAGCTTTTAGAAATCTTTCAGCATATCATTTTTCTATAATTATGGAGTCCATCCATGTGGCCATAAACTCCCCTGAATAGATTCTGATCAGTTTGGATGCTAGGATTTATCTTTGCCATTGTTTCTCTATTGAAGGCTCTAAAATTCAGCATCTGTTAATGAAAATGGTTTTTATAAACATAAAAAACAATTGATATTTTTGCCAAAAATCATTTCTAAAAATTCAGTCAGATCTATAATAATCAATAAAGATAAGTCAAAGGAATAATGTTTGGGGAGTTAGGAAGACAAATTTACTTGCTCATTTGTTAAATAGCCTTATCATAATAATCAAATCAAAATATTTTAAAGTATTTTTATACGTTTTCAAAGTGTGTGGAGACAATTACATTCGAAGACATTGTCTTTATGTTATAACTTGTTTATGTAACCAATATAATTTATGTAAAAGAACTATAACTAAAATCTGCTTTTCTCATTTTTATGAAAGAACATTAACTTGACATATGTGAAATAAGTCATTTTCAAGACACTACTAGATCTTCTCTCCTTACAAATATAATTAATTGTATTATTGATCTTTTTGTAATTCTTCATTGTTTCACTTCAAATATGTTCTGCAAAATAATTTAAGCTATATTCTCTTAAAAATGTATTTGTGATAGTTTTCCCTATTTCTTTTAATCAAGCAAAGTTTGGAAAATCCTCTCTTGTGTTTTCCTCTAACACACCATCTTGGCCAAAAGTGACAGTAACATGGCAGAATGCCAGAACTGTCAGAACTCTGAAGACAGCAGATAAATGATATCAAATAATTATGAATAATAGTTTAAGAGGGAAGAAAGGTTATCTTTCTTGTCATCAAGAAAGTCTGGGAATTTGAAAGTCTCTCATTTTCAACAGAATGTTACAATGACTAGCTATTCAAAATCTGAAAAAAAAACATATCAAGATACTATAAAATAATTTACATTCTAAAGAAACTTTTTCAAAATAAATTGCTGAGGAAAATGTGTCTACTTTATCCAAGTATCTAGAAATATTTCAGCTTTTGTTTCCATTGCATTTAAATTATCAAAGCATTTTATTTTTATTCAAGCACACACTCACTAAAGATTCTCGTTGTCCCACTGTAGCATTTAAGTATAAAAATGACAATATGGTAAACTGAATAAACTATTTGACTCTTAATTATTTAATTTAAAATAAAAGATAGGAAACCCTAATTAACAGTATTTATATTTATATATATTGAAAGTATTTTTGATAGTGTATATAAGTCATGCATCACAATAATATGGATATATTCTGAGAAACACATTATAGACATTATAAAGTATACTTATACAAACTAACATAGCTATGACATCCTTGGGTGATATAATCGTATGAAAGCAGAATTGTATAAGCCAGCTATCATTAATGGAAATATTATGTGGTACATGACTGCATTTATGTTGTACAACATAATGTTTTTATATATGTATACCTTGTGGAATGACTAAATTGGGCTAATTAACAGTGCAAAATCTGACATATTTTTATTTTATTTTGTGTGAGAATGCTTGAAATTACTGCCCACATATTCAAGTATACAGTACGTTATCAACCATAGTAATCATGACATATAATACTAGATCTTTTGAAATTATTCCCTACCTAACTCACATTTCATATCCTTTGACTAAAATCTCCACAACTTCCCCACCCTTAGGATCTAGTAACCACCATTCTACTCTCTGTTTCTATGAGTTTAAATTTTTTCATTCCACATATATGTGAGGTTGTACAGATTTCATCTTTCTGTATCTCTTATGTCTTTTAATATAAATGTCCTCCCAGTTCATCCATATTATCAAAAATGAAAAGATATTCTCTTTCTTGAGTCTGAATAATAATATACTGCTTGCCAGGCCACATTTATTATTCATTCATTCAGTGATAAGTGCCTTAGTTGATTCCATATTTTGACTGCTGTGAGTAATGATGCAATCAAGGAACATGAAAGTACACATATCCGTTTGACTATTGTGTCATTTCCTTTGGACCTACATCCAGTAGTAGGACTGCTGAATCACGTGACAATTCCATTTTTAATTTTTTCAGGAAACTCCATACTGTTACTTTCTCACCCACAATATACAAAGGTTTCCTTTTTCTCCGTCATCCTTACAAACATGCTTTTTGATTTTTTAATATAGTAGCCATTCTAAAATGAATTGAAAACTTAAATGTAAGACTTGGAACTATAAAACTACTAGAAGAAAACATAGGAAATTTTTTTCAATGATGTTCTGGGCAAGGTGTTTTTTTTTTTTTTCTTATTTGATATAACTAAAAGGTAAAATGTACAGGCAACAAAAGATACATCAAACTAAAAACTTTCGCAGAAAAGAAAATAATCACAGGAAAGAGAAAACATGCAAGGCATACAAGCAATTCAATAGTAAGATAACAAATAATCAGACTAAGAAAGGGGCAAAGGACCTGAATAGACATTTCTCAAAAGAAGACATATGATGGGCCAATGCACATTTGCAAAAATGCTTAACAACTTTAATTATCAGGAAAATGCAAATTAAAACCACAATGATGTCCCTCTTAGAGTAAATGCAAGTTCAGAACATCATACATTATTGTCCTAATTTTATTTGACAAATATACCATATTTGTAATTCTGAATCAGTTTTTCAAACACAGCATATTTTGGGTACAAATTCTCTTGTTTTTTAAGGAATACTAGTCTAAACATAATAAGATTTATCTTTTTCTGTCACTGTTTTATTCTGATTAATAGAAGAGGAAAAAGTCCTGGGTATCTGATGGCACTTACATCTACAAAAGTGTGTCAGCAAAAGTTTGTGTGTGTGTGTGTGTGTGTGTGTGTGTTTCTTTATTAGGTCTAACTTTTCAATTTTTAACTTACAACTAAGAAGGATTTCCATTGATAAGGAGTAGATAAAGATAAACCACTGATTTTTTTTTTTTTAGGAAGCTTTAAAGCAACACATCATTTTTTCATTAACGAGTCCTTTAGACTATCTTAACTTCTCAGGAACGTTTTTGAGAATTGCCTCTTTCAGTACCTGGAATTAGAACCAGCTCTCTGAACTTTGAACTGTGATCAACTATTAATGGTAAATGAGTTCTACAAGGTTACCATCACCATGTAGATTTTCTGAACTACTGCTGAGACTTATTTTTTTCCTGGATTTGTAAATAAGAGAACTCATATTTTATTTTGTAAAGTGATCACATGCAAAATACAGGAGCACTGCACCTGTGAATTTTAAGTGATAAAATATAAAATTTCATAACATAACTTCAGTGTTTCTTATAGTTTGAATCTGGAACATCTTCTCGAAGACCTGCATTAGAGCCTGTAATCCCAGCACTTAGGGAGGCTGAGACAGGAGAATCACGAGTTCAAAGCCAGCCTCAGCAATGATGAGGCGCTAAGCAACTCAGTGAGACCCTGTCTCTATATAAAACACAAAATAGGGCTGGGGATGTGACTCAGTGGTTGACTGCCCCTGAGTTCAATCTCCAGTACCAAAAAAGTAAAAAGAAAAAAATGACCTGCATTAGAGTACTGGTCCTCAGCTTAATGCTATTGGAAGGTGGTGGAAACTTTAAGAGTAGGACCTAGGGGGAGGGCTTTAGGCCTTTGGAGTGTGTCCTTAAAGGGAATGAGACCCTTTCCCTTCCTCTTTCTCTCCTTCACATCCTGGCAACCAGATGAGCAGCTTTGCTCAGCCACATGCTCCTGACTCTGATATCTCCCTCACCAGAGGCACAAATAAGGAGGGACTGAGACCTCCACAGGATGAGCCAAAATAAATATTTTCTCTTTTTAAGTTGATCATTTCAGATATTTGTTAAAGTAATGGAAAACTGGCTAGCACAATATTCCTGTTTATACCAGGAATCACTTTTCAGTTAAGAATCCATTTGGCAGAAGCATTCTCAAATGCTGAAGGTGCACATCACCTTTCTCTGTACCTCACTATGAGGAAACATTAGGGAGACACAGTTTATACTCATGCGTGACAAAAATAAAGTTTTGTGGTTGGCTATATAAGCCTTCAATAATGTAGTTTAAGAAAACAAGGATAAGAATCAGTAATTAATTAGGCATTAGTTGAGTCATTTTGTCAAATAAGATAAAAAAAAGACTGGCCAAGAAATACAAGAATGGTAAATGAAAATGGCTAGGGAATTCAAGAGATTTGAAGAAAAAGGAGGGAATTGATCACTATAAGAAACTCTCTTGTGAGGCTGGACAGTAGCAGCTTACTGGGTAAAAACCTGACCCTCTACAGTGTACTACATTGCTAAGGTACGAGGTCTAGTAGGTTATGTATATTAAATAATTTTCTGTTTACAATATTTAAAACTTAGGATGGATTTACTTATTGCTCTATAATGTTGTATGGAGCCCAATTAAAAGTCAAGCAGCATCTTCATAAACATATCCACATATACATGCTATGTATATAAATTCATAAACATAAATGTTTTATATATATATTCTACATATGCATAGCTAATAATCTAACACACATACATATAAATTCGATATACTATAAATCCCTGTACACACATGCATAATAAACATACAAGTAAAATTGTAAACTAGTCACTTTTCTAGGGTTCCATTTCCCTGAGATTTGACTTTTCCTTGGATTTGACTTTTTTAGAAGTTATGATATCCAATGCTAATTCCCAAACCTAGTGAGTTACTTTATTTTTTTAAATTGTTTTATATTTTCCCAATTGATTAAATGCAGCACTTTTTCATTCTATTAAAGTTGTGGTCAGGTATATTTTATTACTTATTTACTTCACTTGTCCTTATTTAGAGCTGAACATTTTTTATAACTGTGGCAAGAATGTTAATATATAAACATAGATTCATATTTTAATCCATCATTCTCCTTGCTTGCTATACATATGTAATTTATAGTTTAACCTAAAATTTTCTAATATAATTTTGATGTTTCCCACTGTGATATCATTTAAATGCCCTTTGTAAAACCATGGTCTTCAGAAACTGAGTATCTGGGGTCAAATTGATGGCTCTCACTTTGTTTTCTGTGTTATCTTGAGTAAATATTTCAATTTCTTGGTAATTCAGTTTCCTTACTTGTGAAATAAAGATTAATAATAATAATAATATTATACATCTGCCACAGCATTATTATAATTATTAAATGAGTTAGTATATGTAAGGTAGGTACTATGTTCCATTGCCTGAAACATAATAATTATTCCATAGATTATTATTATTATTATTATTTTTTGGTACTGGGGGTTGAACCTCGGGGTGCTTAACCACTGAGCCACATCCCCAGGCCTATTTTGTATTTTATTTAGAGACAGGGTCTCACTGTGTTGCTTAGTGCCTCACTTGCTGAGGCTGGCTTTAAACTCCTGGTACTCCTACCTCAGCCTCTCTAGCCACTGGGATTATAGGCATGAGCCATAGCGCCTGGTGGATATGACATTTTAGTACCTTTTTTTTTTTTTCTGCCTTTAAATATTTCAATGATTCTACAATAACAAAGGGATTCTAGTGTTTCCAGTAAGTATTGCAATTACTAGGTCTCATTTCTTTATTTTTTTATTTAATTTTTCGGTTGTTTATTTCACCTCTCTTGTTACAAATAAACTTATTTGACAGGAACTAGTAGATAATTCCTAAAATTTGGTATCCTTGATGACTTTATAAAATAGGATTTTCATGTGCTTGATATAATTTCTTTCTTTTTATCCTGAATTTTTTCTTAGTGGATATGAGTAGACGTGTCCTTGCTTGAGCCTGTGTATGTGCCTGTGTGTAATCAGGTATATTTGCAGATTAATATTACTAGGTTTTTCTTTCGTTTTCTCTAATTGATATCATGCTCCTACTTACTCAGTTTATTGATATAAAAGAACATTGACATGCAAAGTATCTATCATAGCTCTTCACAAGCAAGTGGGGTTCAGAGAGATCAGCTCCCTCATTTAAGTAGTTGAGTTCCTTTTAGTAATGAAAGTACGTATGGAGGCAACATCTGATATACATGGATACAAAATTAAGGAAAAATTAATGTATTTTTTTCAGTTTCTAAGACCATGGCAATACAGTGCACAAACAGAAACTGTAAGAGACCTATCAGTTAAACTTAGAGTAAAATAATATGAATATTGTCATCATTATTAGACTGTTATGCCACAAGATGCCTTATACTACAGAATAAATTATTCTTGGTCTAACCTATAGTTATTTTGCTCCACAATCGAAGTTAGTAAAATTTACCAGATTATTCTGGTAGCCAAGAAAAGATGATTTTGGTGAATTAATGTTAAATGAAATGTGAAGTGTAGGGTAATAGATGACTTATTTATTAAGCATAAAGATACCCAAGAGATTTTATACAATAGCTGTTGACTCTCTTAGATTTTAGGAAACAGTTAACTAGATTTTGAGGGGCAATTTGTGCTAAAATAGATAACATACAATAATTAATGTAGTATATATATGTGAACCAATTATTGTTCCTCTTTCAATAGGGAAGTATATATTTTATTTTAAGAAAAAGGTATTCATTTATATTAACAAAATGCATCAAATTGTTTTAAGCATAATGAATATATGGGAAATAATTATGTATTTTTGTGTATCATAAATTAGAAACCTGTGCATGACATTAGTAATGAAGTGCCTTATTAACTTTATATTCAACATGTATTGGCTCAAATTCCTGTCTTCTTAATTGTCATAAAACAGAAAAGCTCAAATCATTAGTGGACTAATAGCAGTCACAGTTTTTCTTCCTGGCACTCAGCTCCTTGGTCTGAACTTTGATTTTTCTTTCCTAAAGCTGCTTCTCTAAAGGCTACCAGCAACTCTCTTCATCTAGATGTGATAAACTGCCATTTTCATTAATCTGCATGCAAATAAGATTGATGGTTCTGTTCCAGTTTTCACTGTGCATTCAACTTCTCCCTCCATTTCCATGATGTATGTTGAGATATAGGAGCCCATCCCCGTACCATTCCCCTTTCCACAGGTAAAGTTATAAGTACTGAAGAACAGAATGATGGATCCACAAGGAAGTCACTTTCTCTTCTGAGATTAACTCATTGACAGCAAATGCTTTAGTACCTTGTCTATGGAACAAATCTGACCTTTCTCAGGGAATTCAAATCTAAATGCCATTATCTCGAAATGTGTTTATCATAAATCTGAAGTATCACTTTCTTTATCTAACTTATCAAACAGTTTTGCATTTCTTAATTGGTCTGTCCTTAACTAGAATAGAGGAAACTGGCTTCTGGTAGACCTACTGAGATAAGAGCAGTCTGGTTGGAATTGTTTTCAATATTATTTGAAGTCCTTATTTTACTTTAATTTAAACTGTCTTATTTTAATCTTTTGCTGTATTGTCTATCATTTACAATGTTGGGATTTACTGCCTTGTCTCTTTTGGTCACACCAGTCTTGAAAAAGCAGTGATGTTTAAAAGTAATAGTCCATTTAAAAAATTACTCATCCAGTGCAAAAGTAATTCATTCCCCAAATACAATTCCAGGCATACATTTTTTTTTAAGACGCTCCTTCACTGAATGATATTTAAGAATACAGTATATTCAACATATTCTACATTAAAAAATACAGTTCAAATGAAAAAAACATCACGGGGTTGGGTGGTCAAAGTGATCTGTTGATGTCATTGTCCAATCTTCTGTTTTGTCTTGCTTTTGTCATATAGTTTACATCTTCCCTTTATTTCTCTTGCTCTCATGCTCACTTTTAGTAGGCACTTTGTGGAAAAGTCCAGGCAATCTCATTTCACATATATCCACCCCATCCCCAAATTCTCATCTACTAATTTCTATATACACAACTTAGATTTGTTTCACCTCCTCCTCAGGGCTATGTATTAGGTTCAATTACAGCAAAGGAATGGATGAAATAATCCACACAGATGTGGTAATTAACAAGCATTAACATTTTGGGGTTTTTCCCAAGACAATGTCTTTATTCATACACATTGTTTGAAGTGTTGAAAGTGGGATCCTTCAAAATCTATCTAATGTATGCAGTATATGAATAAAAATAAAAAGATGTATATTGTGTTTGAAGTAATTAGAATCAACACAGTTAAGCATTTATACAAGTTGCAACTTCATCAAAAAAGCAGATACTACTCATGGATCTGGAAGTGATGGGGATTTATTGTCATTTGACAGCTTTAATTATTTGATGAATATGTACTTGGGCATTAGAAGTGTTGTTTCTGCTTTAAAATATCCTTGTTGTATAAGCTTTTTCTACTATATCTTTCTTATGCCTTATATTTCAAACTAGCTGTCCTCCCAGTTTGTTTGAAAGCCTAATTAGATATCATAAATAAATTTCTGCTAACATTCATCCTGTAAGCTCTACAATAACATCAGCACCAATTTGAGAAATGCCTTTATTTTCACATTTAAGCCAGAAGCATTATATTTCTGTCTGAGATTTCAGATGGGAAGATCATAGGTAAGGGCTGTGATACAACCCAGAGTCTCAGGAGCATTTATTGTGTCTTGCTTTGAGTCTCAGTACCGCATTCCTTTCTTATTATACTTTTTGAAATGCTTCCAGAGATCCCCAATATGAATTTTCCTACATGCTTTGACAGACTATCTTAGAACACACTTTGGTTTGTGTGAAATTCTGTTCTGCTAATTTACAGGGAAGATTAAGTAAGACAGTGGGAAAAGACATCTGTTTCCAATGGTTCTCATGTATCTTCTGACTCATGCAAAGAAAAAAAAAAATACCACCATAAGAGGAAAAGAAAGTTAACCTCCAATATCTCCACCTCCAAAAAGAACTCCTTTTCTCTCTCTCTTCACTTTACCTACTTGCTTGTTTACTCCATGCTATTATAATTTATCCTATCCTCTGGAACTTAAACACATTTTGTTAGTAATTTTAAAACACAAAGCCAGCCTCAGCAGCAGTGTGGCGCTAAGCAACTCAGTGAGACCCTGTCTCTACATAAAACACAAAATAGGGCTGGGGATGTGGCTCAGTGGTGGAGTATTCCTGAGTTCAATCCCCGGTACCAAAAAAAAAAAAAAAGCAAAAACAAAACACTAAGATGATCTTAGTATTCTAATGCAATTTATAGTCCATTTACATTTAATAAAAATTGATATATATATTTTTCAAAAGTTGCTTTTATATCTGATCTCTATTTTTCTGACACTTCCTGTATTTTTATTCTTCTTCCTTTTTTTTCTCTTAATTTTTTTTTTTACTTCATTTTATGTACTTATTGCTACTCAAATTTCCCTGTTTCTGACTTAACAACCATACATTTCGCTTTGTTTTGTTTTTTGTTTTTTTTTGTTTGTTTGTTTTATGTTTTGGGGTTTTTTGGCACTGGAGATTGAACTCAGGGGCACTCAACCACTGAACCACATCCCCAGCCCTATTTTGTGTTTTAGGTAGAGACAGGGTCTCACTGAGTTGCTTAGCACCTCATGGTTGCTGAGATTGTCTTTGAACTCTCCACTCTCCTGTCTCAGCCTCCCTAAGTACTGGGATTACAGGCTTGTGCCACAGCGCCTGGCTTGTTTTTTGTTTTTTGTTTTTCCTTTTTGTTATCATAGACTGAGCCCGGGGCTTAACCACTGAACTACATTTCCATTCCTTTCTATTTATTTATTTATTTTATTGTGAGAAAGGATCTTGCTCAGTTGCTGAGACTGATAATCTTATATTATTGTCCTACTCTTTAAATAGATAGCAAAAGAATAACCTTTACCTTAACAAAATCTAAATTTTCTGTTTTGAATTTATAGTCATTTATCCTCCTCTTGACTTTATAATAGTTCTCTGATGAATTTTAACTCCGTGTTTATTGCTTATTTT
This sequence comes from Geosciurus inauris, assembly GCA_004024805.1. Lineage (NCBI taxonomy): Eukaryota > Metazoa > Chordata > Mammalia > Rodentia > Sciuridae > Geosciurus > Geosciurus inauris. The sequence goes on from PVHX01000730.1 coordinate 260,659, forward strand.
AAACTGAGAATATTTTATTTTTAACACAGTAAAAATTAAACTCAAAATTTCACATTTTCATAGCTATTTATTTCTTCTGTATCTTTGAGATTCCAACTGGGAAATTTTTCTTTGCCCAGTGAACACCCTTTGTTTTGTCCTTAGTTTATTTTTATTTGTGAAAAGTTCAATAACTATTTAGCTTGAAAATCTTTTGGCTTTCCATTTTCATTTCAGAGAAAATTTTTATCACACAGAGATTTAGGTACTGGCATTGATTTATTTGAGAGTCATTGTGAAAGGACCAGACTAAAGCCATTTTGTGACTCTAGGCCTCTTGTCCAGAGCCCTAGGTCCCCCACCCAGTTACTGGAAGTTGCAACACAATGGCACCCCTCCCTGGCGCCAAAAAGTGGTTCTGCAACTTGAGTCAGCTAATCAGAAGGCCAGGCAATGAGCTCACTGTAGCCAGACCTATCAATAACCTAAAGGTC
>PVHX01000731.1:0-83419 GCA_004024805.1 Geosciurus inauris
ATGGAAATGTTCTGTATCTCAATTGTTAATATTCTAGATGTGATACTGTAACATTAGGGTTTTTACAAAATAGTGTTGTTGAAAGAAACTGGGTAAAGAGCACGTAGGATCTCTCTGCTTTCTTTCTTCCTTTTTTTTTTTTTTTTTTTGGCACTGGGGATTGAACTCAAGGGCACTCAACCCACTGAGCCACATCCCCAGCCCTATTTTGTGTTTTATGTAGAGACAGGGTCTCACTGAGTTGCTTAGTGCCTTACCATTGCTGAGGCTGGCTTTGAATTCATGATTCTCCTGTCTCAGCCTCCCTAAGTGCTGGGATTACAGGCTTGTGCAGCTTCTGCTTTATTTCTTACAATTAGATATGGATCTACAATTACCTCAAAATAAAACATTTAATTTGTAAACTAACAAAGAAGTAGTACTGAAAGATACATTCTAGAAAATAGGACATAAAGGCAAGGATATTAAAATAAGATACATTAGTTTTTTTTTTTTTTAGACTGGAAGGCCAATACAAATTTGTTTTCACTAGCAAATTCCAAAGAAAATTACAGTAAAAAAAAGAAAGAAAAATACAATTAAAGTATAAGGAATTGTTACCAAACCAAAAGATGTGAGATTTCAGATGTGAAAAATGAAATGAAAGGGTTGATTGCATGTGTCAACTTGACTGAGTCATAGGGTGCCCAGACATTTAGCCAAACCTTGTTTAGGGTGTGTGTGGGGGTGTGTTTCCAAATGAGATTAATATCTAAATCTATAGACTAGGTAAATCTATTTCCTTTCCTGATGTGGGTGGGCTTTATTTAATCAATCAAAGAACTCACTAGAACAAAAAGGCTAGGTGGTAATACCTCTAGCCTGACTGCTTGAGTTTCAACATCAGTCTTTTCTAGTTTTTATACTTTGACTGAAATATTGGCTATTCTTGGGTCTCTAGCCTCTGGCTTTCAGACTAGAATTTATACCTCCTGGCTCTCCTGTTTATCAAGACGTTGGATTCAGACTGGAACTACATATTAGCTCAGTTGGGAAATAGCTTGCTGGCTGCAGAACTTGTGACCTCTCAGCCTTCATAATTTCATGTGCCAGTTTCTTATAATGTATCACACACATACACATATGAGATTTATAATAAAGGATTGGGATGTATACACACATATGCATACACACAGACACACACACACATATACACATATATACACACATATATACAGATGTGTGGGTCTGTTTTTCTGGAGAACCCTAACACAAAAGGCCCCATTGAATGCCTTTAATATAAATGAAAAAAGGTCCACAATGTATCATCAGTGCCCATAATTATGAAAGGTCTGGGATTTCATCCAACTCTTAAACTAACAAGTTAGACTCTCACAATTTATAGATTCTAGTAGAATACAAAGGACTTGGTCAGAGACAAAGGGCTATGAGAACATACCAAGCAGCATGAGTTTTCTATTTACATAGTTCTCTTTGTTCCCCAGGTCCCATGGGGGCAACACAGAGAAATTCAGGTGTATGCTTCATATTCTGGGGGCTTGTGTCACAACTGAGAAAACTCGAGCTTGAGAAAAACAAATCTTGTATAGTGGACTTCATGCAAACCTTCCCAGACTATGCCAGAAGGACATACTATCTGCATTATGTTGGACAACAAACACAAGTGTTCCTATATTAAAAACAGAGACACTCTTTCTATCTCTATATTATTATTCTCTATACAAGTATCTTTTGTAGTATGAATGTTCCATGTTTTGACCTGCAGCTGTTGAGGGTTGAATAACATTTGGGTTGTTTCAGTTTTAACTATCATGAATAAAGCTGAAATGAAAGTTCTTGTACAGATTTTTATATGAACATATCTTTTAAATATTTCTGAGATAAGTACCAAAGAATATGATTGCTGGATTATATAGTAGTTGTATAATTGGCTTTTATAAGAAACAAATTATTTTTAAGAGTAATATATCATTTTATATTTCCACTAGCACAATATCTTTTGAGGTATCAGCTCCTCAGCTCATAAGACATGTAGAAATGCTGGAGACTTGTGGAGAAATATTTTCCAACAACCAGAAATAAATAAAAATAGGAGAAGATTCAAAATGTTTCCACAGGGAAAAACCATGTCTATTCAGACTTTTAATTGCCATCCCTAGAAACCAAAAAAAGAAAAAAGAGAAAAAGAAAAGAGAAACAATTAATAAAGTATTTTAAACTTAAAATTTTATACCCAGACAAAATATCAATGCTATAAGAGAATAAAAACATTTTCAGATATGCACATATTTAAAAATAAAATTTCTAAGCATTTCTATAGCAAACTACTAACAATCTATGCAGCAAATCAAATAAAAGTAGAAATAGAAAAATACAAGATCTAGTATATAGGAGATTCAACATAGGTGAGCAGAGAAATTTTCAGATGATGATGAAAGAAATTCCAGAAAAACTTCACAGCATGAGCTTTAGGATTGAATAGGAAGGAGAGATGAATCTGGAGGGAGAGATCTGGTGTTAGGGGAAGGTGAGAGAACTGACAGATTTTGTTCTATTTGGGAAATAGTATTGATAGGGGTTGACAGATTTGTTCAAGCTTGGAGCTTAATTAATAACAGGTTGCTAAGCTCTGAGTAACTGTAGCCCTCCCCCCCAAAATTACATGTTGAAACCTAATCATCAATCTGATAGTATTAGGAGATGAGTTTAATTTTGGAAGGGTGATTAGTCATGATGGCAACCTTCATGAATGGGATTAGTGCCAGGTATAAGAGACCCTAAAGAACTAGACAGTCCTATTTGACACGTAAAGACCCAGCTAGATGGTGCCAGATATAAACCAGAAAGCAACCTCTCACCAGAAACTCAATCTGCCAGAACTTGATCTCAAATTTCATGGCCTCCAGAACTATGAAAAATAAAATTCTGCTTTTTATAAGCTATGCAAATTATGATATTTTGGCATACTAGAGAAAAAGAGGAGGAGGAGGAGGAAGGAAACAGGGATATTTTTAAAATTAAGCAAATAGAAAAAACTGAAGTGATTATTCAAATCAGGAAAAGCAAAGTCACAAAGAGAATAACACTGCAGTATTTCACAACAAGAAACTAATATGAAATAACCAAATAATTCAAATACTGGCTATTGAATTACTGTGTTATAACTACAGTAGAAAGAGTTGGGAAAGATTTGGAACTGATAATTATATAGAAGATAAATTTCCTTCTATCAGTAGAAGGCAACAAATGATGTCTACAATTAACAACTAAAGAAATTACAATTTAAGTATTTCATTTAAAAACACAGAAGTAATATTAGAATAGCTAAAATTATTGAAAATTATTCATTGAGTACAAGGGCCAGGGTATACATGAATGAGGCAGTGGAGTGGTTTCTGGGGAAGATAGTAATCTTTGTATTAACATTAAATTTGTTATATATTTTAAAATTCCATGTGACTTTTAAAATTCTACATCTAAACCAGGTGTAATTCCAGCTATGCAGGAGGCTGAGTCAGGAGAATCACGAGTTTGAGGCCAATCTTGGCAACTTAGAAAGACCCTGTCTCAAAACAAAAAATAAAAGGGCTGGGGATATAGCTCAGTGGTAAAGCATCCCTGGATTTAATCCCAGTTACCTCCTCCACCGAAGAAAGAAAGTATGTTCCTATTCATTTTGAACAAAATCAAACTGTTATACTGTCATGGAGCTCCAGGTTTATTGTGGAGGTATTTTAAGCCTCACTATTTTTACGAACATCAGAGATACTCTGTACCCCTTTGTTTTGTACAGTCAGGTACTATGCAAATTAATTTTAAGGTAATTTTTCTGTTGAAAAGCAAGTACGATAATGAATAAAATAGAAATTCAAAGCAATAATGTAATCCAACAAATAAAATTTTAATGAAATAAAACAAACATATAAAATAAAATATACTTGGAAAGTACTTTTTAAAGCCAAATAATAAATTCCTAATCAAAGGATGTCACATATCAAAAATGGGCTAATGTAGAGATCATTTGAAGATGAAGAATCAATTTTATTGTCTGTTTTAAATCGATCTATAGACAGACCAACCCCTACCTAGCAGTCAAGTTACAGTTCTTCTCAGGAAGGAAAATATTCCCTTCCACATTAGTATCAGTTGAATTTTATTGATGTGTAAGTATATTTATATATGTGTGTGTGCGTGTGAAAGTCTTTTGATTAAAAATGGCATAAATTCAATTCAAATTAGCTTAAGGGAAATTAAAATAGAATTTATTGACTTGCGTAACTGAACAACTCAAAAGCAGACCTTTCGGGCTAGATAGACCCAGGAGCTCAAATGTCAGGTCTCAGCTAGCAGGTTTTTACCTCTCCTTCGCCCAGTTTTGTTTCCTCCGCACTGAGTTAATTCCCAAACAAACCCTCTAAGGTGATATCCAACAACTTCGGTTATCCTACAGCAACGGGTCCACTCCACCAAAGTTCTAGATTGGTTCTGATTGAACCAACTTAAGTCATGTGCCCTTCCATAAATGAAAACCCTTTAGATCTATTCGGGACACTGCAAATGGGAAATAAAAGAGAAGGCTATGCAATTGTTTTAGTGGCAACATTTCTACTATGTAGATACTGATTCAGGTACTAAATGTTGGAAAAGGGTCCAACTCACTTGGAATCAAAGGAGGAAAAAGCAAGCTTTTAGAACTGACAAACTCCATGGGATTAAGAACTGAGAGGTGTCTGAATAGGATTCAGCTCCCATGTTGACTCTGGATTCTCAGGCAAGGCCTCAGTAAAGACAGCTAAAAAGTGTCCCTAAATTGCTTTAGATAATAGTTTGAAGAATTTCTTTCCAAAAACAGTGATCTGTTGGGGAGGGCTCCTACTGAAGGTATTGTTAATTTAAAAGGGTTGTTTTTTAATGCTTGGATGAGGAGTCTTATTGTCCTAAGCCTTTAAGTTCAATTTAACAATTCCTTTAAATTTTTTATGATTCTAATATTTATATTGTTAAATTAAATAAGAGGCCATTGGCCTGATGCTGTTTCACTATCTGGAGATTGTTGAAAGGAACCACAATCAAACTTGGTATGCAAACAGAAAAGTGGGAAGAACTGAATCTCAGCCAATCATAAGCTTCCAATTTTCAGCCAATCACAAGCAACCAAGTGATCAAACCAAGTACAAAAGAGGCAAACACCTACCTGTAGGCAATCAAGGTATTTTGTCCTCTGCTTCACTGTCCTATTAATACTTACTGCCTAATCTGTAAAAGGGAGCTTTCTGAGCCACTGCTACTTTTGAGCACCACCCAGTTCATGAAATTTAATTTGTCAAGAGGTTAAATTGTCAATTTTTTCTTTTAGCAATATTAAGATTTACATTTGACCAGCAATAAATTTGTAAAAATTAATTCAATATACTTAAATTTTAATGGCATTTATAAATTTCACAGACCTGATTGTCTCAAGCATATGAAAGGAAAAGCTGGGTAAAACTCACAAAAATAACAGACAAGATTCTTTTAAACACTCAGATAACTCTTAAAAAATTAAATTTATGATGGCATAAATCTAACTGACTTAAATTTTCAAACATTATTTATGAACCTATAAAAATCATATACTTTCAAAATTTAAATCATGATTCTAATATCATCTACATGCTTCAATTACAATTACAGGTTAAGTCAGATTTGAATACAGGTTGAGCATCCCTAATCTGAAAACAAAATTCAAAATGTTCTAAAATTTTGGAGTGTTTCAGATTTGGAATTTTTTGATTAGGTATTCTAAGATTCTGAACCCTGAAACACTCATGGTCCGAAGCATTTCAGATAAGAGATGCCTAACCTGTGTGCTACATGTCCTTAAACATCACCAACAGTTTAAGCATATGTACACACGCACACACACACACACACACAAACACACACCCCTGATGTTTACAAACTTATTCCTAAACTTTATATATAAATATATTAAAATACATGTTTTGGTTCCCTCAACACATCTCCACTTATTTTGATCATTACTGTGATTATAAAGGAAGATTTACCATCATGGCAACCCTGGGTACTTTGGATGGAAGGCCTGGGATGTGATATGGAGCCTTATCTGTCAGGGGTTATAAACCAGGGCATGGGATCTGCATTAAATTATGGCATGAGGCCCCTAAGTCACAGGCAAACACCCTGAGCCTTTTCTCATAGTTGTTCGCTATTTGTAATGTCCGTGAGCAAACCTAAGACCCTTACTTCAGGGCTGAAATGTATTTTTCCATCCATGTCATTATGCAAGATATCTCTCAAGTTTTGTCCTTAGTGATGCTTGCTGATGGATTTATGTGAATTCTTTACTTAAAATGTTTTGATTAGGAATGCTAAAATTTTATTTCACTACTCTCTCTAATTAAATGACTGAGTTATAGATTCTGTTTGAAAGAGAGGCAAAGCAGATCTGGTGGCAACTCTGGACTTTTATAATAGACACAGTAGAGTAGGAAGAGGCAGCTCCACCCAGTAATGAAACTCTGCTATAGTAAAGCCCTGCATACCTTGATGTTTATGAGGCTTCCAGCCTGCCCACGTGCTCCTCATCTGTGTATGCACTATCCAAGGAAAATTGCCCTAATTATTCAGTCAGTCCTCAAACATCTCTCCCAATCAAGACATAGAGACACAAATTTGTTTAAAATTATAACTAATAGAAGTTTCAAAAAAAGGAGTAGGATTGAAATGGGGTACAAAAGGGTATGGATGTGTCCAGCACAATAGTTACCACTTACTATTTGTGGTGGCACCCACCCATAATCCCAGCAACTCAGGAGGCTGAGGCAGGAGGATTGCAAGTTCAAAGCTGGTCTCAGCAACTTAGCGAGGCTGTAAGCAACTTAGTGAGTCCCTGTCTCAAGATAAAAACTAAAAAGAGTTGGGGATGTGGCTCAGTGGTAAAGTGCTCCTGAGTTTAATTTCTAGTACCACCTCCCCAAAATAGCTACCCCTTCCATTTATCACAAGTTTATTATATGCACTATATGTAATTTTTCCCATGGTCAGCATATTATACACAAAATGAAAATCTCCCTGAGAGTCATACCAAGAGTATTTTGTTCATTGACTTAACCCCAGTGTTTGGCCCATAGCATATGCAAAATGAGTGAAAGATTAAAATGAATGAATGAACAAATAATGAGTCATTCACACAATTAAATATAGGGATTTAAATGAATTCCCAAATATCTGAGAACCAGTATAAAATACATTGTATAGATTGTTTTGGCTGCAAATAAGAAAAATTCAACAAGACTTGTGAAATAAAGAAAATCTCTCCTGGAAACTACATAAAAAGTTGTCCTTAAGGAGAGGAGCTCCAGTGCTTAAAAGAAATATCCAATGTTTATCCATGATCCCACATTGCCGGTATTAGCACAGCAGCCTGTTCCAAGACTGACGGTCCTTAGAGTCTCACAACAACTGCTAGAGTTCCAGTTCTCACATGTAGATTCAGGTATGTGCAACAGCAGAAGAGCTGCCTCTCTATGTCACTTTTTAAGTTGAAGAAAACCCTTTCTGTGCTTTCTAACAGATTTCCTTTCAAGTCTCCTAAATCAGTCGCAGGAAAAAAAGGGGAATTGCCATATATAGTTTAGTAAATCCCATTCATACATTATATGAAAAAGCATTTGAATAAAATCAGGATTCTGTATTAAAATATTAAAGAGAAAGGGGAGAAGTGTCTTTGGCTGTATGACAGCAGTGTTTGCCATAGATGTCTACAATGTAATAAGTAGAAGAAATAAGTTACAAAAAATGTATACGAATTCCATGGTGCATTTTATAAGATGTTATATGATCTATGTTATATATTTATAAATATATACATTCTATATTCCTTCTAATATTTGGATTTTAGATATAGTGAACATGTATTTTCTATATTGCAAAAATAATTTCTGTTACAAAATCTAAAATCCTTTGTTGGATTACTAAATATTTAATACTGCTGTAAGTGATCTTTTTTTTTTTGAAAAAGTTTTTTTCTACATATTTTTTTGTATCTCTAGAAAGAATTCACTAATCTTTCTGCTTGTACTCTATAATCTCCCAAACATTCATCTCCTAGTGAAGTATAAATTTCACCCCTAATAGTTCTTTCCAAGGGAGGGGTATCCACCTAAACCTTTAGCCTACACGTTACAGAATGCTTTGACATTGATGACTTCTCTCTCTTTTCTTCCCTTAGTTTTGGTGACTCTATATCCCTACATCTCTAGCACTCGTTTTCAGTTTCCATTGTGAGTTCTCTTCCTTTGTTCCTTAGGTTAATATTCCTCAACAATTTTGTCCTAACCCCTTTCCCTATTCTACTTATGTTACACTGGCATCCGTTTCTTTAAATGCTATGTATATCTAAATGGACTTCTAATTATCCTCCTCACTGTTCTCTCTCATCAAGTTTAGAAACCATGTCTGAGGTTTTTGATGTCCACCCATGTTGGTGTTCCCTTCTTTGCACACAGACTGGAATGCATTTTCCTTCTCAGAGCAACCATGTGACGTGTTTTGGAAGTGAGAACAAGTGATATGTACCACATCTAGGGCTGACCCATAAAACTCCGAGCAATGCTCATTCTGCCAGGTGAATTGAGAAATGCCAAGGGCCTAAAAGGAAGTCCTACCTGGAGAGAGACTGTATTGTTATATGGAACAGATTCCCATTCTGCCACTCCAACTCACAATGGATTTCCAAGTGAGTGAGAAATAAACTTTCATAGTATTAAACTACTAAAGGATGTCTGTTTCAGCAACAAACACAGATTGTAACTAACACAGACATATACAACTGCTTCCACAACTTTGTCAGACTCAACCAGATGCAAAGCAGATCACCTTTTCCCCCTTCTGCGGACATCCCCCTCCTAAACTTCTCTTCCATCTCTCTGTGACGGCCTCATCTGCCTAGTTACCTAAAAGGGAAATCTGCCAATCTTGGGTGCCTCCTCCCCTGTATCAGGGAAAGTCATCAAGTGATCTTTGGAGTCAAACCACTTTACTTTATGCCTACCCCACACTTTTCCTTGCAGGCACAGGCTGGACTACTGCAATGGACTTCTAACTCTTTTCCCTGCCTATATTCTTGCCTTTCTCCAATCCAGTTTCCACATTGCAACCAGATGGCTCTTGGAAAAAATGCAAGTATAATCATTACACTATTGTCCTCATTATTCTGAGGATAAAAATCAATACCTCAGCATGTTTTAAAATGTCCCATATTATCTGTTCTTCTCATATTTTTCTAGCCCCAGCCTGTATCATTTCTTCTTATACTTGCTTTTCCACCATGATGGACATTTTTTTTTTCCTGTTCCTTGCACATATTACAAGCTTTGTATTTCCCTCTGCTACTATTAATGTACCAACAGTAACACCATTACTCCTGAAAATTTCTACCCTGTAAAGCCCTGCTAAATATACTGAGTCAGCAGAAAACCATTGACATTCTACCAACTACTTTCCACAATTGAAAACTTCTGGGTGTAGAGATTAACTAAAAGGAAATGATAAACATTGAAATATTTTGGCTGCTTAAACCAGAGAGATTTGATCATGTAGGAGCTAGCTTCCTGCCCTTGGCACCTCTCCAGGAGTGTGAGATAACTCTGGGACTAGAGATGGGAGAAAGACACATTTCAGTTCTCTTAGCAGTTTTATTTCTCTACAAATTCACTCCTTTTTAAATCTGCAGACATGAACCTGGAAAAACCTCTCTGCTGGCACCTTTCCATTCATTTCCTCCTCATTCTTACTCTTCCTGAGATCTCATTAATAATCAAGGGAGGAAGGAGAAGGAAGCAGAGTGGAGTGGAGCTGTTGGTTGCCCTCCTTCCAGTTCTGATTTATCCACAGGCAGCATTCCCAACATTGCTGAAGTTAAGAGGCCATGGTATCTCACCTTGGTGAGATAACCATTATCAGCACACTCTTGTCCTCCAAGGTCTCTAAAACATTATGTGAGACCATGTACAACAGTTACTATTCTAGTATATCATACTCCCAAATGAGGTGAAAGGTAATGAGGAATCCAAATAAGATAGGGTATGTATTCTTCAAAAGTTTACCCAGAGAGACTTTGCAGATGAGGGCAGAACAAACTAGGACCCTTTTCTTACTAAAAGAATCTTTGAGACTTCATGAACGTCTTCCTTTCCACTCCAGGTCTGTCTCTAGAATTTTCTGAAAATACTATGAAGCTTTCTGGGAAGGTTGGAATGAAACTAGATAATAAATGGTGAATAAAACTTAGTTATCTATTCTGGGGACAATATACAGCTGATAAAACCATTCTGAACCATTACAGTACCTTCTCTATAGACACGGAGAGTACAAACTTTCATGAATTTCTTGCCTTTGAGTCAGATACTGTGTTAAGCACTTTATGTTTATGACTAGAGTCTCTGCTCCCTCCGAAAAGCTGACTCTGTGAGATAAGTTTCAATTTTCAAGGAATAAAATTAATGTTCAGAGAAATCAATTAATTTGCCCAAGAGCAAATTGCTAATATATAACAGATACATCACTCTATCTGTGCTTTTTCTACCACATATGCACAAAGGATACTTATAACACAGTCTATGGCAGCATCTTAGTCCATTCTAGCTACTGTAACAAAAATACCATATACTAGGGGCCTAAACAACAGAAATTTATTTCTCCCAGTTTTAGGGACTGGGAAATGTAAGATCAAGGTATCAGGCTGGGACTGTGGCTCAGTGGTAGATCACTTACCTAGCATGCATGAGGCACTGGGTTTGATTCTCAGCACCACATATGAATAAATGAATAAATAAAGGTCCATCAACAACTAAAAAATATTTTTTTTAAAAAAAAAGATCAAGGTATCACCAGAACCAATGTCTAGTGAGGACCTGTTTCTTGGATTGCAGATATCCACATTCTCATTATATCCTCACAAGAAAGGGGGCTCAGGGGTAGGCAGGCAGATAGAGAGGTCTTGACTTTTTAAAAGATAATTGATGGGCTGGGATTGTAGCTCAGCGGTAGAGCGCTTGCCTTGCATGCGTGAGGCCCTGGGTTCGATCCTCAGCACCACGTACAAAGCAATAAAATAAAGACATTGTGTCCATCTACAACTAAAAAAATATTTTAAAAAAATAAAAATAAAAATAAAAGATAATTGATGCTATTCAAGAGGGCTTCACCTTCATGACCTGATTGCCTCCCCTTCTTAAGAGGGGTTAGAATTTTAATTTGAGAAGAATCAAAATATTCAGCCTATAGCAGATAGTCAAATATTTTAGTAATGAGACTTCATAACTGCAAAATATATTTTTTAAAAATCACAAAACTACTTGGATAAAGTTGAGAAGTAATTTGGAGAGAAAGAACACAAGGGCAAAGAAAAAGGGAGGAAAAAAGAGAACCAGAAGCTCTGTTTTATCCTTTGGCCTCTGCAAAGTTTGTCTGAAGTTAGCTTTAACTAAATCCAAAATTAAATTCCAACACATACTCAGAGCCAATGGATCTTAAGTTACAAACATCCTAGATTTCTTTAAAGACCTAAGATATTTTTCTGGTTTGGATGTGATGTATCCCCTAAAAGCTCATGTATGAGACAATGCAAGAAGACTCAGAGAAGAAATGATTGGGCTATGGGAGCCTTAATCCAATCAGTGAATTAATCCTTTAATAGGGATTAACTGAGTGGTAACTGAAGGCTGGTAGGTGTGGCTAGAGGAGGTAGGCCATTGGGGGCATAGTTTTGGGTATATATTTTGTATCTGGCAAGTGGAGTCTCTCTCTGTTTTCTGATCATCATGTGAGCTGCTTCTCTTTGCCACACTCTTCCACCATGATGTCCTGCCTCACCTTGAGCCTGAGGAATGAAGCAGCCACTTATGGACTGAGACCTCTGAAACTGTGAGCCCCTAAATGAACTTTTCCTCCTCTATAATTGTTCTCCTCTGGTCTTTCACAGCAGTGAAAAAGCTGAAAAATAGATTTTTAAAAAAAATTTTTATTTGTATAGTGATATTTTATTCTTTCACATTAGATATCGCCTTTAAACCATTATTATGAAATAATAGGTATCACTTTTTAAATGACCTCAGTCTGTATTTTGGGTGTTCCTTGGGACTCAGATGACATGGTATCTTGTCACAAAAGCGATTCCCCAAGCATCAGCTTGCTTCTGCCTCTTTTGATGTATTTTATACATGGTAATGGAATCCTTTTCATACATGTATTGATAGTACCTAATCTGGTACCTGAATAGATACTCAATAGTAGTGGATAGGAGGGAGGGAGATGGGAGGAGAGAGAGAAAGGAGGGAGGCAAAGGGGAATGTGAAGAAGAACTGATGGATTTTCCTGAGGGCAGAGGTTTGCTAGGCACACACACAAAAACAAACAAATAAACAAACAAACAAACAAACAAAAAATCCCATCTTTGCTCACAATGCACTCAAAGCCCTGGAGGAAAGACAGTGTTCCACCTGTAACATTAATGAAGAACTTGTAGCCCATACATACTGTAACTCTTCATGCTGTTATAGATGAGGACACTGAGGAACAGAGATTTATAAGCATAATCATGGTTTGTAAACATAGCTAGTAAACAGTGAAGCTATCATTTAAACCTTAGCAATCGGAGTCTAGATCCCAGACTCATAACCAGGATTACTGCCTTCCACATAAACAAGTAATTACAGTATTCCAAGTCAAATAGCATACTGTTCCAAGTGCCAAAGGAACAGAGGAGTACTCTGCCACTAGGAAAAGTGAGGGTGTTTATGTTGAGCTAGGGAGTAGGTTGGGGAAAGTACTTAGAGAGAAGGTTATGTTTGGGCGTTATCTTGAAATATGGGAAGGGAATTTCCAACCAGTTATGGTGATGAGAGAGTTGAGGAAGGGAAGACAAGCCAAGGAAAAGGAAATGTTGCCCATGTGCCCAAAATTCCAGAGATCTGAAGGTACACAGCACATTCTGTGTACAGGAGGAAGAGGGAGGTGGGGGAAGCTAGTTAGACTCCGTGTAGATTGTGAATTGATTGTGAAATATATTTTCATCCTACATTTAACAATCAACAACTAGTTATCAAAGTCGACTACCTCCCACCACATAGCATGAATAAAACAGAAACTCTTATTGGATGGGGCTGACATCCCAGTGGAGGGTGGCATACAGATGCATGATGTATAATGTAGCACACGGTGATAAGAGCTAAAGAGGAAAATAAAGCATGAGAAGGGTGGGTACTATGTGAGATAGGGTGGTAAGTGAATACCTTTCCAATAAGGCATTTGTACAGAGACCAGAATGAAGAGAATCTCTCCTGCAGGCAGGGGACGTCCTTAAAGGATTTAAGCAAGGATATGACTTGAAAGATTTCCTTTACTAAAAGTCAGCTTTGGCTGATGGCTTGGAGTGCTGAAAGGGAGTTGAGACTAAGGAGATAGTGGACCCATTAGAAAACTTCTATGATAATCCAGATGACAAAGGCATATGGATGTAACTACAATGGCAGTAGGTGTGGAATTTAAGAATAAGCTTTGAGTGGGACCTAGAATCCTGGGCAGGATGTCTCTTTCCAGTAACCTGGACCAAAAGCAACTGGAAACATAATAAAAAGCCATAAGATGTTGGAGAAGCTGGCAAAGAAAAGATGCCAAGAGTGATTTATTGCTCCACCCATAGCAGTGTACACAGATATGAAAGCCTGAAGAGATAATCTGAACTTTTCCTCACTCACAAACTGTCTTATCCACAACCTAGTTGTGTCAGGGCAGTAGGGTAGATAGCAGACAGGCCAGAGTGTCCAGAGACAGCATGAGAGACATGATTTATTGGGAAAAGCTTATTGTAAGGGATCAGAGAATGCTCCAAGAAGAGTTCAGTGGTGATAGACTGATAGATAGCACCTCCATCCCTCAGAGGACTTTACTAAATAGTGTTTCCTCTCCCTGGTAGTGTTTTGTCCAGTGACAGCTGGCTGGATGAGTGACATATGTGCTTTCCACAGTGCCCTGAGTTCTGCACCCATCCCCACTAAGGGAGGGATTTCATATCTTAGGCTGTAGAAGCAATGACATCACCAATATTAGCTTACTTTGTATGGCAGTATTAAGGAACAACTTCAGGACACATGCAGGAGAGTAGCTTTCTACAGATAACACTAACTTGCCCTAGTTCCCAGTGTGCATGAGAGAAAGCCATTGTCTTTCAAGGTAATATGTATCTGGACTTTCTGGTCCAGACCTGCTCTCATTGTTCCCTTAACTTGGCTAGGTTTGAGAGAACAGAAAGTGGGCATTCAAAGATAGAATATGTTGAGAGCCATATATAAATTATGAGTTCGTTTGAGCCATTAAGGCAGGGAAATTGCTTTTCTGGGAACTCCTGGGTGAAATTGCCTAGTTGAAGAAAGCCCAGATCATGCTTGCACCCTCTCTTAGCTCACTGCCTTAGAATCAAACACAGCCACTTAGAGATAGGCGTAACCTGCCAAGCACCAAACAACCTGTTTACTACAAGATGGCTGCCACACTGAAAGCTTTGATGTACTTCCCCTAAAATAAAGGATTGAGGCCTTTTTCAGTTGTTCAGTTCCAGTTCCTATTAGGGCTGGAAGACCCATCAGGTGCCCCTCTTTTAAATCTAATTTCTGGCTTTGTCTTTTATTCCTTATTGATTATTTCAGACTTTTTATTTTCCTATGTTGCTCACACCTCCAAGTAGAAATCTGCTCTACCAGGGTGCTAGTTACCCCAGCAATAATATTTTACTGCTCCCTTTTCTTTAGGGACTATAAATAAAGTAAGTGTTACAAGGAAGAAGAAAACCTTGGAGTCATCTTAGATTGCAACAGTGGCATCATCCAATGTCTTTACATCCCAGGGATGAATATGGCAGATAAAGGATTTTGGTAAGTCCTGGTTCCTTCCTACTCAGTCATTAGCCTCCCCAGTTCCATCTCCCACCAGGATGGCCACTGGCACTCTCTGCAGATATGGGGAGGCCAGGTCCTGCCAGACAACAGAGACGTGTGAGTGCTGATGCCCTGGCAACAGGGGTGGGGACAGGGGTGATGCTGGTATACATACAAAGAGTAAGGAACAGGAGCCTGGGGTGTGCCTCAGGTGGCTTTCTTGACCCGACCCTTAGAGGATTAAAGGAACTGAAAAAGAAATAACCTATGATGAAAACCGACAGCAAAGAGACCTTAGAAATGGGCACTGGGGGACTTCAGAACAGTACTGTCTGGAGGCTGAGGATGGCATGGTAGGGTTTGTGGGGAAAGTGAAAGAAGTTGTTAAAGCCAGAGTTTCTACAAATGGATAACAGATTTGACATAAGATATTGATGATTGTACATTTTTTAGAATGAGGAACCAACTAAGCAATTTATATATGTGTGTGTGTATGTGTGTGTGTGTGTGTTGTAGATAGACATTATACCTTTACTTCATCCGTTTTTATTAATGTGGTACTAAGGTTGGAACCCAGTGCCTAACATGTGCTAGGCAAGCACTCTATCACCGAGCTACAACCCCAGTCCCTCAGTTAAGTGATTTTAATACAATCATTTCCAATTATTTATGTGGATCATTCAGGTGAAAAGTCCTTCCTCCCATCTTCTACATCTATAGGAATCATATACTTCTTTCAAAGTAATGTACCAGTAACCCCTACTATAAATACCCTTCTTGATCTATTCACCTATGTTTGCCTAGTTCTCTGTTTCGGATTTGCAGTAGAGTTAATGTATTGCCCTGTGAGATAGCAGATATGGAAAGCACTTTGAACCATATATCCAAGGCCCTCCCTGGTTCAATACATTACATCGCTGTTTTCTACTTTGTATTATGATTGTCTTCTTCTGTATAGTATTAGTTTCTGATTGCTACCTATAACAAATGATCATAAACTTAATGATTTAAAACAAAACCAATTTATTAACCTTATAATTTTGGTAGTCAGAAGTCTGAAATGGATAAAACCAAGTATTGGCAGGGCTATATTCCTCTTGGAGGCTCAAGGGAAGGGTTGTTTTCTTGCCTTCTCCAGCCTCTAGAGGCCACTCACTCTTCTTGGTTCATGGCCCCTTCCTCCATCTTCAAAACCAGGGGCCTGACATCTTCAGATCTCCCTCCACCTCAGATCACTGCTTCCATCATCACGTCTCTGACTGTGACTCTCCTCCTTCGTTATAAAGACCCTTATAATTTCTTTGGGCCCGTCCAGATTATCTCCCCTTTCAGGATCCTTAATCACATATGCAAAGTCCCTTTGGCCATGCAAGGTCACACACCCACAGGCTTCAGGGTTTAGGATATGGACATCTTTGTTTTTGAGTGGGTGGTGGTACCAGGGATTGCACTCAGGGGCACTGGACCACTGAGCCACATCCCCAACCCTATTTTGTATTTTATGTAGAGACAGGGTCTCACTGAGTTGCTTAGCACCTTGCTTTTGATGAGGCTGGCTTTGAACTCGCAGTCCTCCTGCCTCAGCCTCCCAAGCTGCTGGTATTATAGGCATGTGCCACTGTGCCCGGCTAGACATGGACATCTTGATGGTGAGGGGAACATGAGTCTGTCTACCACATTTCTCTAGGGAGTTTTTCCTCTATTTGTATTTTTGATGTGGCCAGACCACTTGAGATCTAATTTTAAAGTACATTTCCAGTATATAACACAGACACATTAAAGATAGGTGTATAAACACTTATACATTCAAGACAATAGAGATCCAATGAAGTAATAGCTCATTGAAGTTCTGATTTGTATTTCTCTGATGATTAGTGATGTCAAGACTCTCCTCATATACCTATGTGACAATTGCATATCTTCTTTGGAAAAATGTCATTTAGAGCCTTTGCACATTTTTTAACTCTTATTTGATTTTTGTTATTAAGGTGCATGGGTTCCTTATATTGTGGATATTAATCTCCTAGTGGATATATGGTTTACAAATACTTCTCCCATCCATAAGTTGCCTTTTCATATTGTTGATTGTTTCCTTTATTTTGCAGAAACATTTTAGTTTGATATAGAAACAAAGGACCATGTAATCATATTCATGTCTTTCACAGAATTTAGTATAGTACCCAGTACATAGCCGGTGTTATAACAGGTAAAATAAATGCTGCCACGGCTGTTCTTCCTATTGATGTTCTTCCTATAATAATCACATGTCTAATAAGTTCTACATTCAAGGAAATAAAGTTAAATATCAGTTGGCTAAAAGCAAGTACTATTTAATAATAGAATGTAAAAAAGAAAGACAATTGAGAACAGATTTTGTGTCCCTTAATCCCAGAAATGTCTGAGAAATATTTGGACATTTGTCCAAGAAGTTGCATAGAACTATTTGATGATTATGTGCTAACCAACCAAAGGAAAAAGAAAGGACTAGATGAAATGAGCTGCCACACAGGGAAACAGATGTGTTACCTGCCAACACCCTTCCTCACTAAGAGAATCCTACATTTGCTCAGTCTCCATGGTCTCTTATTGAGGTCGTCCTCAGCCCAGGACTGAATCATGACAGCCATTCATGTCTCTTGCAAAGTTTTTAGCTTAGGTCTGTATGTATAACTCAATTCTGTCCAGTTATACGTGAGGGAAAATAGACCAGTGCACTTCCAGGGAGGCTTACATTACTCTTTAAATAAGAACATAAAAAAATAGCAAAGACAGGAAAGTTTCCCTTTCTCTTTCTCTAGATAGTCTTGTCTTTGCAAGACCACCAGGAACTAAAGCATGGGAATCAGCCAGAGAATATGGCTGAGATAGACGATATCTGTTAAAATTTGAGGAAACTTGCAAATTGCCCTACCTTCAAACTTCCAGGTGTATTATATAACAAGTATTTTTTGTACTTGGGCCACCTTTTGGTGTATTTTGCAAGCTATTTGCCGCCTGTGGTAGATTATTGATGTCCACAAATTCTTTTCTTCTCCTATTGGGTGGCATAGGCTAATTCCTCTCCCCTTGAATCTAGGTGGCCTCACTTGGTCCATAGAGTATAATGGAAAACTTAGAAAGTTGTATCATTAAAAACCCTGCAGCTTTGACATAGTCCTCTTGGAATGCCCACTCTGGTGGACAGAGTAGCAATATAGGAAGTCCAGATATGTCATTCTATGAGACGCCCCAGTTACATGGAGGGGCAATGAAAGCATTTGAGGATTGGTAGCCAGAGCAATGTAAGAAAGTCCATGGATAGAAAATTAATAATATGAATGTGGTTAGGTATCACAGGAGGGGAATTCTTGCTAAATTGGCTTGGCAGAATTCTTGCTAAAACTAGACTTGGGAGGCCTCAGAGAGGGCTTAGGGAAGCCCAGTGAAAGTTGGGTCAAGGGAGGATTCTGTGTCAACAACAGTCTACTTCAACTGTCAGTCAAATGAGTGACCATCTTAAATATCCAGCCCAGTCCTCTTTCCAGCCCAAGGTGTCGTCTCATGCAACCACATAAAAGATCTCAAGCAAGAACTATCCAGCTAATTAATAGAACCACAATTAATAGACCCACAATTAATAGAACCACAAGACAAAATAAGTTGTCTGAAAAAAATAAGTTTATAGATTTTTTTGTTAAGCAGCAGTAGATAACCAAAACGCAACCAAAAGCATTTCAAATGATACAAAGATCTAGAAGCTGTGAAATTTCTTTGCATACAAGTGTCTTTTGAGGAATGCAAATGTTAAGCAACATAATGGGGAAAAAAATGTCAGGACCACCCAAAGGACCTATATACTCTGTAATAGGAAAGAGGGGACTGTTAAAGTTTGGGACAAAACAGAAGTTATAGGGTGGGAAGCAATTGTAACTAGATATGTTTTGGAGTCCTTTCCAGTATCATGTAAAAATCAGGGAGCTTTAATTTATAGCTACAAGACTCATTGAATCATTCATGATATAGTCAACAAATTTTTATTGAGAAATTTGCTGGGGGAGGGAGACATAATAAATGAGTGAATGACTATGATATAAACAGAGCAGGGAACTGGAAGTCCATGATTGTCATTACCACCATCACTCTGCTACCCTACATTGCAGTGTTACACCTGGTTTGTCACTGTCCCTCAAGCTCTGCAGTCTGGTATATTTTATAGGTACCCCTCCTTCAGTATCAGGCTTAGCCATAGAGACCTTGTTATGGTTTGAGGTGTCCCCCAAAACCTCATGTGTGAGACAATGCAAGGTTAGAAATGATTGGGTTATGGGAGCCTTAACCAAATCAATGAATTAATCTCCTGAGAGGAATTAGCTGAGTATTAACTGAGGATGGGTTGGGTGTGGCTGGAAGAGGTAAGTCAGTAGGGGCCTACCTCTGGGATATATATTTAGTGAACTGAGCTTTGTCTGTCTGTATGCTGTCTGATCAGCATGTGAGCTGCTTCCCTCTGCTATACTCTTCTGCCATGAGGCTCAGCCTCACCTGGAGCCCTGAGTAATGGAACCAGCTGTTGATGGACAGAGACCTCTGAACTGTGAGCCCTCAAACTTTTCCTCCTCTTCAATTGTTCTGGTTGGGTCTTTTAGTCACAGCAGCAAAAAAAGCTGACTAAAACAGACCTGCACTGCTGTCCCTTGGCCTCAGCACTTGGCATCCAGTGCCAAGACATCCAGACATTGCTCATCCATCCCATGTCAGATTACTGTGTATAAGGTGAGCACAGTGCTGTCACTCAAGGACACCCTCAGTCTCCCCTTTCACCATTCTCTGAAGGCAACCCTATCCCTTGGGTCTGTCCATTCCTGCCTCATGTAACCCCCAAGAACATGTAGCTCTGGGATAATTCAGCTAACCCATCTCAATGTTCTAGAAGCCCTTAAAGTCCATGCTGAAATCTAGCAGATGAGGATGGGAACAGGAGGGGTCAAGAGCTCAGTCTCCAAGAATAAGGTTGTCTCTCCTCGCTGGGATGGGAAGTGATACAAAAGGAGACAGTGAGTCCGTAGGAAGGAGAAAACAATTTTCACCTTCTTTTTCTTTTTTCAATAGTTTATCACACATGATAGTTGAAAAAGGAGAGTTTAACATTCTAGTCCAGGAAGAAAAAAACATTATGAACTGCTACAGTACATTTAAATTGTTTCTTGAACTAAAATGATGAAAGGATATTTCAGAGGAAAGATTTGAAGGTAAAAAGTTCACAGAAAAGGGTTTTCTTATTTATAGCCTAGCCTCCCCTAGAAATGAAGAGTATTTCAGTTTGTACCAGGATAATTAATAGCCCCGAGAAAGCAGCATTCCCCACAAAGGTGATACTTAACAGTGTTTAATGCATTAAAAAGCAAAATATACTACACATCACAAAACTGTTCTGTGTGTGTTCATCTCACAAATTCAATCCTTCCAAAAAGATAAAAACATCTGAGGGCTCATCACCTTAGAAATTAAACACAATCAGCTAAACATGAAAGAAGGTTTCAATATTGATGGATTAAAAGTGCCAGTTTGAAGCAGTAACATTTAACAAAAGCTGGCAGCAATATAAAAGGGGTCATTTCCAGAGGGATCACTATTCAGTCACAGTTTCTTGAAATATAGAAATAGCAAACTAGGGTGGGAGTGGAGACGCCTTGCTCCATCACAAAGGAAAATATCCATAGGAAAATTCTCACTGCTGAAGTCAGAAGATTTATCACTTGGTAGAACTGCAAACATCACTCTGGGTGTGCTGGGCCAAGTCACTGGCCCAGAAGTGCAGTTCTTTGCCCTGGCCTTGGAGATAATGCCACCCACCCTGCCTTCCTCCCAGAGGCTCAAACGGGAGACATGTGAAAAATGTGTATCTTCTATTCCAAACCCATTCCAAATACTAACCACCATTGTTATTGTTGTTATTAAAGCCAGTCTTGCAGGAGTTGAAACATGGTCTTAGCACAGAGTGGACTGTGCCCAAAGAACTTGGAGAGCTTCAGGTTACAATGATGCACATGTCCTGAGCATGGCACAGAACAATAAATAGAAAAGACACATTTTCACAAGGCATTATACCAAGAAATATTTGAACACAATTTTTCCCCAAGTTAGCTCAAGTCTTTTATCTTCTTCAGTACTTTTTAGGTTTTCAAACATTCATTGTGAAGGTTCCAAACATAACACAAGAGTGAAGAGAATATACAATGAATTCCCATATACTCATCCTATGGAATCACAACAATCAACATTCTGCTTGTTATAGACTGAATTGTGTCTTTCTCCAAGTTGTATATTGAAGTTTTAATTCCTAGGACCTCAGAATGTCACTGTATTTAAAAATAGGACCTTTAAGAAGCTAACTAGATCAAAGTGAGGCCATTAGAGTAGACCCTAATCCAATCTGACTGGTATCATTACAGAAAGGTGAGATTAGAATACACAGCAGAGAAGTCACATGAGGACACAGCAAGAAGACAGCCATCCATAAGCCCTGGAGAAGGGCTTCAGGTGAAACCAAACTCCCAACACATTGACCTTTGATTTCTAGCCTCCATGCCTATGAAAAAATAAATTCCTGCTTCTCAAGTCACTTTAGTCTTTATTACTTTATTATTACTTTATTATGGCAGCCCTTTCAGACAAATACACTGGTATTCTTGTTTTGTCTATCCCCCTCTATTACTTTGCTTTTGTTTTGCTGGAGTTCTTCAGTAATTTTGGAACTAGTTTAAATATTGCCCTTTGACTCATCATAGGCATCCTAAGCTCTGACCTAAAGGAGTAGTTTGGGCCATGCTCCAGGAGAAGGGCCATCATCTTGAACTGTAGGGACAGTGTCTATTACAAAAGGACCTGAGTTGGTGCCCAGAGAAGGAAGAAAGCATGGCCACTTGTGTTCATCCAAGAGGGCAAGGTCCTGGATCCTTTTCTTTCTTAAACCAGGGACAACACTGTTACATTTTCTATTTGACATCATAGCTCTTTATGTTTGAGGATGATTTTTGCAAAATTCATTTCTCCAAATTTTAAAACATGGTCAGGTACCCTAGAACTACTCTACATACTAAACATTATTGAAATATTTACATTAAATTAGAAGGTAGAGACTTACATGCCAATAAATAAAATATGTTTAACAATAGACATCTACTCACTTATAGGACGGTCACTTGTAGAAGGACAGCTATGTCAACCTGGATAAGAATAAAACCTGGCAGTCGATCCATTCAAGTGAAGGTCAAGATCAGAGCCCACAGTGTCAAGCCAAAGTGGAAAAGTATAAACTAAACATGGGCCATATAATTCAACCAGACATACTATTATGGTTTGGATCTGAACTATCCCCTCAAAGCTCACATGTTGCAGGAAACATAGCAATGTCCAGAGATGGAATTTGGGAAAGTGATTGGATATTGATGGCTCTAACCTTGCCAGTAGAATAATCCATTTGATGGATTCATAATATGAAAGAACTATGAGGCAATAACTGTAAGTAGGTGGGCCTGGTTGGATAAATTGGTCCCTGGGGGTGTGTCCTCAGGAACTATATCTGTTCCTGGCCTTTTACTTTTTCTTTCTGTTTCCCATCTGTTCTGAGCTGAGCAGCTTTCCTCTGCTGCACCCTTCTGCCATGATCTTCTGCCTCACTCAAGCCCAAAGCAACAGAGCCTGCTGACCATGGACTGAATCCTTCTGAAACTGTAAGCCAAAATAAGTCTTTCCTTCTCTAAGTTGTTCTTGTCAAGTATTTTGGTCACAGGAAGAAAAAGCTAACTTACACACATTCTCAGAGGCTATGACCAGAAGCTATTTCCACAAAACCCAATCAGTGAATTAATCCCCTGATATTAACTGAGTGGTAACTGAATGCAGATAGGATATGGCTAGAGAGGTGAGTCACTGGGGATGTGGCTTTGGGGTATATATTTTGTCTCTGATGAGTAGAGTCTCTCTCTGTCTCTCTACTTCTTGATGGCTATGTCCTCACCTGCCTTCCTCTGGCACACTATTCAGCCATGATGTTCTACCTTACCTCAATCCCCGAGGAATGGAGCCAGCTATCTATGGATTGAGACCTCTAAAACCATGAGCCCCCAAATAAACTTTTCCTCCTCAAAGATTGTTCATGTCAGGTTTTTTGGTCACAGCAGCAAAAAAGATAACTAAAACACCTTCCAATTTCATATCTAAGAGTACAGCAGAATTCAAGACTTGCAACTTTATTTTTTTTTGGTACCAGGAATTGAACTCAGGGGCACTCTACCACTGAGCCACATCCCCAGCCCTATTTTGTATTTTATGTAGAGACAGGGTCTCACTGAGTTGCTTAGCGCCTCGCCATTGCTGAGGCTGGCTTTGAACTCGCGATTCTCCTGTCTCAGCCTCCCTGAGTGCTGGGATTACAGGCTTGAGCCACCGAGCCCGGCTAAGACTTGCAACTTTAAAAAGTGAAGAGAAATAGCAAAGGAGTGAAGCCCAGACCTTCAATTTGCACTTCTGACCAATACAAAGTGATAAAAACCAGATCTATCTTCTCTTGCATAAAGCAACTGAAAAAGCAAGCAAAATGTGTGAAATCATAACTTGCATGACATTGCACATCAGGCAACAGAGAACAGTGAAGTCTGAAAGGTAGGAAGTAAATGAGGTGAGTCATATGAATGCCCCCAGGATATTGCCTACGGGAAGTTTCCAGCTTGTGATGCAAGAAGCAGGAACTCAGGTAAAGACCAGTGGTCTCCTTCAATTAAGGATATAAGTTGGAAATCTAAGAAGCATGAGTCAGCTACAGTTTGAAGGGCAAAGTAATGGGAAGGTGATAGCTACACACACAGAGAAGCCAAAGGATATGCAGAGCATCTTTCTCAAGTACTCAGTTGAGTATTGATTCACATATATTTGAGGAGACAACCAGAGGTTTGGGCTGGGGTCATGGTAGGAGGTGTCTAAAAAGGATGGGAGAAAACAGTACCCAAAGCTCACACAGGATTGAGAACTGCCTGCTTCTGACAGTTGGTTAAAAACTAAGAAGTCTCTTGCCTAAATAGTGGGGAAAATTTAACTCTTACCAAACACTCTAATGAAAAGTAAGGACAAAGCACAAAAAATATCAATCTATTTCTAAGAAATTTGGCTGTATTGTAAAATATTCTAGAATGTTTAAAGAAATACAGAAATATGTAGTACCACTATTGTGATTTGGAACTAAAATGTTCCCAAAGGGCTCAGGACAACTGCTCTAACCTCATTAGTGGATTAATCAATTGATGGATTAAAACTTTAAATGGACTACTGGAAGTTAACTGTAGGCAGGTTGGGTATGGCTGGAGTAAGGAGGTCACTGCGAATGTGCCCTTGAGGATTATATCTGATGCTTTGCTCCTTTCTCCTTTCCTCTCAGCTCTCTTCCCTCCCCCTTCCTTTCTTCCTCTCTCTCTCTCTCTCTCTCTCTCTCTCCCTCCCTCTCCCCTCCCCCCCCCTTCCTGGCCTCTATGAGCTGAGCAGCTTTCCTCTGCCATGCTAGTCCATGATGATCTTCTGCCTCATCTCAGGCCCAGAACAATGGAGCCTGCTGACCATGGACT
Source organism: Geosciurus inauris (assembly GCA_004024805.1). Classification (NCBI taxonomy): domain Eukaryota; kingdom Metazoa; phylum Chordata; class Mammalia; order Rodentia; family Sciuridae; genus Geosciurus; species Geosciurus inauris. The sequence continues at coordinate 24,533 of PVHX01000731.1, forward strand.
AAGACCTCTGAAATCATGTATCCAAAATAAACTTCTCTTCTTCTCAGTTGTTCAGGTCAGGTATTTGGTCACAGTGATGAAAAACTAACTAACACATCCACCAAGGTACAACATACAATGTCTAGCATGCAATCAAAAGTTGCCAAGCAGCTAAAGAAGAAAAAAGTAGAATCCACAAGAAGAAAATGAGTCAAAACTGATCCAAAAATTATGTAGACAATAAAAGTAAGTCACTAAACAGTATTATTATGTTATTTTATTTTCTAACTGTACTTATTAACTGTATTCCATCAAACTCAGTAAATGAAGCAAAACAGAGGCATGGAAGATGTAAAGAAGACCCTTTCTGAACGTATCAGAGATGTCTGAGATGAAAATCAACTGCCCAATAGCATATTAGACATTGTAGAAAAAATATTAGTGAACTTGAATACACAGCAATAGAAATTGTCCAAAATGAAACACAAAGATAAAATTGATTGAAAAAGATGAACAGAGCATCAATTAAACAAATTGTTGGTGAAGATGTGAATAAAAAGGAACCCTAGTGCATACACTGTTGAAAATGCAGACTAGTAGAGCCCTTATAGAATACTGGATAGAGGTTCCTAAGGAGATTAAAAATAGAACTGCCATATGAACCAGCAATCCCTCTTCTGAGTAAATACACAAAGGAGGAGGAGCCACCACTTTTTAAAGATGATCTGCATTCCCATATGCTTTGCAGCATTATTCACAATAGCCCCAACATCTGGAAACAATATGTTCACTGTCTATTAACAGATGGATGAAGAAGGAAGATGTGATGTATGTGGAGGTGCATGCATGTGCACACCAAGGAACATTATCCAGCCTTTGAAAAGAAGAACACTGGGGCTGAGGTTATGGCTCAGTGGTAGAGCACTTGCCTCGCACATGTGAGGCACTGAGTTCAGTTCTCAGCACCACATATAAACAAATGAACAAAATAAAGGTATTGTGTTCATCTCCAACTAAATATATATATACAAGTGTGTGTGTGTGTGTATGAATACTACTGTTTACCACAACATGATGAATGGGACCAGAAGACATGATAAGACATTATAAACAATACTACATAATGTGTAATATAAACAATAAAGGTCAAATATACAGAGAGAATATGACAGCAGATACCATGGGCAGGGAATGGGGGGGATGTAGAATGAAGGATACAAAGTAGCAGATATGTGGGATGAACAAGTCTAGAGAGCCAATGGTCATGAGGACTGTAGTTAATAAAATTGTATCATACTAGAGAATTTTGTTAAATAAGTAGATTTAGCTGCTCTTTTCACCAATGGAGTAGCCATGTGAAATATAGACATATTTACTATAGTAACTATTTTGTATTTTTGTGTCCCTCGTGTTGTAAATCTGAAACATATACAATAAAATCTATTTTAAAAGAACAAAAATAGAATGGCAATCATCAAGAATACAAATAACAATAATTTGGAGGAGGTGGTACCAGGTATTAAACTCAGGTGCACTCGGCCACTGAGCCACATCCCAGCCCTATTTTGTATTTTATTTAGAGACATGGTCTCACTGAGTTGCTTAGTGCCTTGCTTTTGCTGAGGCTGGCTTTGAACTCACAATCCTCCCATTGCAGCCTCCAAAGCCACTGGGATTACAGATATGGGCCACTGTGCCCAAAAAGATTACATATAACAATAAATGGTGATGAGGATGTGGGGGGAAAGTATTCATATATTGTTGAGGGGAATGCAAATTAGCATAACCACTTTGGACAGCAGTATAAAGATTCCTCAAAAGACAAGGAATGGAACCACCATATGAGACAGCTATTCCACTTCTTTGTATTTATCCAAAATAACTAAAATCAGCATACCATAATAATATATGCATACCAATGTTTATAGAAACACAATTTATAACAGCCAAGCTATGGCACTGGTCTATGAGCCCGTCAACAGATGAATGAATAAGTGGTATGTATACACAAAGTAGTTTTACTCGGCCATAAAAAAGAATAAAACTATGTCTTTTGCCAGTAAATGAATGGAACTGGAGAACAGCATGCGAAATAAAACAAGATTCAGAAATAAAACAAGATTCAGAAAGTCGATGATCCAATGTTTTCTCTCATATGCAGAAGCTAGAGAGAAATAAGAAATTTAGAGGGAAAAAAAGGAGGAGGTTCCCATGAAAATAGAAAGGAGAACAGAGTAGAAGTGAATTAACAAGGAGGGAGGATTGATGAGAAAGAGAAAATGAAATTAACCAAACTATGCTATGTGCATGTATGAATATCTCATAATTAATTCCACCATTATGTATTTCTTAAAGCATCAATTAAAAAACATATTAACAGAATGAAGTCCAATAGAGTAGATAAAGGAGATCAAAGGAAAGAGGAAGGAATGGGGACTGAAATAGAGCCAATTATATTATATACATACATGAATATGTCAAAACGAACTCCACCATTATGTATACCTATAATGCACTAATAAAAACATAAAAAGTAAATGATACTAACTCTATTGTCTCTTTCAGAAAATAGAAAGATCATTTGCCAATTCATATTATAAAGCAGCATGTCAAAATTAGATGAAGACAGCATAAAGGACAGTGACAAACCATTATATCTTATGAATATAAACGCAACAATGATCAACAGAGAATTAGCAAATTAAATCCAATACTACATAAAAAGAGGAATACATTACAACCAAGTGGGATTGATCTCAGAAGAACAAATCTAGTTCAATGTTACAAAATCAATCAATATAAACCATTGTATTTTTAAAAACACAAATAATATGAATGGATTCAAAGGGAATATTGAAAATATTAACATCTATTCACAATTAAAAGAAAAAATAAACTCTTACAAACTAGTAATATGAGGGAATTTCTTTAACCTAATAAAAGGGCATCTACAAAAAACTCTAGCTGACATTATTCTTTTTATTTTTTATTTTTTTGGAACCAGGGATTGAACTCAGGGGCATTCAGCCATTGAGCCATCCCTAAGAAATCTACAATTAAGCTCTTGGAATTAATATTGGTCTAGCAAGATCACAAGATACAAATATCAACATACAAATACCAATCTTCTTTTTGTATACAAGCAAAGAACAACTAGCGATAAAACAAGTAGCTCCAAAAATGAAACATGCATATATCTAACAAATCACATGCAGTGTCTATATGTGGAATATACACATATGAAATGCCAATGAAAGAAATCAAAGATAACTTCATGAATCATAAGATTCAATATAGTTAAGACATAAATGCTTTCTAATTTGATCTATATATTTAGTGCAATTTTAACCAAAACCCCAAAAATGTTTGTAAATACAGACAAGTCAGTTTAAAATGCATGTGGAAAGGTAAAACAACTATAATAACCAGAGTCATTTTGATCAACAACAAAGTTGGAAGATTCATACTACCTGGCTTTAAGATCTAGCATGAAGTCCCAGTAATATTTAGTAATAATATAAAATTATATAAATATAATATAAATATAAACATATTAAAAAATAGTGCACCATGATCAAGTGGAGTTCCTTCCAGAGATGCAAGGTTGATTCAATATATGGAAATCAATAAATGTAATACATCACATCAATAGACATAAAGGTAAGAATCATGATTTTATCAATTGATGCAGAGAAAGCATTTGACAAAATACAGCACCCTTTTATGTTCAAAACACTAGAGAAACTAGTGATAGTAGGAACATACTTCAACTTTGCAAAAGCTATCTATGCTAAACCCAAGGCCAACATCATCTTAAATAGAGAAAAATTGGGGGTATTCCCTCTAAAAATGAGAACAAGACAGGGATGCCCTCTTTTACCACTGCTATTCAACATAGTCCTTGAAACATGAGCCAGAGCAATTAGACAGATGAAAGAAATAAAGGGATACAAATAGGAAAAGAAGAACTCAAACTATCATTATTTGCCAATGACATAATTCTATACTTAGAGGATCCAAAAAATTCCACCGGAAAATTTCTAGAATTAATAAATGAATTCAGCAGTAGTAGCAGGATATAAAATCAACACCCATAAATCAATTGCATTTCTATACATCAATGATGAATCCTCTGAAAGAGAAATTAGAAAAACTACTCCATTCACAATAGCCTCAAAAAATAAAATAAAATACTTGGGAATCAACTTACCAAAAGAGGTGAAAGATCTCTACAATGAAAACCACAGGACACTAAAGAAAGAAATTGAACAAGACCTTAGGAGATGGAAAAATCTTCCATGCTCTCAGATAGGCAGAATCAATAATGTCAAAATGGCCATACTTCCCAAAGCACTAAATAGATTCAATACGATTCCAATTAAAATCCCAACATCATTATAGAAAACAGAAAAGGCAATCATGAAATTCCTTTGGAAGAATAAGAGATCCAGGATATCCAAAGCAATCCTTAGAAAGAAGAGTGAAGCAGGAGGCATCACAATACCAGACCCTAAACTATACTACAAAGCTATAGTAACAAAAACAGCATGGTACTTGTACCAAAATAGACATGTAGACCAATGGTATAGAATAGAAGACACAGAGACAAACCCACTTACATACAGTTACCTTATACTAGATAAAGGAGCCAAACACATACACTGGAGAAAAGATAGCCTGTTCAACAAATGGTGCTGGGAAAACTAGAAATCCACATGCAGCAAAAAGAAACTAAACCTCTATCTCTCACCATGCACAAAACTCAACTCAAGTGGATCAAAGATCTAGGAATTAGATCAGAGACCCTGCACCTAACAGAAGAAAAAGTGTGCCCAAATCTTCATCATATCAGCTTAGGATCTTACTTCCTTAACAAGACGCCTATAGTGCAAGAAGTAAAATCAAGAATCAATAAATGGGATGGATTCAAACTAAAAAGCTTCTTCTTAGCAAAAGAAACAATCAATGAAGTGGATAGAGAGCCTACATTCTGGGAGCACATTTTTGCCACACGCATATCTGATAGAGCACTAGTCTCCAGGATAAATAAAGATCTCAAAAAACTTAACACCAAAAAACCAAATAACCCAATCAATAAATGGGCTAAGGAGCTGAACAGACATTTTTCAGGAGAAGATGTATAATTGACCAACAGACATATGAAAAAATGTTCAACATCTCTAGCAATTAGAGAAATGCAAATCAAAACTACTCTAAGATTTCATCTCATGCCAGTCAGAATGGCAAATATCAAGAATATAAACAACAATAAGTGTTTGCTAGGATGTGAGGGGAAAGGCACACTCATACATTGCTGGTGGGACTGCAAATTGGTACAACCAATCTGGAAAGCAGTATGGAGATTCCTTAGAAAACGTGGAATAGAACCACCATTTGACCCAGCTATCCCACTCCTCGGTCTATACCCAAAGGATGTAAAATCAGCATACTACAGTGACGTAGCCACTTCAATGTTTATAGCAGCTCAATTCACAATAGCTAAACTGTGGAACCAACCTAGATGCCCTTCAATATATGAATGGATAAAGAAACTGTGGTACATATACACAATGGAATATTATTCAGCAATAAAAGTGAATAAAATTATGGCATTTGCAGATAAATGGATGGAGCTGGAGAATATCGTGCTAAGTAAAGTAATCCAATCCCAAAAAACCAAAAGCTGAATATACTCTCTGCTAAGTGGATGCTGATCCATAATGAGGGAGAGGACACGGGAAAAATGGAAGAACTTTGGTCAAAGGGGAAGGAGTAGGAAGGGGCATAGGGACAGTGAAGATGGTGGAATGAGATGGACATCATAGCCCTAGCTTCATGTATGACTGCATATATGATGTGATTCTACATCAAGTACAACCAGAGAAATAAAAAGTTGTGCTCCATCTGTGTACAATGAATCAAAAGGCCTTCTTCTATCATGTATACTGAAGCAGAATAAATTTTTTAAAAAAGGAAAAACAAAAGACTTAGCATGAAGTCCCAGTAATATTTAACAATAATGTAATAGTCAAAAGATAGACACAGAACAGTAGAGTGAAATATAATATTCAGAAATGGGCCTTTGCAGATATGATAAATTGACTTTTGACAAAGATACAATGGCAATCTAATAGAGAAAGGACGTTCTTTTCAACAAATGACTCTGGATCCTCAATCTATAACTTGGATCTTATATAATAATCAACTCAAATCATAAATCTAAATATGAAATGTAAACCTGATTTTAAAAGAAAATATAGAAAAAAATCTTTGTGGCCTTAACTAGGCAAACAAAGGTATAACAGCAGAAACACAGTCTGTAATAACTTTTTAAATGAAAAATTAGGCTTCATGAAAACCTGGAACCGTTGCTCTGCAAAGGCTTCTATGAAAGGATAAGCTAGTGACTGGAGGGAATCTTCAAATCACACACTTGCCAAAGGACTTGCATCCAGGATAAAGAATTCTCAAAACACAGAGGAAATAACAGCTCAGTTTTTTAAAATGGACAAAGAATTTGAACAGACACTTCACCAAAGATGATATGTCAATGGAAAATAAGTAAACAAAACATCTGCCATCAGAACCTGTGAAGTAAGACCACATGAAAGCTCACCATAAACCTGTTACAATGGCTAAATGAAATGCAGCAAATCACAAAATCTACCTAGACCAAGTATTGATGAGCATGAGGATGAACTGGAACTCTCATACATAGTGAGATTGCAAAAATGTGGAGCTACTCTTGAAAATAGTTTGGCAGTTGCTTTAACAGTTCAAGGTATGCTTTCCATATGACCCACCAATTCCACTTTGAAGTATTTAACCTAGAACAAGAGTCACACATTTTGTAATTGAAGTTCATTGGAACACAGTTGCACCTATTCATTTATGTAAGGTCTGTGGCTCTTTTAATAGTTTAGTAGTAAAATTGAACTGCAGCAGAGAATGTATGCTCAGCAAAGATCAAAGTACTATTTGTTCCTCTAGAGAAACCGTTTGCTGACCTCTTTCTAGAGGAATGAATATAGGTTCTCAAACAACAATGACAACAAAAATGGAACACAAATGTTCAGAGTAGCTTTATATATAATTGTAAAATAACTAGAAACAACCCAGAGATCCTTCAATGAGGGAAGGGATGAACAAAATGTAGTAAATCTGTACAACGAAATTTTGCTCAACAATAAAAAGAAATGAATAATTGATACAACATAAGTGATTCTCAAAATAATTATGCTGAGTGAAAGAAGGCAGAATAAAAAGTACATATTGAATGTTTCCACTTACATGAAGTTTCGGAAAATGGCAAATAATCTATAATGACAAAGTGAAAATCAGTCGTTACATGGAGATGGCGGGATTAACTGGGAAGGTACACAAGGCAAAGAGGACAAACAGGCAAGAGGAAACTTTAGGGATGCTGGGTTTGATCATTATCTTGATTATGGTGATGGTTTCATCAAACCCTGTAAATGTGTAGTTTATTATATAAAATAAAGCTATCAAAACCCAGACTTCTATGAGTTCAGTGCTCATATATCTCCCCAAAAAGCTCTGCTTTCACTCCCATGATGGAGGAGCTATATGGTGAAGAGCCTGACCACTGACACCGTGAGCCACAGCCTGCAGTGTTTAACCCCTGACGCGCTCATCTTGGGGATGAGGCTGGTTAGGAGACATAGCTGTCTCTTCACAGGACTCCTCTGCAGTCATCGGAGCCTGCTGTGCTTGCTCCTCACCTGGCCTAGACAAAGCCCCTCAGAAGTCCAGAGAGAAGCCTCATCACCTCTGTACTTAGACTCCAAGAAGCCAAAGGACTGTTGACTTATTTCAAATAACAGTGTCTGTCATCATCACAGGTTAGATTCTCTGAAAGAAAATACTGAAACTGGGCTCATGATATTTCTTAGGGATCAACTTATAACAGAGAGGGGACAGGCACAGGATTGGGCAGAGAACAGAACTGTGACGAAGGCCTAGCAAAGCCTTGGCCTGTTTGGAGGGAAGCTATGGAGTATTCCTGTCAGAGATGACCCAGTCAGATCCAGATGATTGCTTCTTTATTCTGCCACACCTACTCACAGATGGGACTGCCCAGGGAAGGCTATGGATTGGCTGAGCACCCTTTTGTAGCTGAGACTGGCCTGAAGGGACTCATGGCCAGATACTATCCTGCCTCTCACCTGTCTGGTGAAAAGTCAGGGTAACTGAAAGATAGTTATGATAATTTGTCACTGAACAACACAGGCAGAAAAAAAATCAGTATGCAAAATATAAATGTGGTCTCTTGACCACATTTGGGTTTGCTAGACAGGAAACCCAAAGCATAGGAAGAGAAATTGTGTCCCCTAATTACAAGCAGATCAAGATCACTAACTTCCCTTTTGTGCCTTTTATGTGTTGCCCAAGGTGTCCAAGCTATGTCACACTGGGGGAGTTGATGTTGGGTGGCAAAATACCAGAGCTACTTAAAAAGGCAAAAGTAAAACTACATCTGGATCTATTAGGAAAAAAACTATTGTATTCAGAAAGAGAAAGTCAAGAACTGTACATTAATTATGAGTATGCCTGACTGGTGTAGAAAACCAGATAGGTGTAATGCAAGAGGAAACTGGAGGAAGATAACAACTCAGCCATCAGGGGTTGAGAATCCTATTTATGGTGCACAGAATTTAAAATGGGTGTCAGCAAAAACAGCAGGAGGAGCGTGGGCAGTCAGGTTTGCGATTAACAAGAGAATTTCAGGGAACTGCGGCTGTTGTAGTAAGATTTTGCCAAATACTAAGAGAAAAAAGTTAGTATGCTACAGTACCAAGAATAGAAGTAACTATGAATTGGTATTTCTCAAAAATGAATTGTCAGGAGAAAGTTTATTAATCCAGTGATAATGTTTTTCTGTTGAGTGGTAGCATTTGCAGAAGGCAGAAAAATAGCCAATTAGAATTCATAGAACATTTGAAATGCTGATCTATGAAATAAAAATGCCTTGCTTTTAATGCTGAAGAAAAACTTCTACAATTTCCATGGATATGAAGTCAGGAGTCAAGTGTAAATAGTGCTGGAGGTGGAACACATGGTTTAAAGAAAAAAGGCACACATGGGCCTCTGGTGTCTTCTTTCCTATCCATTTGTCTCTTCCACAGCCTCCTGTAGGGCCTTGGTCCCTGGGAGCATTGGTTCCTCTTCCTCTCTGCCATCCCCTCTTCAGGCTCCCCCAGCAGCTCCCATTTACCAACCCCTCCCCAACACAGCTGCTCTGCCATTCTTATCCTTCAGAAATCTCTAATTTAAAAAATTGACACTAATGTATATGATCCTTCTAGAAGCATTTGGATATATAAAAAACACTTCAAGACAAGTTTCCTGCATGCATGTGAGGGAAACATTTTGGACTGTTAAGAAGTCTTTCAGAGATTCTCACACAGTGAAAATGCCTAGGGGTCAGGAGAACCCAGAATTTAACTTTCAATACATAAAGTTCATATCAGCAGGAAGAACCTTCCAGCTCCTCCTCTAATCTTGAGGACACATTTTCTTTCCATGACTCTTTTTCCTGCTCTCTTTACTGCCTTTTTTATTTTTCACTATTCAATTCCCTCTAAACACACTGAAGATGCAACTGATACAGTAGAAAGAAGAAGATCCAGACCTAAATTCTGAATTTTCCATCCCCTGGATGAGACCTTGAGTAAGTTAAATCTCTTTGAATTGATCATTCATCTGTAAAAATTAGTGTTGATACCTACTTTATAGGGCATCTCTGAACAGAACTGTTTGATATTTGGTACATGCCAGGCTCTGAACAATTAGTTTCTTTTCCTTAAGCCAAAGAGCCATGAATTAAGACAGTGTGCTTTCTTCCTTGCACACCAGCCTAGACATCCCCATAGAAAGAATTCCCAGATACTGAGCACATAGGAAAGGAACACTTGTACTTATACCACTAAAGGGAAACTATCAGACCTGGCTGCAAAGCAGCACTGCCACAGGCAAGGTGATGATCTTGGAAACTCAAGGTGATGATCTTGGAAACTCAAGTGCCTTCCCAAACCTCTGGGACTCCAAATATAAGAGGAGAGTAACCCCATGGCACTCTCTGTTCCATAGCACATACTAAAGATCAAGTCAAAATAAAATAGTTCTGCAACAATAAATTATACAACATAATATCACAGTTCTAGAAATCTTGAGTAGCATAAAAGGAAAAAATTGCTAATGGAACTTTGGAAGGCCAGCTGAGAGGTATGGGTATAAGAATCAGTGGCTCAAATTTCAGTAATCCTACTTTTCTCCTGATATAAAATTAAACCTGGTATCAGGTATTACCAACATTTACAAGGTACTTATTCTTTTTAAATTTAAAGGCAAAATAATTTTGTTTCAATAGTGTTTTAAATTTGGAAATATCAAATACTAAACAAATTACTGAGGTTAGGAAATTTATACACGCACCTTGCACTGTACAGCACTTTTCTTAAATTAACCAAAATAACTCTGGATAAAGAAAGCTGTACTTATGCCATAGTCTATACAACTCAGACCAAGTTCTGATTTTCAGAAGGAAATCCACCCCACATTGACAGTTCACCTTGATAGTGATCATACAATGATCTATTCCAATAATCATGTCACCTGATGCTCCCCTCTCCCCCCCCCCAAAAAAATCTGTAGAGAGTATATGGATGATAATGGTCAGAATGGAAGATAATGAGAAAGGTATTTGTGAGCCTGTGGGATGTTCCCTGAAGACATGCAGAAATAGCAAGTTATGTGTTCATCAAGTGAGTCTGTAAATCCTAAGTCAACTGTGAGGGCAACAGACAGCAAGACAGGGACACTGGCTTAATGGTACCTTATTTGTATTCAGAAGCTGTGCAAGCTGGAGAAAAATCCTGACACCTGTAGCACTTCCTCTGATCTACAGATAGAATGATGGAGAAGAATGCAAAGAGAAAGGACACTGAGGAAGCACACACCCAGCCTTGCATATTCAACTTCCAGAAAATCTACTGAGGTTCCTCAGCAGACTTCCGATTTGAATTGGGTCAAATCATTTCAAAGTCACCTTCCCTGAATGTATTTTAATTAGAAAGAAAATATATTCACCACCAACTCTGAATCTTGATATGGTAATTACATGCCCTCATGGAAAAACCTGTCCTGTTTGAACACACACCATCATCTTAAGTGGTTTATTCTCTGTCTCTACAGGGATGTCCAACAGGATACTATTATAGGTGAATGGAACATGTACCACTGAATGGTCCTGGGGAAAGCCTAGGATGGGAGCCAAGTACACAGAGCCGACAGGGTGGGAGGGTGAAGAGCAATACCTCCTCCGTCAACGTGGTAGCCATGGCTAGGTTAGGGTATTTCTTTGACTTCAGTGACTTTAAATTGATGGGAATCTGACAGATACAGAGAAATAGTTTATATTTTCTTGACTTTTAGGTAACAGGAGAATAAGACTTTTCTGGAAGAAATTGTGTTCTACTTTTCTTCTTTCTAAAAATTTTTATAAGCAAAATTTTATCTTAACTTGAATAAGCAAGAGCTTTTGAGAGGATGAGTTAGGATGTACACAAATATTTCTCTTCAACTGCAGACTAGAGAAAGGTCATTGGGCCTAGGTTGATTACCTGACCTTCACTGATAATTGCTGAAATTATACCTTATTGTGTTTATAAGTCTCAGGGGACTTTTGATCCCATATCAGACCGTTTCCAACCAGCTAAGGCATTTATACCTTCTCCATCATCACCATCTTCAGCAAACACCTGTATGTACAGAGCAGCTCTTCCACCAGCAGATATAAATGGTCAACTAAGCCCAAGCCTTTACAGCTCTCCTGGCAGGAGACAGGCCAACCACACACTCCAGGTAGTCAACTCTCCAGACCACAGCCTGTGTGTTTTCCTTTCAGACCTCAAATCTCATTAAATGCCTACAAAAACCAAGTAGCCATTAATCCCTGTTGAGCCAACTAACACAAATGGGAGGGCAAGCCTCCTTCCACCGCTCCACATGAGTGACCAACCCCAGAGCTTCTGTATCTGCCTTGGAATCCTACAGAAGTACTCCTAAAAATGTTCCTCGGACCTTCCCGTGTCCTCCAAGGCTCCCATAAGGGTTGCCTCTCAGTCGCCTATTTCCACCATTCTTCCCATTCTGTGTAAATCTCACAAGGCACAGGAGCATGAGTTTTCTCACTGGGGAATGACTAGTATCTCCAAATGTCAATCATAGAGCATTAGTGGGTTGAATAGTGTTCCCCTAAAATTTATGCACACCTGGACTTCAGACTTTATTTGGAAATAGGGTCTTTGCAGGTATAATTAGTTGAGAATCTGGAGATAAAACTATCCCAGATCTGTGGTGAACCCTAAATCCAATGACTAAATCCATTTCTCTCCAAGAGGAATGATTGGAGATTTGGAACAGAGGCAAAGTAAAGATAAAAGGAAGAGGGCTATGGGGAAACAAAGGCAGAGAGAAGAATGGTACAGCTGCAAGGCCAGGGAATTCTGGGAGACTTGAACTTCTGGCCTTCAGAACAGCATGAGAATAAATTTTTGTTGTTTTAAGTCACCCAGTTTGGGAGAGTTTGTTATAGTAGCCTTAGGAAACAAATTCTGAGAAATAATCAACTCTAATGTGCATGAAATCTCTCTTCATGTTTCTCCATACCTTTGACCTAACCTGTCTGCTAAAAGGTCTCTGGAATATACTTTGCCTGACTGATATGAAGATGGTCTGGAAAAGTAGAAAGTGGGAATCAGGTTTTGTGCTACAAATATAACCAAGTCACTGTTACATGATATGATACCCCACTTCCCTTGTCTGCCAAGGGGAATTAGTACATTACCTACTGATGAGCTATTCTAAGAATTTAATGAGATATGAAAGGGTGTCCGGTGGAGACTCAGACTCTGGGAAACAGATTCCAGATCCCAGAAGGTGAAGGAAGCTATGAGGTGCAGTTGGGATGTTAGACATTCTTTATTCAGAGGTGGTTGTAGCCCCCTGCTTCTAACTCCAGCCTCATTTTGCCCCAAGTCCTTCCATAGGACTTTTTTAATATATGCAGGCCAGACAAAGAAGGCACATTGCGAACAGGTTACATAAGTAGGCGCATGCTCACAAGCAAATGTTAATGACCTTAAGTACAAAGGCTGAATCCAGTGTTCATGACCTTGGTTGCATACTAAAAACAGTCCACCAGAAGCCTTAGTGAGGAAGTCTAACTATAACCATCTTGGGCCTGCCCTTCGATGGGGTATCTTGAAATATCTAGGAATGATCGAAACCTTTGACTAAACCTAGAATGTAGGACTATGTGTCAGAGTGATAATATGATACAAAAAAAAATTTATCTAAATTAAAAGCTAGTAATCTCTAAGATGAGTAAGCTAATCAGTCTTGGTAGCACATTGAAATCACCTGGAGTTATTTTTATGATTCCCACTCCAGTCTAGCCTCTGGGAGTAGGGTGGCATTGGTAATTTTTTAGAAATCTCTCCTTTCTGTAACCTTTGAAATTGGATTCCATTTTACTAGTCACACTTCTTTTAATAGATGATATCTTGTGATGTCTCCAATAATTGGTTTCCCTCATGTCACATCATAGAAAATGTGATAAAAGAATTAGGGTTCAAACAAAGAAAAGCAGTCATGCCCCAAACAGTGACCTTTGCTAATATTCCTAATAGCACAGACACTTGATGGAAAAGATACCACTGATTATGGCCTTCCTCCCCATGACAAATTTTACAGTCAAGATGACTGAAAATAAACCCTTCTGCATTGATGGTTAAGTATGCAGAGTCACTGTTTATTATACTGTGGTGTCTTTGTTTTGTTGATGTTTATGTACATGTGTGCATTTTCAGATAATGGTACCTAATTTGTTATTTTCTATCTTCATTCCTGTGCCTAGCCGTGTAAAAACTTCCCATAATGCAGCATCATAAAGCCCTTAACAGAACCCACATTTTGTTGCCTTGGTGAAGAGGCATCGATTGTCTTCCTATCTCAAGCATATGTAACTCATGTCATTCTGTAGTCACAGTGCATCACAATGCATCCAAAAATAAATATTAGTAAAGAAGATAGCTTTGAATCTCAAATACAGGGAAGACCTTCTTAAAGAGAAAAGCTTGCAGTGTCCTTGGTGATAGTTTCCTGTTGCTATGGGAATGAATCCCATAGCATTTCTGGGACCACATGAGCTAAAATGGAAGGATGCCTTTATGACACAAACCTCATATTCATATAGTATCTGATAAAACTCTGGTAAAAATATGTAAGTAGCCACTTATGTGAATCAGGCATTACAAGATTTCTATCTGAAAAAATATATATATTTTTAGCTGATATACAAACTGCGAAACAGCAAAATGAGGGAAAATAATAATAGATGGCCCAAATTTTAAACCCATTAAATTTGGAAGACTAATGTAGAGAATAGCAAAACTCTCACTTACGACCCCAGTAGACTTCTTACTTTTACATGTCAAACTCACCCTGAGACAAGTTACACAGTAATAAGCTTCACTGTTTAATAAGCCAGCAGGTTTGAGTGGAGCCATTCAGTTGCCTACCTTCGTGCATATTTTGTCATCTGGCTTTTAAATAAATATCCTAAGGATTTAGCGGACTGGTTTCGCTGCAACAGAACCAGAACCAGGAAGTCATCTGACTCACTGTGTCTCTGTTCTTTATCACGGAATCCACATCAGAAAATCAAGACAAAGCTGGTCTGTTAGCAGCCCGAGAATACTGTGAGAGGTCGTCACCAAGGAACAGTTTTGTTCTGAACTCACAGAAGTGGGCCACCTTGTCCCCATCAGGCTGCAACAAGGAGGGTTCATCCTTGTCCAAAGGCTGTTGCTTTATTTTTTTATTAGGCTTAAAAAAGTGAAATTGCCAATTGTCAACCATTTTTGACCTATAAAAATGGCAAGTTCTTACAAACAATATATTGTTATTTTGCCAGGTTCTAATTAGAATGCAGATATTAAATGCTTATATTTGGCATTTAAAATCCTGCATAGTTTAAAAGCTATTTAAATATGTGTAGATGTAACTACACTCTGCTCTATCTAACCTGGCTAAAGGAATTTACTTTTGGATTTCTATAAACAGTACTGAACACTTACAATGTGTGAGGTACTGTACTAAGTACCATGCCTTATAATTCAAAGCAATAATTTTGTGAGTTAGGTATAATTATCATCTGATTGAAAATTTGAATTGAAACCAAAGCAAGTAATGTATCTTATCCTACGCATTAGACCCCAGAGGAGGTGAAGCCAGATTTGATCTTGGGGAGTGAACTCCTAAGTTTATGCAGCCAGAATCCTATGGTATGTTAGGGTTGGGAAGGGCCTGCTTGCAGAGCTTCTAATTTTTTTTCCAGAAGCAACAGAAGTCTCTTATCAAGTGAAACTTTATGATTAAGGAAAAGGAATAGAGTTTCTTTGGCCTGCTTAGAGAAAGCATGGGGCTCCCTGAGTCTTGTGGCCTGACCAGGTATTTCAGCCATTAAGAGTAGGTATTGGGACAGGCCCCAAAATGGCTGTAGTTAGGCTCCCTTGCCAGTACTTCTGGAAGACTATGTTATGATTTTAGTGTGTAGCCAGGGCTAGGAACCTGCTATGTTATGGTTAGTCAAGGCCAGAAACACTCTGATTCAGAGTGTTTATACTCAAGATCGTAAACATTAACTTGTGAGCATGCGCCCCCTTATGCAACCTGTTGGCAGTGTGCCTTCTTTCTTTGGCCTATATATAAAAAGGGCCTATGGAAAAGACTAGGGAACAAAATGAGGGCTAAAATGGAACTAGATGGTGGCTAAAGCTAAAGCTGAAGGCTGTTACCCGCTCTGTGTAAAGCATGCTTACTATCCTAACTGTATCTTGCATCTTTTTCAGCCTGCCTGGACCCTGAATCTGTGTCTGGGGTCTGAGCCCGTGCAGGACAGTAGGCATTGTTTTTTTGTACAAGAAGCAAGGGCCTGCCCTAGATGAGGTCTAAGTCTTTGCCCCCAGGAAAGCTGTGTTATGGGAGAATTCCCTCAAGTTATCATATACCCTCCTGTTGAGTCTGATGTTCTTTCCCTTTTGATCCAGTACTTTCAAGATCTTTCCCCAAAGGTCCTCTTGGTTTCAACAGTGGATATATTGTTTCTGTGAGTAAACCATTTGCTCCTGGAGCAAAGACTTACTTTCACTCCAGAATGAGACCTTATCTTGCTACTGGTCTGAAGGAATGAAGCAGGATGCGGGTGAGCCTTGAGGAGGACAAGCACCATCTTTGGTGAATCTTTCCCAGGTCAGGTCTTTGGTCTCCAGAGAAGACCAAAGCCACCAGCAAAGGAAAAGAGGCTGCTTCTGCTGACCCAGTGAGTTCAGAATCATCTGGAGGTTCAAGTGTTTGGGGTTCATCAGTCCACACCTTCCCATCCTGAGTCTTCTTTATCAGGGTGCTCATTTTACAAACCTGTCACATATGTACATCCAGTCTCCATTTTGCTCTTCTATATAGGCCAGATATTCATTGCAGCCTGCCCTGTGGCTTCATGAGAAAAGAAGCTCTTCAACTGCTACCTTGGAGGACTTTCATATTTTATATCTCATCCACTACACTTGGCTAAACTGAGCCTATTATTTTTCTTCTTGAAGATTTCCACAGCCATGGCCATAATCCTTTAAACTACCACTATCCATCCAATTCAGGTGCCAGAACTGGGGTACTAGAGAATCCTTCACTTGTACCTCATCCTGATCTACCCCAGGTGAGTGAGTTTGTGGAGATGCTAATTATCAGGAACCATCCACTTATTACCAGCAACAGGTGTTGCTATTTAATGAGCGAGTGTTTCAGAATCCCATCCTAAAGCTCTGTTTCTAGAGTTATTCCTGATACCAATTGGTATCTTGGGTTCCCCCAAAATCCATGCCTTAGACAAGACTTGTGTGTAGGTAGTTTATTTAGGATCTGGAGGGAACCAGGACGAGTAGAAAGAGGAAAAACAACAACATTGAGAACACTGGTGAATTATTGACATTACAACTCTGGACACAAGGGTTCAATTTCATAACAACTTTCTGAGCAGCATGGAAAGTGCCTCCCAAATTTGTCCTCTGGATGAACTAGAGGTGGAAGAATTTATTCACATGTCTCCACCTCCCCTTGATTAAACTTCTATAACTGACTCTCCCACATTTCCAGTTGCACACTCAACTGCCCAAACTCCCACCAATGGGGAGGCCTTAGAGGAGCCCTGGAGATGGCCATGTCTGCCTGAGGCAAATCTCCATCAGAACAAAAGGAATCAGAGCAAGTATGGAACTGTTGTTCCATAGCATGGAATCCATGGCCGAAAGGATGTGCAGGTTGGACTGCAGTGAGCATCCAATATGCATCTAACCATTCTTTCCTCTAAATTCTCTATTCAAGTGCTAAGCCTGAGCAGAATTATCTAGACTACAGTATTTGCAGAAATCTCTTCACAGAAACACATTTTAACAGTATGCCTCTAAGCTTTATCATGAGTTTCACAATAAGAAGAACTTCTCTGAACTTTATGGATTATAGATATTATAATTTTAATTATAATAAATTAAAATAATAATTGTAATATAAATGAAATAACTATAATATTGCAGATATTTTAATTTTAATGATCTGTATGTATATTTGATATGACCTTACCCCCAAACTCCCCAGAGAAGTTCCAACAATTCTTGTTCTGCACAGACCTGGGTAACATAGCATGAGGCCACCACCCACATCTAGAATTACTTATTTGGAACTCCTCTTAGATTCTAAGTCTTCCAGAATGATCTCCTGTTCCCAAGATTTCAACTCCATTATAAATGCACACAACACCTAATCATGACCATAATGCAATTCACCCCTCCCAGGCTTCAGGTAAACATATCTAACAGCTGCTTAGATCTCTCCACTAGTACTTGGAGCTCATTATATCTGAACAAAATTTATTCTTTCCCCTAATCCTGCTCCTCTACAACAACACAACGTTGGTTTATGACATCACAATCTATGTAGTCAGTCTCTCATGCTGAAAACCTGGGAATCATACACACATCAAATCATTTATTCTTTTAAAATCCATCTCCCATAATCTCTCTCAAGTCCACCTACTATTCTCTGTCCCCACGGCTATTGCCTACATCCAAGTATTTGTCCTCTCTTCTCTAGACTGAAATAGTTCCTCTCTGTAGTCTTATCTCTGTGCACACCCTCAGCCCATATATATATTCTGCATTTATCCACTGGGCCCAGAAGGACACTTTTATGCCAGGCTTCCTTTCTCAGTCCTCATCTCCATTCTACATGGCAGACATCCAAACAACCTTAAGGTGGTGCTGGGGATTGAACCCATGGCTTTGTGTATTCAAGGCGAGCATGCTAACAACTGAGCTATATCCCCAGCCTCCAAACATCAACTTCTTAAGCTATCCTTCATTTCCCATTTCACAGAAAAAGAAGAAACTAACTAAAAGAAAATTTTCTCATATTCTTAACAACAAACAAGAAAATATTCCTGCATTGGTACATGTTTTGTATGTTTTCTTCCTTTTACAGCAGAGAAAATGGATGTTTCTGATCCAATCTGAAGCTGAGCCCTTTACTTGTGCACCAGGTTCTATGTGGTAGGAACTAGGTTCCTCCATTATCTGCTCTTATGTCTTCATCCTTTCCTTCTTCCCCAGATCTCCCCTCACCTTTTAAACATGCTCAAAGCTGGAATTTATTCTTAATTTTTTAAAAATTGAGCCATAACCTACATACCATAAAAGTCACCCTTACAAAGTATAGACAATTTCAGTAGTTTTGAGTATATTCACAAATCCATGATACATGATTAGTGATAGTGGTATAGCTTATAAGTAGTGGTATAGCTTATAAGGGTTTCAATTTCTCCACAATGATAGTTATCATCATTGTCTAATTTTAGATCATTTGCTTCTTTCAAAGAGAAACCTTTAGCAATCACTCATTCTTTCCCTCACCCAGCACCTAGCAAGCCTCATGTACTTTTGTCTCTATGGATTTACCTCTTTACTTCTTCTTTACTTGAAGAAGTAAATCCATGGAGACAAAAGTACATGAGGTTTGTACTTTTAATGAATTCACATAATATGATTTAAATGAATTCACATAATATGTGGTTTTTGGTGTTCAGATTTTTTTCGCCTAGAATAATGTTTCCAAAGTTCATCCATGTCGTAGCATCTATCAGTATTTCATTTCTTTTTATGATGAATTAATTCCACTCTATAATTACACCACATTTTATTTTTTTATTCATCAGTTAGGGGATAGTTGAACTTGTATTATTCAGAGTTTTCCAGAGAAACAGAAATATATGTGTGCATATATATGTGTGTGTGTGTGCGTGTGTATACATATATAATTATGCTGTTATGGAGACTGACGAGTCCTGGGATCTCCAGGGTGAGGCAACAAGCTGTAGATTCAGGAGAGCCAGTGGTTTAGTTCTAGTCCAGAGACCATCAGCCTAGAGACCCAGGAAGAGCTCATGGATCTCAAGACCAGAAAAAAGCTTTTGTTCTAGTTCAAAGGCTATCAGCAGGAAGAATTTTATTCAGTGGAGGGCCAGACTTTTGTTCTATTCAGGCTTCCCATTGATTCCATGAGATGCACACAGATCATGGAAGACAATCTTCTTTGCTCAGTCAGCCAATTTAAATGTTAATCTCATTCAAAAACATTCCCACTGAAATACTCAGCATACTATTTGACCAAATATCAGAGTGTCCTATGGCCCAGTTAAATTGACATAAAATCGACCAGCATAGGATTATTTCCACCTTTTGGCTATTATGAATAATGCTGCTGAGAGTATTCATGTACGATTTGTATGTGGACATATGTTTTCATTTTTCTTGGGAATATACCTGTGAATAGAATTGCTGAGTTACATGGTAACTCTGTGTTTAATGTTTTGAAAAAGTGCCAATCTGTTTTCCAAAGCAGACCTGCTATTTACATTCCCAACAGTAGCTTCTAAGGGTTTCAATTTCTCTACAAACTTTCCAACACTTGTTATTTTGCTTTCTGATAGCAGCCATGCTAGGGTTATCAAATGATATCTTATTGTGGTTTTGATTTTAGTTTTCCTGATAGTTAATGAAAATGATCTTTCTACATGCTTATTGGGCATATGAATGTCTTTGATGAAATATCTATTCAGAAGTTTTGTCCATCTTAAAAGCGGAGTTGTGTTTTTGTTGTTGAGTTGTAATAGTTCTTTATATATCAGTAATTTCTTTATGAACAAACCCTCTAGTCCCACACTCTCTTCCTGGAACATTCTTAAGAAACAATCCCATGCACTTAGCTCCTCATGCTTATCCTGTCACTTGGGCCACCCTTCCTGTGAGATGTCTTTCCAGACTCCCCCTATACCTATGAGCTTGTTGTCATCCTGTGCTTTCTTTATGGCACTTATAAGACTCCCTGTTTATTGAGTGCTTAGTATGTGCCAGGTATAACCCCATTAAAATCTCACAACAGGCTCATGAGAAATGCATTGTTATTATTATTCCTATTTCACAGATGAAAAACCCCATTTTCTAGTAAGTAGAGGAACAAGGATATGAACCTAGTAAATATGATCCAGCTCTTTGTGCTGCATTGCTTTCTTTTTTGTATTAATAAACTTTATTAAGAAAATTTATAATCGCTTTATTCAACTATTTGTCTTCCTCCCCTAGTATCAGCTGGACAAGGAATAACTCTACCTTGCCCACCACCACATTTCCCACCTATTTCAGCGCCTGCTATGTCATAGTGAAGGGAGAGGGGCACAAAAGGCAGTCAGTTTAGATAATAAATAATTGGGTCTGATCAGGGAGATGGAGGCTGGTTCTGAGCCCTTCCTTTTCCTCCTCCACCTGTTGCCAAAGTGACCTGCCCCCAAGGATTATTCCTCCCTACAAGGGGCTGTTAATTACTGCCTCCTTGACTGTTCCTTTCCCTTCCAGGATCACTCCACCTTTGGCCCACCTTTTGGGTCACTTAGGCAAAATAAGGGGAGAAGGAAGGCATGAGAACAAAGGAAATCTAAAATTTATAAAAGGGGCAGGGCACCCCCACTTCTTTGGATACCAGCTGTAGATCCCCTTCTCTGCAGAGAAGTCTATCTCTGTTCTATCCTTTAACTAAAACTTGCTTTCCATGCTTGTCTTGGAGATTCTCATTCTTGGGTGTTCAATCTTCACATCTACAGAAACAGAACTCAGTCCTGACTGACTCTCATCATCATCAGTATCAATAGTTGCTTTAAAATTATAATTGAATTAATTAATTAATTGATGGATCGCAACAAGACCATCTGCTTAAAGACATTTGACAGCTTTCCATTAAATAAGCAAAATTCATTTTGTAAGTCATTCAGCCCCTGAAAGGGATCCCACTTAATTAGAGCAGGGTCCTCCCTCCCTCCCTTCCTTCCTTGCCTGTCTGGAGCAGAGCCCTCCCTACTTTTCTTTTTCTCCTTTAAACCACATGTACTCCATTTTGCAACACTCAACTGTTTGTTTATAACCTTGGACCTCATTAAGCTTGCAACATTTGTTTCTATATTTTTTTACCTAGAAAACTCTTATTTCCCTATTGGAGACCAATTACCTTTTTCAGGAAACTTCCCTGATACACTCAGTGCACTGGGGGTACATTGTTCCCACTCTCTGATACTACAGTAGTTTGCATAAATTTTTATTGTTGCATTATCAAATTGTAACTTTATTTAGTAATATCTCTGCTTTTCCGGCTTGCCTGTAAATTCTCGAAAGACCTCTTCACCCATAATTCTGCTTTTCTTTTTAATCAGAATGTTTCTTGTAGTTAAATTATTATTGAATTTTTTAAATGGTGCATAAAATAAAACATCCTATAATTTATGGTGTCTTAGAAAAATGAAATACAACAGCTTTCACAGTATAGGTTCTCAGTGATGTATATACAAAGAATGTACCTAGCACATAACAAGTATGCAGTTAATATTTTTGGAATATTATTATAGTAAGAATTTGGGTGGGTCAGAGCTGTGAATGTTTTTCTCTACTATGAATTATTACATTTCTTTGCTTTATATGAGAGCTTTATTTTTCACTAAGTCAAACTTTTTGTCAAAGTTATCAGGAGGTTTAGAGCTAATGCATACATTCAATTAAAGAAACTTCATTTGTTAACATTAGCAATTATAATCAGGGTTCCAAGTCTAGAAACAAGAGAAAGAGATTATATTAATTACATAAATATAATCTATCAGCTTTCTTTGCTATAAAAGGTCAAACTACTGTATTGAATTTTGGATCATAATATAATAGTGCACTGGTAACAGAGGTAGGATGCACTTGTAACAGTGGATATGTTTGGGAAGAGTTCAGCTATAAAATGTGGAATTATTGGACCTGGAAGAATATTCCAATGAAGATGAAAGAAGCCCAGAATGAATCCTTTACTAAAAGCCAAAGCTTTTCCTAAGTCAAATACATATGATCTACCTAATGCAATTTCTGGTAGCTAATTTATTATGTTATGTCAGTTGCTTTATTAAACCTTGTTTTTAGGACATATCCTATGTCCCATGCCCTGTGCTAGAAGCCAGGCTTAGGGTAGAGCATGAGACAGATAAGGTCTCTGTTCTCATAGAGTTTATATTTTGTTGGAAGAGGCTGACATTAAACAAAGAAGCAAAAAATAAACACAATACTCTAAATAAATAAAATAGTAATGGGCTGAAGAATATTTTGGGACCTTAGTTCAGAATGCATGATCAGGGAAGGTCTTTCTGAAATGATGGCATTTGATATCAGAATGACACAAAGAAACCAGTCACTGGAAAGTGACCTAGCACAGTAGCAGGAATAAGCATGGTGGGTTTGAGGTTGGGCTAAGAGTGGCAGAGGGGCCAGCAGAAAATATGGAACCCAAGTGTCAGGGCCAGGGCTTGTGGGTCATAAGGATCCTGCCTAGGAATTTTGATTTTAAGTGAAATCAGAGGCTTTTTGATGATTTTAAGTAGAAACATGATACAATATTATACACCCATATATAAGTAGATACACATATGTAAGTATATTTTTTCATTCATTTTGACTACTATGGAAAAAATATATTTAGTTGGAAGTTATTTTAGTAATCTTGGCAAGATAATGGGGGATGTTAGGTAATAGAGTTAGAGATGGAAAGAGGTAGGAAGATTGTAGATATAGTTGGGAGGAGATGCTAACAGGAGTTGATTATAGAGGGGACATGGGGGAGGAAAAAGTGAGGGGGAGATTGAAAGAGAGAGGGGGGCGGGGTAGGTGGAGATGACCTCCTGGGATTCTGACTTTGGCTTCTGGCGAGATGAAATGCTAAGTTTAGTAGGAAGGAGAGGATTAGGGAAAGAACAGGTGGTGAGAGAGATAAGGGGGTTGAGAAATGAATGCTTTTATATATGATAATTTCACTTTAAACTTCTACTAGTTATAATGGTGGAGAATACCACAGGCATGTGTATGACCTAAGAAATAAAGCATTATTTTGTAAATTGCAACAAAGAAGTATTGCCATATTATGATTCCTTGCACATACCTTAAGGAAAGAACACAATCTACTTATCACTGACTGAAAAATGAACTCATAATCCATAAAGCTTTTCTATCTGTGGAGTATATTTTTCATGATTATTTAGAAACTGTTTGTGGAGAGAATTAATGAATGAACATTCTTACTCTGGGATTTATTTTAAATCTCAGAGGTGTCAAAATGTTCTCTACAAAAAAGTTCTAATAAAATCTGACACTATTAACAAATGAGCAAACATAGAACCCAATTTTAATAGCATTTTTTCTTACAATTTGACTTTTAAAATAACAGAATTAAAACTCCTTAAATTGTCATGTTGGATGCCTCCTTACAACTAAATTTGAATCAATGACACAGAAAAATTAATTGTAAGGAAATCCACTGTGATATTTTGATCAAAGAAAGAAAGAAAAGAAAAACCTTCTGATTTGGTGATTGTTACAATACACATCTTCATATGAAAGCCCTTTGCTTTCACAATGGAGGGTGGTCTCCCATGGGACATCTGGTGCATACAACAGGCTCAAAAAATGTGTCCTTCCTAAGTAAATAGGAGAATTAACCAGTTAAAAAGCTAGAGGTGAGAGTCAAAATCCAACAAGGGTGGTGTCAGGATAAGTGGCAGATATGAATTAGTGGAGAAGCCAACTCAGGGGCAGCAGAAAGAAGACTTCCATGAAAACAGTGAAGAAATTCACGGATCTTTTACCATGTGTCTTGCCATTGTTCTGCCCAAAAGGCTTTATAAAGGCCTTAAAAGCTAACCACTGAAACTTGATCCAAATATCAAAACAAGGAGGTTAAATTATTGCAAACCCAGTCTATTATTCAAGCCTCCTTATCTAAGTGCTATTATTTATATACTCTTCTGGCTATGTCTGGCAGGATTGTATTTTATGAAGCAAAATTCAGACTACATGGTGTCTCAAATGTGGATACACTGCTGAAGGACACTGCAGAAACTAAAATGGGGACTCCTCAGCTTTCAAGGTCAAATTACTCACGCTGAATGTGCTGACTGATAGAAGCTGCATCTTCTAAATAAAACAGATAAAGAGAACTTTAAGAATATAGGACATTAATATTAGCTTCTGAGCAAAATTTCTCATCAATGAACAGTTATAATGCCTGTGAGATTTTATATGAATAACATTCTTTTCCTCAGCTGTGTCTCATTATTTTCTTTAGAGATAAAAGGTGCTGTTCAATATTCTTTTGAAAGCTATTGTTAGCCTTTCCTATGTCCATGGTTTGTTTTGCTCATCAAGTAATTGTGAATTCCTTGTGGAGAAATTTGTGGTTATATAAATAAAAGACAGATAAAAGGACTTCACAATGTGCTAGGAATTGTATGTTTGTTTGTTCTAGCAATCCTAAAATATAAACATGTATATTATTTTATGAAGAGATTTTACAAAAGAGATAATATTCATTTGGCACATTTGAAAATTGTTAAATGCAAACACAGAAGTCAATACAGCAGCATCAAATCTACCAAACAAAAAACTGTCAAACTATATTTCTCTCTATATATATGTGTGTGTGTATTCATAGATATTCCTGTACATAAATATATATTTCAACATATATTTCTATATACATATATATTCCAACATCTATAATATTTATATTTTTTTCCAGCCAGAGTCTGTGGAAATTTAAAGAATTTAAAAATAATTTAGAGCCTAGAAGTCCATTTGTGCCTAATGCTACCCAGATGCTAGTAACATGTTCACCATAATAAAAATACTTAGGAAAGCATCCAAAAGCCTACCATTGAATCCTTAAAACTTCCTTGAGTTTAAGCTTAAATCAACTGTGACCTGAACATATTTTGAATGACTTTTCATTTGGGTTTCCTTTATCTTGTTGACATGACAAGATACTGGTAAAATTAATTCATGTAGAGAAATGAAAGATCACCAAATTCAGAGCCAGTAAGTATAACTCCTAGGACCTACTAGGCAAAGAAATATGACTTCATTTCCCCAACAGCCAAAAGAGGATTATGAAACCTGTTGTAAAATATAGGAATGTTGCAACACAAAACACTACATCACTTAGTAGGAATGAAATTAATTTTAAAAAAACATAAAATCATTCCCTTTTATTAACACAGTTATCTCTTTATTAGGAATTGGTACACTTGAGACTTTTCTACATCTCAAGTCCTTACCCATAAAGTAATAAGAACACAAAATAAGTCACAACAGACTTGCAGCTTAAGACTGAAGATTTACTACTTCTGTTAAATTTTAAATAAGTTTTAACAATATCCAAGGTGGAAGTAATCTCATAAGGATAAGCACATGCTATTTCTTAAACAGGTTTGGATACAACATTACATAAGTAATCAGAAAAGAAAATCAGAATGAATGTCATAGAAATATTTTGTAAAATGAAGGAAGAAACTATAATATATTAATTAACCTTATATAATATATGAACACAGAGGATCACAAGACTAGTAGAAGGTCATGCTTCTAAATTTTTAAGATTTGAGATAGTGTCTTTTATATTCAATAAAAATTAAAACCTAATCTCTGTGAAAAATAAATTCTATCTCTGTTATTGTCATATGACCTTGAGAACATTGCTTAATTTATCAGTTGAAGACCATCATTTTCAAAAGTGGTAACAACAATGTTTCTGGTTTCACATGCTCTTTCAGAAACTCATCACACCTTATCAATAGCCAAAGTCTATTGCACCCTTTCTCGCTGAAGTACCTTTGTGACTGCTTTAATATATATGTGGTAAAAATTATGCTGTGATATTTACAAGGCTAGGTAGATCATAAGAGGCGATGCAGCTTCTTCCCAGCTTGCACTCTCCATGGACACTCATTCTTGAGACCTGACCACCATATTGAAAGGAAGCCCACACTATATGCAGACACTACTCATAGGTCTACCAGCTAAGGGCTCAGCCAACAACCACCATCCACATGTGCAAGAACAAGTCTGCAGGTAATTTCAGTCCCTAGCCTTCAAATTAACCCACCTGATACCAAGTGGAGTATCCCTGTTGAATCCTACTTAAATTGCAGATTTTTGAATAAACTAAATGGAGTTGAGGTTTGGGGGTGATTTGTTATATAACAACAGACAAAACAAGGATAATACCAATTTGTAAGAGTGTTTCAAGAACTAAATGACATTGTGCATATAATCATTTGGCATAGTAAATGTTAACTGTTCAAGATTTGATAAGCAATAGATCACAAGGCAAAAACAAAGGGTTGGATGAGATTAAGAAATGGTTTGAGGGGCTGGGGCTATTGTAGCTCAGTGGTAGCTCAAGCAAACTTTTCCCCAGCCTGTACGCTTATAAATGAAAAAAAGTAAAAATACCTTAAAATTATTACTAAGAGCACTACTATGAATTTTACGAGCTTCACTGTGGAATAATTCCATAATATAAACTGTATGTAAAATATACAATTTATTTTGACACATGTATGGCATAAGAAACCATCACCAAAACCAAAACCAAGCTAATGAACATGAACATCGCCTCCTGTTTTAGTCAGCTTTTTCACAGCTGTGACTTAAAAACCGGACCAGCACGACTATAGGGGAGGAAAAGTTCATTTGAGGGCTCACAGTTTCAGAGGTTTCAGTCCATACACAGCCAGCTCCATTCCTCTGGCTCCAGGAGAGGCAGGACATCATGGTGGAAGAGTGCAGCAGAGGGAAACAGCTCACATGGTGATCAGAAAGCAGAGAGACTCCACTCTCCAGATACAAAATATATACCCCATAGCCACGCCCCCAATTAACCACTTCCTCCAGCCACACCCCATCTGCCTCCAATTACCACTCAGTCAATCCCATCAGGGATTAATTCACTGATAGGTTAAGACTCTCACAACCCAATCATTTCTCGTCTGAATTTTCTTGGATTGTCTCGCCCGTGAGCTTTTGGGGGACACCTCATATTCAAACCATAACACCTCCCTTGGTGCCCTTGGGGTGGAATCTCACCTTCCCTGTTCTGCGCTGTTCCCAGGCAGCCCCTGGTCTGCTTTCTGTCTCTCTTCATTAAGGTGCACTTCCAAAACTTTATATTCTTGAACATACAGGATGTATCTTTTGCTTGTCGTAATTGTTTTCAGATTTGGCAGTTCATGTTTACCAAGTAAATTTGCCCATTTCATTGAAATTGTGGAAGAAATAGGCAAAATATTCCCTTATCCTTTGATATCCTTAAAATCTGTCTTGACATCCCTTTCTCACCCTTGATGTTGGTAATTTGTGTCTTCTCTTTTTCTCTCATCAGTTTGACTCAATGTTTATTTATTTTTTTGATCTAACAAACTCTTGGTTTTATTGATTTTTTCTATTTTTCTGTTTCCTATTTCATTTGTTTCTGCTTTGATCTTTATTTTATTTCAAATTTATTTTTTATTTTTTCTAGTTTATTGAACAGAAACTAAGACTTTAGTTTAAGAAATTTCTTCTTTTCTATTACATTGTTAAGTGCTTTATGTTTTCTCCAGCATAATCCCAAGAACTTTGACATTTTGACACTTGTTTGAAATACTAATTTCCTTCTTGATTTCTTCTTTAACTCATAACTTATTTAGACGTGAATTATTTCATTTTCAAATATTTGGAGATTTTCCAAATATCTTCTTTTTTTATTAATTAATTTATTTAAGTGCATTTCAAGTCGTAGTACATATATAGAGCTCAATTTTTCCATTTCTCTGGTTGCACACCAGAGTCTCACCATTTGTGTCTTCATATATGCACTAAGGATAGTGATGACGATCTCAATCAACCATCTTTACTATACCCATTCCCCTTTCCCTCCCCCCACCTCCCCTCTGCCGCATCCACAGTTCCTCCATTTCTCCTATGTTCCCCTTTCCCACCCCCCTTATGTATCCTCATCCACTAATCAGAGAGAACATTTGGCATTTGGTTTTTTGGGATTGGCTTACTTCACTTAGCATAATGTTCTCCAATTCCATCCATTTACCTGCAAATGCCATAATTTTATTCTCTTTTATTGCTGAATAATATTCCATTGTGTATATGTACCACAGTTTCTTTACCCATTCATCTATTGAAGGGCATCTGGGTTGCTTCCACAGTTTTGCAATTGTGAATTGTGCTGCTATAAATATTGAAGTGGCTGCTTTACTGTAGTGTGCTGTTTTTAAGTCTTTAGGGTATAGGCCAAGGAGTGGGATAGCTGGGTCAAATGGTGGTTCCATTCCAAGTTTTTTAAGAAATATATATATATATACTGTTCATTGAAAGTGCATATAAAGGTGTTAATATGAAGAATTTAATCTGCTTATAATTTTGTGCAAAGTTAGAAAAATTATGATTGTAACAATTTTTTTCTAATTGCCTCAACAAATGTTTTCAGTGAACAGTGTGTACAGCTTCTGAAAATTTGTTTTTTTCTGTTATGTTTGATAATATGTATTAAAATGCAATTTTTGAGAAAAAATAAAAAGAAAAAAAAAAGAAATCTCCATACTGCTTTCCAGATAGGTTGCACCAGTTTGCAATCCCACCAGCACTGTTTGAGTGTACCTTTTTCACCACATCCTCGCCAGCACTTATTGTTGCTGGTATTTTGGATAGCTGCCATTCTGACTGGGGTGAGATGAACTCTGAGAGTAGTTTTGATTTGCATTTCTCTAATGGCTAGAGACGTTGAACATTTCCTCATATATATGTTTATTGATTGTATATCTTCTTCTGAGAGGTTTTTGGACTTAAACTAAAAAGCTTCTTCTCAGCAAAAGAAACTATCAATGAGGTGAACAGAGAGCCTACATTCTGGGAGCAAATTTTGGCCACACACACATCAGATAAAGCACTGATCTCCAGGATATATAAAGAACTCAAAAAACTTAACACCAAAAAAACAAACAACCCAATCAATAAATGGGCTAATGATGACTGAATAGAAACCTCCAAATATCTTATTATTGATCTCTAACTTAATTCCCTTGTGTCCAGAGAATATGCTTTGTATAACTTTAATCCTTTCAAATATGAGACTTGTTTTATGACACAGAATATGACCTATCTGGTAACTTTTATTTGCACTTGAAAAATAATATGTATTCTGATGCTGTTGTGTGTGTGTTCTCTAAATGTTCATTATATCAAGGGGCTGGATCATATTATTTAAATCTTCTAGGTTCTTAATGATTTTCTGTCTAGGCTTCTCATCAATTACTGAGAAAGGGTTTTTGAAAATTCTGATTATAATTGTGTATTTCTCCTGGCAGTACTATAAGTTTTTTGTTTTTACTTCATGCATTTGAAGCTCTGATATTTCCATAAATATTTAGGAATAACACATTTTCTTGATGAACTGACCCCCTTCATCATTTTGAAATAAGCTTCTTTGTCCCTGGTAATATTCATTGCCCTGAAATCTACTTCATTGATATTAATAACCACCACAGCTTTCTTTTGATTTGTGCTATCATGGTTTGTCTTTTCTTATCCTTTTACTTTTAACTTATTTTGGCTTCCTTGTATTTGAAGTATGATACTTGTAAGTCATATATTGCTTATTGTTTTTATTTGATCCAATCTGAAATTTTCTGCCTTTATTTGCAGTATGTATACAATTTACACTTAATGTGATTATCAATATGGTTGTTTTTAAGACAATTATGCTGCTATTTGTTTTTTATTTTCCCATGCATTTTCCCCTCCCTTTCTATCTCTGCCTCTTTTTGGACTAATGGAATACATTTTTTTCTGAATCAATTTTACCTCTCTCATTGGCTTGTTAGTTATCACTTTTTGCTTTGCTATTTCCGTACTAGTATCTTGGGGGCTCCTAGTATAAACTAACCTACTACAGTGTA
Source organism: Geosciurus inauris (assembly GCA_004024805.1). Classification (NCBI taxonomy): domain Eukaryota; kingdom Metazoa; phylum Chordata; class Mammalia; order Rodentia; family Sciuridae; genus Geosciurus; species Geosciurus inauris. The sequence goes on from PVHX01000731.1 coordinate 54,996, forward strand.
CCTTTAAGTGACACTATACTTCACACTTGGTACCGGAACCTTTCCTACCTATTTGGTGCTATTCTTTTCATACATTTTTTTTAAAAATTCCACTAAAAATTTCCACATTTCCTTGTTATATTATTTAAACAATCACCTTTTTAAGAAATTTAAGCAATATACTTCTTAATTTATTTTCCCCTATAGTGCTCACAAGCCCTCCACATAGATTCATATTTTCATTTGGCATCGTTTTTCTTCAGCCTGAAGGATTTCCTTTAATGTTTCCTAGTGCATGTTTACTGGTGATGAATTCAGATTTTGAATTTTTTTGTATAATGTTCATTTTGAAAAGTACTTTCACTGGGTGTAGGACTCTAGGGTACAATTTCTGCTTCTCTTTCAGTACTTTAAAGAAGTTGCTGCACTGTCATCTCATTACATGGTTTATAATGAGAAACCCATTGGCTTTCTTATTTTATCTATTCATAATGTCTTCACTATTTTTAAGATTGTCTCATTATCATGCCTTTTGAAAAATTTGACTATGATGTACCTTGTTTTCCTCATGCTTCTTGTCTTTGGGATTTTTAGAGACTCTTGGATCTGTGGGTTTATAGTTTTCATAAAAAAATGAGAATATTTTAGCCATTATTTTTTCAAATATTATCTTTCCCCTCTCTCCAATTTCACATATATTAACTTCTTGAAGTTATTTCACTGTTTACTGACACAGTGTTCATTATGTAAACTCTCTTATCTGTTTGCTTTCTTAATACTTTTACTGTGGCATAATTTACATACCATAAAATTCACCATTTTAAAGTGTACAATTTGACAGCTTTTAGTACCTTCACAAATTTGTGAAACCATCATTGTGATCTAATTCCAGACTATTTTCATGACCCCAAAAAGAAAATTCACACCCATTACCAGTCAGTACCTATCCCCCTCCTCCCAGGGAGGGCTCCCCAACCACCAAGCCACAGCTAGCCCACTGGTCCCTGCTGAGACGGGGTGTGGAGCAGCAGAGAGGGCAAGCTGGAGTGCAGGCAGCCAGCAAAGGCCTGAGGCAGGGTGGGCCAGAGCTGTAGGTGAGCCAGGGCGCACTGATGCCAAGACTCCGTGGGACCCAAAGCAAACACCTGCTCCACCACAGCACTGCAGCTCCAGAACGCTGCAATTTGCTGACTTCAACCTCTGGCTTCCTGAGAAGCCAGGAGAAAATGGAAGTAAGGCAAACCTGAATGGGATTGGGGCTAACCGATAGCTTTAGTACTTTTCCAAACCCTAATTAGCATAAGTTTGGACCAATAGCATTGACCCAAGTGCTATCTAAATCCCTAAATGGCAGAGTCAGCAACATCTCCTGGGTCCTCTCTTGCTCTGGTGGAAGTTCTCTTTCTGTGCATGTGTGAATAATCCTACTCCTACACTCACTCATCCTATCTGTGGGTTTCATTCTTCCAATTTATGAGATAGGAACCCAGAAAGAAGAAGAAATCAACTATGAGCTGCTGGGGACTGCTGTACAACTGGAGGGCATAGCCTACCATTAAGAGCTGCAATGCTTCCTGCTGCAGAAGCCCACAACCAGCAGAAGTAGAGAATCTCCAATCTCACCTGGCAGCAGAAGCAGAGAATCAAGTTTCATTTCAAAACTTCAGTTTCACCAGTCCCTGGCAAACATTAGTTTACTTTCTGTCTATGGATTTACCTGTTCTGGTTTTATACATATATGTGGACTTTGTGCCTGGCTTCCTTCACTTAGCATAATGTTTCCAAGGTTCATTCGTGTGGCAGCATGACTCAGTACTTCATTTATTTTTATTGTTGAATAATCCATTGTATGTATATACAATTTTTGTGTATCCTTTTTCATCAGTTGATGGATGTTTTGACTATTATGAATAATGCTGCTATAAACATTTGTGTACAAAATTTTGTGTGGACATATATTTTCATTTCTCTTTGTTATAAATCCAGGAATAGAATTGTTAGGCCATAGGGAAACTCTATGTTTACCCTTTTGAGGAAATGCTAAGGTGTTTTCCAAACTAGCTGCACAATTTTACATCCCCAGTGGCAATATAGAATGATTTCAATTTCTTCACATCCTCACTAACAGTTCTTATTAACCTTACTATTATTACAGTTGATATGAAGTCATATATCATTGTAGTTTTGATTTGTGTTTAAAGGTGTTGAGTATCTTTCCATGTGCTTATTTCTCATTTGCATGTCTTCTATGAAGAAAAGCCTGTTCAGATCTTGTGTCCATTTTTTAAAAGTGAGTTGTCTTTTTATTAAGTTGTAATAGTTCTTTATATATTGCAGATCCCTGTCTCATATCCAACATATAATTTAGAAACATATTCTGTGTCATTTCACTTTCATGATCATGACCTCTGGAGTAGAAAGATTAATTCTGATGAGTTTTTCACATTCAGTGAACACATTAATATATCAAATCTTATTAGAGGTTAAAGATAAAGGGAACTAAGATTGTTTAAAAAAAAGAAAAAAACTAGTTGATTGGCAAAGATGAAAATTTTAAGAATTAAATCCATTATTAATAAAGATTTGAGTACTCTAATAAATTCTTGGTAGGTATTTAAACTGGATGAGTTTTCCAGAGACTATTTGACATTATTTCTCAAAATCCTTAAAATTCTAGTGTCCTTTGACCCGATGATTTCACATCTAAAAATTCATCCTAAAAAACAACCTTTATAAAGTTAAAGAACTTCATAAAAATGGATTTCATCACTATAGTGTTCATATAATAAGAAATTGGGAGAGAAAAATCTAGCAATAAGGGATTTACTAAGTATTTTATGCTTAATCACATAATAAGGCTATGTCTGATTATTATAAATGATGATTTGGATCCAGAATCACCACCTAATATGTCCATTGGGGCCAGATGTAACATGACCAGTGAAGGGTCACTTTGGCAAACTGGACAGCATGTCCCTTTGTTGGAGAGGCAGCTCCGATTAATTGATGTCAAGCAAGAGGAGTACTTGTGATGGCAGGGGAAGGGAGTGTTTCGGATTATCAAGATACCCAGTATTTTTAAAGAAACAAGAAATTTGAATCTCAAAGGAAATTTCTTAATTTTCAAAAGTTGTCTATTGATTAAAAATTTTTGAAAAAGGAGTCAATGGCCAAACAAAATACATCATTTGTGGACTAGATTCAGTTCAAACTCTAGGAGCTCCAATGTGTCTTTATATGTATTAACAGAATGATATTCGTGATATATTGTTAAAGTTTTTTAAATCCTATTACAAAAGTTTAGATAATATCATAGTTTTTAAAAAATGAGAACAAATTTACATTTTATAAACTCTAAAACAGCATCTGAAAAGATATAAATCAAAATATTAATAGTGAGTGATTTTTATTTTTATATATTTCTGTTTCTCTTTTTGATTTTTATGATGGTCATTAATATTTTCAGAGTATATGTATATATATATATATACACACACACACATATACACATATATCTTTGTTTTGTGATTACAAATGAGTTAATGGTATAAGTCTAAAATTTTGAGAATATATTTAAAATAAAAATCACCAAATAAACACACTTACTTTAAAATACTTTACACATGACATCAGACAGGCTTAAGTTCAAAATAATTTCTTTCATTTACTAGCTCATTGGCTTCAGGCTTTCTCACCTGTAAAATGTCCGTGATAATATTTACCATCTCTGCCTCAAATCCCCTTGGCCATGTAAAAATGAATAAATAAAGATAGAATTGATATGTAACTCACAATTTTCCTAACATTGCCCAAAGCTAAGTGGACAGGAGGGCACTTAATCCTCAACAGTTCAAGTCTAGAAAGGAGACAGACACTTGTAGAATGTAATGATGTGGTGGGAGCACAATAAACGAAAGGCTTTGTTGTACTCTTTTGACTTTTCTCTGTATAGAAAAGACCATCAACTCCTCTATCCAAATTCTAAAGCTCCTTTCCGCCCTACATTTCACTTTCTATCTAGCAGCACAACTCAATGAAATGGAGTGGGGGTGGCCAGCAGCCCATATCTAAAAGTAGCACCAGATGGGGCAGAGTACATATTGTGTTTTCAGGAATATTTAAGTAGATCCTAAGTGTGACTAGAGCTCTAGTTCAAAAGGAATAAAGCAAAGAAGTTATTTCTAAAGATTGGATGTGATCCCAAAGTAAATAAATGTATAAATATTGAGAGTTTCTGATCCTTTGTCTTCCCCTACCCATCCATATCACCAGTAAAGGCATGGATTGGTCAAGTGGAACTCATGAAGGTGAAGAAGTCCACAAGTAACTAGCTGATGGAAGGTGGGTTTTGTTCCTGTGTATTTTATCTCTTTTTCATCATAAGGGACTCAAATACCTGCATTTTTTTTATTCCTTCTACTGGAAAGTTAGTACAATGGAATATGAAGAAATTTTTTCAGGCCTCGTAGAGCTATTAGAAGCTTGCCTTCAAGTTGGGCCCAGGGTTGCACACCTGTGATCCTAGCAACTCAGGAGGCTGAGGCAGGAAGATCCAGGTTCAAAGCTAGTCTTGACAACTTGGTGAGGCCCTAAGCAACTTAATAAGACCCTGCCTCAAAAAATAAAAAGAGGTGGTGGGGCAGGGATGTAACTCAGTTGTAGAGCACCCATGGGTTCAATCCCCAGTACTAGAGGGGGGAAAAACCCAGAATTTATCTTCAAATGAGTTTAGTCATTTCTTTCCCAAGTGCCCAGTTTTAAACTCCCAGAGTAATTTCATCATATCTGGTCACAGAAATAGTACATCCCTTATGATATTTTCATATAATAAACCATTTTCATCATCTTTCCTTTTTCAATTAATTCACAGTAAAAGAGAACAAGAAAAGTGCTTTTTTCATATCTTTACTGTCTCAGTAATGTGCAATGTGAACATAATAGTGTTAAGAAGTCAGAAATAACACAATAGCTATAGAAGATGTTTATATTTGCAAAATTTCAACAAGTATCTTCTCTAGGGTCCCCCCAATTAGCATATTTGTTAATCAAATTAATTAAGAAGCTTTTCAAAATAAAAGCAATGTTTTAAATAAATATATACTTTCATAACCATAGAACATTTTGTTCTGTTGGAGGTAATGAACATTACACTCAAGTACTTTATGAAGACATTAGGGTAAAAATGATCTAGATGCAATGATAAGTGAACTCTAATTAGTCATTTGCTTTTTTGTATTTTTTGTATGTGTTAAAATTATATTATAGATGCTTTGTAATCAGTTCTTAAATCAGAAAGATGCTATTTGACACAGATTTTATATCAGCTCAATGTGGTGATACAGTACTGGTAGAATGATGTCTTCAAATTTAAATTTAGTACCTATGTTAAATCCCATCAAAGCTAAGACTTCTTAGCTGTCATGTCTGTTATAGAAAATGAATGCTAGATGGCCAGTTTGGAAGCAAGCCCTTCCTACAAATCTTGAAATGCTTAACTAAATGTTAATAACACATCAAAATCCTAGTACTAGAGCCTTCAGTGTGTTTAAGAGTACCACATGGGTGGGTGTAAATTAACTTATGATCAGGTTTCTCACTGAAACGGTATAATTTAGTAAACACCTACAAAAAACTTCTAAAAACTGATTTTATTTAATAGATATTTTAAAGAGTTTGCTAACTAAAGAAATGACTTAGCTGCTCTTTCCAGAAATTCTGAACATTTGTTTAATCATTCATTTACTTTTATTTTTACTATGATTCCTAGGATTTTTTTAAATCTAAATTTAATCTCTCAAAACACCTATGCTTTGATAAATTTGGTTTTCTTCAATAATAGGCTACGCTAATATCTCTAAATTAAATGACAATGGAGAAATAAAATTAAACACAGCATCAGGTTACAGTAAGTGCTTGTTAGAATTTCAGATGAACAAATTTGTCCCCAAATGATGATAACAATAGAGGAATAACTGAATAACTTACTAAATGAATAATGCAACACTGAATAGATTTTATATTTTAACAGGATTTCTGTTTCTCTCACACACCTCTCTCTCTCTCTTTCTCTCTCTCTCTCTCTCTTCCAAAGGTATCCACACATGAGTGTGTATATACACCTCAGAATTTAAAACACTGTTACTAAAGGTTTCAACTTAGATAAATTAACTACATTAAAATACTGACAGTGTGAAAATAAATGTCTATGTCCAATACTCCACAGAAGGTTATCTCCTTGTGAATTTCTACAAAAACTTAAAGAAAGAAAACAAGAATGCAAGAATGAGAAACCAGAGTCCTTGAGAAGGACAGGTGAGCGTGCAAGTACTGCCAGGGTCACAGCTTCCCGTTCTCCTCGCCACCATCCTTCTCCTCTATTGCTTCCAGGCTGCGTTTGCCCTTGGCCTCAGCGCTACTGCTGGGGGCTTTACTCAGTCCACAAGACAAGCATGCCAGCTGGATCTGCTTCATGTTTTCTATAGCTTCGTTCTTGGCATTCTTCAACAAGTCTCCTTGTCCCTATAAATAGGTAGAAAAAGACACCAAAGAAGAGAGTTAGAGGCCAGGCTCATCCTGAATGGCACTGCTGTATATCCTAAGTGCTATTTCTAAATGAATAATGCAACACAGAATAGATTTATATCCTAAGATGTATATCCTAAGATACTGTATACCCTAAGATGCTATTTCTAAATGAGGAAATAGGCCCAGACCTGCAAACTCACCTTTCCAGGGTCTACCCAAGGGTTTTTGCTTGATTTGTTACAGGACTTCAATTCCAGGACCTTAACCTAACCCTTCCCAATTGATTCTGTGGCTGTTGGCAGTCCCTTGAGCTTTCTATAGTGGGGAACCCGCTCTTTATGCACTGAGGACAGCTGATCCTTCCATCACGGTGCTCTGAGACTTTGCACACTGCTGCAATTTCTACCCATCCAGACTTAGCATTCATAGGCTTCAGAGAAAACAAGGAAAGAAATTTTTCCTTAAAGAACTGAAAATTCAGCCCTCAGTGTATCAGAGCTTACAAAGCAGAGCGTCTTCACTACAGTAAATCACCTACCCTGGTTGTTAATATATTGAGTTATCTTGCAATCTGCCTGTTGATAAATTATTAGTTACCCGCATTCCTTCTGTGTTTTCCATCATCCAGAGGACAATGTTCTCAGCTGGCTAATGGATAAAAAGACTCTCCAGAGGCTCAACATGTCAATCAAAACAAAAAGTAGAACAAAAAGTAGGAGAAGATTGCAGGAATGCAATAGTTATCGTTTACATAAGTGCCTGAGAAACATGTTTTTCCCACAATTTTTATTTTTTATTTCAGTTCACTGTTACAATGATCAAGTGCATACACTGTTACTAGTCTGGGGGTTGAAGGAGTGGGAAGGTACAGGAGAGGGAACACATTTCTATAGTGTGTGGACAAAAGAGTATGAAATAGCTTCCCACTCTCGCCTCTCCATTCTCACGACAATGCCTATGAGTGTGACCATGAAATTGTGAAGGAGAGTATGGGAGTTCTGGAGCATTCTTCTACAAAGCAGCAGTTCATAGAAAGGAGAATTCACCTGTTATATGCACAGTAATCCATGATGCATTGTTATGCCTCTTTAATGTGATGAATGCTTTTTCCTTAAATTGCATGAGGAAATGTGGGACTAAATCTGCCTTGGAATATTTAATTCCCCAAAATCTATACAGGCACGGGGCAAATCTATCCTATGCAATGGTAGCTGAACTCTTCTAATAGCCTTTAACGATACAGGATAGGTAATTGGGCTTTGCCTAATGTTCGTGTTAAAATGAACTTCCCATTCATGGAATGGGACTTTAGAACTGGACCTGGAGGGTGAAATTTAGCCTTCTCATTAGGGGAAATGAAGCTGAGCCTGGGGAGGGTAAGTGATTGGCTCAAGGCACAGCTGACTAAAGACTGAGCTGGACTAAAGCTCAGGTCTTTGGTCTCCCAAGTTCAGTGTTCTTTCCACACACCATGTGGATAATCTAAAGACAACAGACTGAAGACTGTCAGAAAGAGGTGTATTTTCTGAAATATTCACAACACCAGCAGAATTTCAGGAGTTTCTTGCTAAGAATATGGACAACAAATGAGTCCTCTCTGGACACTGGAAAGTGAAGTCACATCACCCTGGAAAATGGAATTCTTAAGTAATAATAATACACTAAATTGCTTACTCTGTGTAGGCAATCTTCTTTGTGCTTTACATGCATTCATTTGTTAAATTGTCACAACCTCTATAAGGGAGGTATTTTTCTTTTTCTTAAAATATTTTCTTAGTTGTAGACAGACACAATATCTTTGTTTATTTTATGTGGTGCTAAGGATCGAACCCAGTGCCTCACGCATGTGAGGCAAGCACTTTACCATGGAGCTACAGCCCCAGCCCAGGTAGGTACCCTTCTTAGTCTCAAGTTACTGATGAGAAAACTGAGGTTCAGAGTGGTCACCTTTCCCAAAGTCATACAGCTGCTACATGGTAGAACTGGGTTGCTCAAGGGTCTGGCCTGCACCACTTCATGATATGGCATCTTTTAAAGGCAAATCATGCACTCTCTTCAGAGCACAGTAAAGCCACCTATTTATTCTTACCCATGGCAACAACATAGACAGAAAAAATAATTGCCAATGTGACATAGTCTGGCAGAACTTAGAGATAAGATCTGGGGTAAGGAAGACAGGGTGCAGCAAGAATGTGCTGGCAGGGATGGAAGTCAAGCATCTTCCACCATTTCAACCTGGGCCACTTTCTGTTCTATAAAAATGATGAAAATATTTCTGGACCTTCCTCAATAGTTCTATGATTAAAGAAAGCATGTTAAAACATTTATGATTTAAATAATAACAGGGAAACTATTCTATACGATGATTTGGAAAACAGTTAACATTTTCTGCTACAATAATAATTATTTTGGTACTGAGTGTATCTTAACCTAAACCTGTTTAAAATCTATCTATGAGTCCATTTTACAGAAATATATCTATTGCTGCTGATCTTACAAGTGGAAAGATTTCTTTAAAACAAGCTCTATTAATAATGAAATTATTCATGTTCATTTTGGAGAATTGCTTACAACTATTCCCTTTTCACTTATTTTACTCAAGCATTTTAGAAGCGAACTTGGCATCTTCCCCAATCATAAGTGAATAGCAAAACATACAAAAATATCAAGCTTGCTACTATTAACATTCTCACATCCCTTTTCCCACAACAGGTCAGAAAATGTATTTTAATCAGTCAAAATGTCATCAGTTCTAAGGGGTGGCATCCAAGCCTAAATGCCAGACTGTGCCAGTTTCTGGTAAAGTCAGTCTCTCTGGAAAACAATGGCTAATGGAAGAAACAGTTTGTACCAGTGCACAAGAACACAGCTACATCATCTGCTGATGATAACCCAGGAGACAATACATGCTCACTGCACTCCAGGCAGAAAACAAACAAACAAACAGAAAGTTCAGAAGTTAAACTATGAACTAGTAAAGCAAGCAAAACTGCAAAGGCTATAAAGAGCTTATGAGCAGCTTATATTGAAATATTTGCATAGAATTTTGTTTTCTTTTAAGGAGGGGAAATAGGGGTGACTTTTCTGTTCTGTTTCAAGGAATCTCATACTATCTCTTTTCTTTGGATCCTCCCAATTAAGCCCCCAAAACAAGAAAAGACTCCTTCTAGGGAAACCATTGGCAAGAGTCAGTTGGTTAACAGCCCCCAGCTTAGTGCTTCTTTTTACTGCTGACTTTCCCCCATTTTATGTACAGAAAATTTCCCCCAACCATCTAGTAACCCCTTATGCGCCTCTGTTACAAACACTAGCTGGTCAGGTTACACCAGATCTCCTCCTCCTAATATCTCTGTCCTGTGTAGCATTTCTTCCAAGATGTATTAGGCAAAATATTGGTTATGTAGTGTGTATATAAGGCATCTCCTAACACAGCACTCTTAAGATTGTTTTAATTCTGTTCTCTTCAAACAGAGATCTTGTGGGAGGAGAAAGAAAAGCCCAGGAGAATCTGTTTTACTTAGTGGTATCTAAATTGAAACACCTCTTGCATACTAAAATAAGTCTGCGACTGCTACAGCATGGAATGCAAAATTAATGCACTATTTGACCACAGAACATTCAACTTGAAAGAAATGTCAAGCTGCTGCCGGCTTTTGTACACTAGCAATCCCATGGGATTTCTCTCCCCTCTGATACAGGGGAAGCCTCAGGGCAAAAATGAGAAGGACTGCTTCTTTAACCCGAAGGAAAATAAGGGTATTATAGGGCATGTCTGGCCCAGGGAAGTTCATAGGATGCAAAGACTAAGTAAGAGTCCTGAGCATAATGGCCACCACTCATCTTCCACAGTCATTTGGTGAACTGAGATTCACAGGTAGAAAGCAATAGCTAGAATCAGAAAACCAGAAAGAGATCATCATAGAAGTCTGAATCTAAAAATTAATGATGATTAATGAATATTTTAAAAACAAGCATTCTTTGCTAAATCCTTCTAATTACATTAAATTGCAATTAAAGCACATTGTGTAGAAATCAGAAAATATCCTATACAATTTACACTGTAGAATGAGTTACAGTAGCTTCTCACCACAATTTTGATTATTTCTAATAAATTGATTACTACAACAAAAATACAACACTAAAGAGTAGTTAACATGTTTTGAAAACAGTATACTAAGTATGAACCAATGTGTACACACTGTCTCATTATATCATAATCATAAAAGAGGCTAGAATACTAAATATAAATTGTTTATTAGTTATATATCTTATGATCTATCAAAAGACATTAGGGTTCTAGTTATTCCTGTTCTTACCAAGAAATGCAGTTCCCCTCCACTGTTTGAAAATAGTTTTGACTACAATCTGGCAGAATAACTCACAAAAGACATCCGTGGCTCCTTCACACCCATTTTCCCATGAACTGCACTATCCCTTGTGATATTAGTGCAGGAAAGAGCAGGGGGACATAATAACCAGTGTCTGCATCACGTGGGAAGGAAATGCGTGGGCTGCTGCAAAGCACACCACAAATATTTAAAGCAGCTAACTGGAACTCTGGGAATGGAAAGACCCTCACATGTATACAAGTATAATAAACAAATGGAACTCTGTCTCCAGGCTAATCCTTCAAGTATCTCTGAGCACACACTCAAGGGCAGAGAGGCTTCCCTGATGCTCATTCCATAGGGAAGTCTGAATCCACAGCTAGACTCACACATGGATGGCACTGCCATAAAACTTGGCTACAGACACCACTGTGGAACCAGCAGCTCTTTATGCATTCTAGGTACCACTTGGTGGACCATATTGTGGTGGGCTAGACATGACCATTACCTTCCTACATGCTTTCTGGAATCTCTTCATCATTTCAAGAGGTTAGAGGCTTTGTTCCAAAGAAGTAGAAACAACAATTACAATGTCCTTCATTTGGGAAATTAAAATAATGGGGTAAAAATGTTTTAAAATCATGATAGATGTTTTTCTCTTGATGTTACACTTCTGGTACATTGCTGTGTTTGAAATATTGGGTGAAACTATTTAAAGAGGACACAATTCTTGTTTTCTATAATGAAAACGTGGCTGTGTCAGAATGGTACAAAATGATAATGAGAGTTACAGAGCACAAAGGTGTAGCCATTAGGAAATTATATGTAAAGTACCTTAATTGCACAAAAATATCCAAAGTCTCCATGGCTTCGAGTTATCAATGTTCAGATTTATTATTTTTCAACACCTTGCAACTAATATTTCAGATGCAGTCAGTCTACTTGCCACTTGAAAAGTTGAAATTTTACTCCATGAACCCTCAAGAAATACAGATGATACTGTAGAGTAGGTCTAGTCCAAAATTCTTGGCTTAATAGAGTTTTATCTGTTCTTCTACAACTGTGAGTACAAAACAAATAAAATACTGCTTTTTAAATTTTGATCATATAATGCAATTACATTATATAATTTATTTATATTTTTGGTACCTGAGATTGAACCCAGGTGTGCTCTACCACTGAGAGACAGCTCCATTCCTTTTTATATATATTTTATTTAGAGACCAGATCTTGCTAAGTTGCTTAGCACCTCGCTAAGTTGCTGAGGTTGGCTTTGAATTTGCAATCCTCCTGCTTCAGCCTCCCCAGCTGCTGGGATTACAGGCATGTGCCACTATGCCCAGCTAATTTTCATAATAAAAGAATTACATTTGGCATGCTCACCTGAGCCATTAGATTTTTTAAATTTTATATAAAAATGATTCTGATGACTGATACATGTTAGAATTGGTCATTAACTCCAGTTAATAGTATGTCTGAAGACAATGGAAGCAGAATGTAAATAAGTGTTTCTAAGACCTGAGAATCCAATGCTCAAAGAAAAATAATTTATAAAGGATAGAAGGTAATTTAAAGAAATTTCAAGAATAATTAAATGCCAAGGAGTTCATATAGAGTTGCAAAGTGCACCAGACCATATTTAATAAATACAATTATACAAAGGCTCTGGAAAAATTGGAATTATACTGTTTTCCCACATTTCCTTTTCAAATAACATCCTGTATTATTATATCTTTCTCATCAGAACATCTTGGCTAACTTGAATGTTGAAGAAATGATGGACTTAGTAACTTCATTATGGCAATTAGCTGCATTTTAATTGGAAAACCTTTATATTAGCCATGTTTTTAAAAAAGTTTTTAAATAAAACCTTTTTCATTTCAAAAATATTCTGCATAATTAATGTGCACCAACAAAAATAGTTTTAAATATACAAGAGTCCATTTCTATGTCCTTGTATTTGCAGAATACTTTACAATAGTAGTGTAACATTGTGGTGTTTTTGTTTGGTTGGTTGGTTAGTAACAGCAATTGAACCCAGGGGTCCTTAACCACTGAGCCACATCCCGAACTAATGATCCTCCTGCCTCAGCCTCCTCAGCCTCTGGGATTACAGGAGTGCATCACCGCCCAGCCGTTAGTGTAACATTGTTTAAATGCTACTCAAGACTAGTATAACAATAGCAAAAGTATTAATAATTCACTAACAACATAGCTAAATACAGATGCTGATAACAACAGACAGTACTGCATTGTTCAATAAAACCTACTGCATTGAGAACATTTGTTGACCAGAGTTTTAAAAAGAAGCATGAAAGGTAATGTCTCAAATTCCCATTTGTTGTCTGTTGTGGTTTGTTCTAAGTTATCTGTAAGTGAGACATACTTGCTTCCTCCCTTTGCTTTAGAAACAATGTGGTCTTTTTTAGCCATTAGCGAGGACTTGGGCTTTAATTTTTGCCTTCTTCATCTATCCATCAACCTCCATCAGACAAATGTTTATTAACACTGACTATACCAGACTTTGTCTTTGGCCTCTGGTTCTTCACCCCACTGGAACTAAAGCTTTTCAAAATAAATAATCATAAGGTTCCCTTTATTAACCTAAAATGAAATTCACAGATAATATAACTTATTCATTCATTATTAAAAATAAAGTAAATACAATGCCCTAATTTTAATGTTAAATTAGGAGAAATAAGAGACCAGTCATTTAATATGTATTACAATATATAAATGCTTAGGCAGGCATATAGGAACCATAGTGAAGTAAGCAGATGCCTATACTTAATATGAATGCATTTAGACTTAAAATAGAAGACCAGATGCTATCTCCTTTTCTCTCTCTCACACACACACACACACAAACACATATATAGGAAAATAACAATGCAGATGTACCAGATAGACACTAGTAAAAAACAAATAATGGCAACCAACCAGACTTAGTGACATATGATAAAAGGAAGGAAAAGGAAGGACATACCTTAATTAAGGCAGGGATAATATGCCAAGATAAGTAGACTTTCACCATGGAGGGAAAATCTGATAAGGCCACAAGTGAGAAGGTAAATAGTGTCCACAAACCACACCAAAATTGTCAAGTCTTCAAAGGACATTTGTCAAGTACCTCAAAGGACATTTTCTTGTGATTCATAATATTAGTGTCTATTTCATTGGGCCCTATGAGATGCCTACCATGTATTGTCAACAATAACTAATACAGAATCAAATTAAAAATCATCATCTTGGGCTGAGAATATAGCTCAGTTGGTAGACTGCTTGCCTTGCATGCACAAGGCTCTGGGTTCTAGTCCCTAGCACCACACACAAAAGAATTATCTTACCTCCTAGCTTGTGCCAATATTACTATTTAACAAATTTTTTTTTTTTTTGGAAAAAGGAGGATAGAATTCCCACAGTGAAAAAATTAGTCAGTAATGTGGAAACAATATCCAGATTTTATTTAGGCTTTCCTCTGGTATCTACTTTCTCCTCAAGTCTTGGACCCTTCACAAAACTTCTTGTGACAAAATAATAATAATTATTGTACTAAAGTACTTAAATTTGTATTTTAGAAAATTTAATCAAGTACGACTTAAAACAGTGCCTGGCATACAGGCAAACTCTGTTGACTATTAGCTGTTATTATTCTGTAAACAAAAAATTAAAGATTTGGTTAATGCAATTTTTCACTATCAATAATGACAATGTTATAGACAAGTCTACTGTGCTTTCATATAAAATATGCAGAAACAAAAAATTCCTTGACACAGGGCACTTCTTCATTATGTAGCAATGCCCTACAGAGAGCAAAACATCCAGCATTCCTGACCACTCCCCTGAATGCCAGGAGAGTGCTTCCAATCACCTCTACAATTTCCCAGTACACCTGCTAGGGGCAGTAGTGCCTCGTTTAGAACCACCCTGGTGGACTCCAGAGGACAATGGTGACCAAAGGCACTATCCCTGCCCCCACTGAACTTGTCTTAGGAGAATACAGGCATATCAAATAACCACACAAATACAGTTACGTCTAATTACAGCTGCGCTTGCTTTTGTGACTGAGGGACAGCAACGTGTTGCTGTGAGGACACATAGTCCAGGGATCAGTCAAGTTGTCCCAGAAAAGGGACAATGGAGCCACAAATGGAAAGATGAGTAGGCCTCTGCATTCCTTTCTGGACATCTTACAGACAATGAAAGATGGCATAAGCATCTTCTCATGATTGCCTTGAGTCCTCAATCCTCTCCAGTTTCACAGATAGATAGATGATGTGGCAGAGTGTTCTGGAAGGGTGCTGCCTCTATGGCCCAGTGGCAAAATTGCCTAATATAGCCCATTTTTCCTGATATTTTCTCCATGTAGAATTTACTTTGTTTTCTTAAAATTTAAACCTGAAATACTACAAATAGATGACAAAGTATCACTTAGTGACAGTATTGCTTAGTTCTGCTTAATAATAATTCTTAGTAATTATTTCAAGTTTTCAAGATATTGAAGGACAGCCAGACTCTTTTATAATTTTGCAGATAAAGAAATGGACCCAATAAAGCTAAAGAAATATATTACCCAGGTTCATATAGCAAATAAGTGTGAAAAAAAATAGAAATGCCTGCTTTCTAGGCCAATAGGTGCTTTTTCGTCATTGAATTGTTGTTCTTTGTGTTTAGGTACTGCTATGGTTTGTATGTGGTTTGAGTTTGTCCCCCTGTGGCCACATATTGGAAGAATGGTCCTCAGTGGCAATGTTAAAAGGTGGGGGGATCTGGTGGGTGGTTTTTAGAACATTGGGGGATGTGCCTTGGAAGTAATTAATGTATGTATCATGGAACCCTGGTTAGTTCTCAAGAGAGGGTTGTTATAAGGACACAAGACTGAGCCAGGCATGGTGGTACACACCTGTAATCCCAGTTATGTGGGAGACTGAGGCAGGACAATTGCATGTTTGATCTTTGGGTAATTTAGTGAGACTCTATCTCAAAATGAAATTTGAAAAAGGCTGAGGATATACGCAGTGGTAGGGTCCCCCTAGGTTCAGTCCCTCAATACAGCAGGAAAAATAAAAATAAAAAAGACTGGCTCCTCCCTATGTAATCTCACCCCCTGATATATGTTCCTGCCATGATTCCAAGTGTTATGTGATACAACCAGGGAGAGCTTCACAAGAACTGGAGTCATGCTCTTGAATCTTGAAAATCATAAACTAAATGGACTTCTTTATTCCTAAAATATCCAACTTCAGGTTTTTTGTTAAAGCAATGGAAAACAGACTAATACGGGCATATTACATGTTAGCCAATAGATCTTAGAAATATAGAGAAAAAAATAGGTTAAGTGCTCTCTAGTATATTAAAAAATCTTTTATAGAATCTTATAAGTATCTCAGGCATAATACTACCTTTATGCTGATACTTTGATTTCTGACCTTTGTCTTCAATGTAGGAGGAGTTCGGAAGCATTTAATAAGTTTAATCTGAGCCAGCTTTTCAGAAAACTGAAATGTGAAAAACATGGTAGAAGATTCATGAGTGAGGGAAATGCTGGAGAAAATGAATGGTTTTAAATTTAAAGATATCATCATAAGCCCTGATTGATCAGATCTAGAGAGATTATTAAAGAATCAAATCCATTGGAGATACCAGCAGGACGTTTCAAATGGTGCTCTCTATGTGAGGATCCAATGGCTAATTCTCAGATCCTTGAGGCACTGATTTCTCCGTACAGTACCAGTGAGCCCATCTCCCATGGAAATTGGCTGTTCGATATGGCAGCACACACAAGCTGAAGAGCAGAACCAGAACTCTAGAAGTAATAAAGGAACAAATTGGATTCTAAGTATTCCCTATTGATCTCATGTGACAACAATTTGACCTAGAAGCTTTGAATTATAACCACATTGCTATTCTTACTTACACTGTGAGCTCCACTGTCAGACCACTTGGGTTCAAATACGACAGTACAATTTATTAGATTTTTAATTTGGACAAGATCACTTGGTGCCTCAGTTTCCTTATACATAAGATGACTATAATAATTGTACCCATCTCCTAGGTTTTTTGTGAGATTAAGAAAGATAATACATGAAAATCATTTAGAACAATGCTTGGCACACGTGGCAAACTGTTGACTGTTAATTCTCATTCTATAAATGGACAATTAAAGGGTTTCCATAAATGCAATATTTTGCTATCAATAATTTCAAAATAATAGATAAGCCTAGTATATTTTACCTTATAAAATGAGGAAATTAAAAAACACCTTGAAATTTAAAAAGACACATTGGCAAAGACACATGGAGGGGTGGGTAAAATGTCACCAAGAATAAAAGCTAGGATTGCATCATGGTTTAATCCTATGGGGAAAAAAAAAACTCATAATGCTTAGAATTTTTAAAAAGTAACAGTTGAATTGATGTGGAAACTTTCCTTGGGGAACCCCAGAATGTGTCATCCTCCCCCCTTCAAAAGCTCATTTTCTCCCTGGTAATTAAGAGGTTTCAACACTGTTTAGTATAAAACACTGAAGCATTTGTTCACTCCTGGAATAAAAAATTTTAAAATAGCTATTTCATCTAGGCCAGAAGAGAAAGTAAAAATGAACTGAAATAATCTGTCACCAAAAGAAATGAATGACAAACATTATCTTTTGTGACAGACCTGTTATATTTTTGAAGATACTCTATGATAGGTTCCTACCAGGGTGCTCTGTTTGAGAAGCCATCTGTCTGCTCTGGGCAAATGACTATGAGACTAATCCACTTACCAAAATGTCAACAAAATTGCTTCAACACCAGTGAGCTGAATAATAGAAAACTCTGAGCTAAACTTTAAAAATATGATTTCACTGCAGAAAGCTTTATGAATCTAGGTTTATGCGATAGTACTGGTATCTTGAGAATTCCTCTGAAGTCATTTGACAAAAGAATTATTCAGTAAAACACCGGAAGTCACTGTTTGTTAATTCCCCTGTGCTCTATTCTTTCCTTCCATTGTTGTGATCATCTGCCTCATGCCAACAGATCTAATAAGAAGAGGCAAAAGATTAATATCCATCTTTATCAAGATGAAAAAATAATTATACTTCAAATGAAACTTTAGTAATAGATGATCATCAGCACAAGAGAGACAAGCACTGTTTAAAAGTTCTAATAATCTCAAAATTAACTTTATATAGATAATAAATGACCCTGAAATCTGAATTCATGCTACTATCTTGAGTGCCATAAGACAAACTCAGAGTTTCTTTTAGAAACATCAACTAGGCAGGTTTCTTTGATGTCCATTTAGAAAAGACTACTTAGAACAACTTAAAAGATGTAGGATGCTCCAAACCCCAGAGCAGACAGAGGCTATAGAGATCCTCACTCATATTAGAAGAATACGTTTTAAATTCATTCTGGTATTTGGTGAACTGACCAGAGTGGCTCCAGGTGCTTCACCACCTCCACAGTGCTGTGAATTTCAGCAGACAAATGGTTTTGTGACATCTGGTCTCATGTTACACAACTCCAGGGACACCTTTCATACTGCCTTCCATGGTGTGGCATTCCCTGAAGCCCAACAACCGTACTGGGTCTGTTCTAGACATGTTCTTTAACCAAGGACATTTATTCTTTATTCTCTGAAAAAAAAAACTTAATGATTTTCTATGACTGAAACTGTCCCCTCTGAGTTTATCATAGCATGTGCAGAGCTGGCCTATCTGGTGGCTTCATTGGCACTAATTTATGCTGGCATGAGTTCCAGTTCAGTGTCATTTGGAATGGCCAAATAGTTATTCCTAAGACACGGTCAAAGGGGCAACTGTTCTATACTCTCTATCAATCAATGGCTTTTCATGATGAGGATAAGGCAGCCACCAAATGAAATATGCTATTTCTTCTTAATAGTTAAATTGAGGATGTGAGCAACTCAGCTTCCTCAACAATGGAGATTTGGTCCACTAATGAGAATTCACTTTTGATGCTCCAAATCTAGCACAGCATTTGTTTAAACATGAGGTCAGTTGCTATTCTGAGGAAATATCATGACTTGTTTTCCCTAATCCAAGAGTAACCAAAGTTTCATATCTCAAACTCAAGCCATCCACAACATCAAACACATTTTCCTTCAACGTTTTATGTATTTGAAAAATTTCAACCATCCACAAAAGTTGAAAGAACAGTATCCATATTTCCCAACTGTTCATATTGTCACGTTGCCTTGATCGAGTTATCTGTCCCTATCTGTATATGTTTACTTCACCTTAAATATCTCAGGATGCATATTGTGAACATAAAGACATTCTATATTACATTTGTTACAATAACAACAACACTGTCATAACCCCCAAAGAAATTCACACTCAATTAGTATTGCCATTTGATTATTAAATTTGTTCATATGTCCCATAACATCTTTTATCATTATTTTCAAATACAAAATCCAATCAAGGTCGATGCATTATTAGCATCTTTGAAAATAATGATCCATGTATGTGGAATTAAACATAAAAATTTGACTGACAGAGAAACACAAGTTCACAGCAGTAAGTACCCTTCACTGGGAAGATGTATATTCCCACCACTTCGCTCCTGCCGACTTTATGGAATACGCACCATTAAGTCATCATATATGCTGGTCAAAACATTTCTTCTAAATGTCAAATACCATCACTCTTACATTCTTATTTTTAAATCTACTTTATAAATACTTAGGAAAAATGCACCATACATTTACCAAACCCACTCAGTCTTGTGTCATGCTGACACCTCCCTAATCCCTCTCCAGGCCTCAGAGTTCTTCCCAGAATAGATTACTGTGAGAATGAAACTATCAGCAACCCATGGAACAGAACACTCATATTCAATTTCTTAATACGTCAGTAGTTGATATTTCTTCTTTGGTTCACATTCTTGGATATTTGTGAACCCAGAAAGAAAAAAAAATATTTTAGAGGAACTTTAAATTATCACCATGTAGAAAATCCAGAACTCCATTTGGCAAGCCTGTGTGATACTTTCCAAGGCCACAGACTGCTGCTAAACAAAATAGCCCCAGGCTGACCTTGAGCTGGGATGGCCCTGCTCTGTACTACATGAGCCTGATCCTCCATGGCCACCACTGGTAGAAAGAGGAGCATTCCCACATGGCCACTCAGTAGCTAGCCAGTGACCTATGAAATGGCCTCATGCCAGGCAGTAATGACAGTGGACAAACCAATCTGGTTAATTGACTCTTTCAGAAATTGAAAGTGGGAAATTCAAAGAGCCTTAGTCAGTTACCAACAGAAAGGGATGCTAGGAAATATACAGAGGAAAAAAAGAAACAGAGCTGAGCCCCTCTAAGGTCACAGCACAAGAGTGAAAATCCATGAACCTTTGCTCTCAATGGAGAGGAAAAGATAGCACAGCCTTCAATGTCTGTGTGAACTGTGAATAATCCTCTCGCCTTGAGGCTGCTGGTTCTGTGGCTCTTCCTCTTTCTAGAAGATGTGTTTCCTGCAATGTCACATATAGTTTCACATAAAGAAGCCCAGGTGCATCTCTGTTCCATGTAACTCATACAAGGAAAGGATTTATTTTAAGTGACAGATGATAAGCCTGATATCATTTTAATCATACCATTTTATTGGTTAACAACAAAGGAAAAATAAAGTTTAGCTATGCTTTTGTCCAAGCAAAGGCTTTCTAAGCATCTTGTAGAGAAAACCAGCATCAGTAAGAAAGATGGCAAGAATAACAGTTGTGTCTGTATCAGAGAAGAATGATTCATAAATTGTGAATTGGCTGTGTGACCTTGGAAATGTCCCTAACTCCTGTGAGTTGCAGTTTCCTTTCCTATAAAACATGGGGATTCTATGAGACCTTCTTTGAGTTCACCTTACATACTAAAAGTTTATTAATTAGGGCTTTGTTTATAATTGCTGTGTTAACATCCATCATTTCTGTTAAATAGCAGAGACCATCTAATGGGAAGAAGAGAAGGAAGCAATTAAATTGCTCTGGTCAGGGAGGAAGAGGGTCCTATGGGAACACATGGCAGGGATACTTAACCCTGGTGGGTGGGAGAAGAGGTGTCCTCAAAGGCATCCTGAGCATGTGGTGGTACCTGAGTGATCACCCAAAGCACAGGTAGCAGTGCCCTGTGCAGTAGGGAAAGAACAGGCTGGGACTCCAGGGAGCTGAAGTACAAGACATCATGTTTTTGAGGCATAAGAGGCAGCCTGAGAGCATCCTTAGTGCCACTGAGGAACTGGGGGAAGTTCAGGGCGCCTGGAATTGTGTCTGGAAGAGAAAAGTAATGGGAGATGAAACTGGAAAGTAGGAAGGCAGGTCTCAAAGAGCTGTGTAGCTCCTTTACAGGAGGAGCCATGGGAGAACTTGGAGGGATAAAGGAGGCAGAGGGCTATAAAAATTGTCAAGACCAGTTTTACATTTAAAAAGGCCACCCAAGCTGCTGTGCTGCAGAAGGGGCTAGTGAGGTGTATGAAGTAGGGTGGCCGTGTGAGTAGGGGTCTTCTAGAGATAAAGAGAGATGCCTAGGCCAAAGATACACATTTGGGACTGATAACACAGAGAGAGTATTCAAATCATTTGCATGGAGTTATCACGCAGGGAGAGAAGGTAGAATAAGAAGAGAGCCTAGGCTAGAACCCTAGAAACCACCAGCATTCAGTAGCAGGGCAGAGGAAGTGCAAACTGCAAAGGATCCTGGGAAGACAGAGCTAGAGAGTAGGAAGAAGGCAAGAGAGAATGGCACCGCATGGCCGAGGTGGGCAGTGTTGCCAGGAGGGCGTGGTTAGGATGTTCCCAAGTAGTCAAGTATGATAAAAGCTGAGAAGTGTGGAGGAGATTTCTTGATGAGGAGGTTCTGGTGACCTTAGTGAGGAGGATTTAATGGAGTGTCAGGGGAAGGAGACAGATTAAAATTGGCTCACTAGTGAGTGGGAGGTAAGGAAATGGATACAGCAAGAATAAACAACCTGTTAAGAATTTTGGCTGTGTAGGTGAGGAGAGAATGGAGAGAGGAAGGGGGAAGAGAGTAGCTGGAGGGGGTTGAAAATTTTTTATAAGATTTATAAGAAAGACACACACACACATATTCAGTTAGACCAAACAATGAACTGTGAAAGAAAAACAAAGACAAAATATGAAATGGAATTAACTAAAAGCCTCTGCTTCTAGGGTTGACTGTTCTTCCAAGTAGATTTCCACAGGATCCTAATGGGGGTTTCCTCCTTATTTTGGAGCCTCTATATTTGTGTGAAATGGAAAATTTAGTCAACACATTAAAATGTCAATCATATTACTTTAAACAAATGGAAATGTACCTAAAATTGAAAGTAAAAAAGCAGGGATTTCATGGATTCTTTGTGGAGAAAATAAAGAATTCTCATACTGTCCAGCAGGTGGCTCCCCTGTTTTGGGCTTAGGTAGGGAGCCCTAGTCTGTCCACAAAAAGCTTGTGCTCCAAATGGTTAGAAATGCCTGTAAAACCACTCAGCTTCTCAGTTTTATGTAGATCTGCACTCCGATCATTCTAAATATGCAAAAGTGGCCTCAAATAAATTCTGAGAGCTTACAAAGTCATCCAAAGAGCACTGGTGTATCACCAACCTGTACAAGTAAACCTTTAAATTAGAAATAAATACTATATATAAATTTTCAAATAAAAAAATATCTTTCTTAGCAAAACTTGAAACTATCATTTCTCTTCAAAGTCAGAATACTTATCTAGCTACCTGCCTTCCTAATTTGGTAAATGGAGAAAAAAGTGGCAATTTAAAAATAGGTTCAATAGAATTTGTTTTATATAATAAGAAATAAATGGATTAAAATATCCTCACCTCTTATATGTACAAGACATTATTTTTATACTTGCTGTTTGGAGAATTTTAATACATAAAACTTAAACTAATATTATGCAAAGCTCTCAGGCATGAGTAATTGGTTAGTTAGAAGACAAAGAAAGTTCTTTACTTGACAACATGATTAGGTGCGTGGAAAATGTTATTGTTATGCATTGACATTCACCTATAGGAAAATATGCAAGGTGGAGGGAAATTGGGAAAGTGCACCCCATCAATACTTCCCTTTCTGCTTCTTTCCCATCCTGCTGTGCACAAAATACCAACTAACCTCAGATGTAACAGGGGAAAGAGAAAAGATCAATCGTACATTGTCCATGTACAAAAGGACTCAAAACACACACACATACACACACACACACACACACTCATTCACTGCACTAGTTAAAACCAGTTCCCCTCACCAGCTAATATGCTCAGGAAATAGTTCTATCATTTTTAACTTCCTAATAGTGCAAATGAATGTTAGCACTTCAGATTGGGAACCCAAATGGGAACAAGATCAGTGCTAAGGCAAGGACTGACACGGTCAGGATCAATCCCAGTGGTCCAGGACAGTAGAACATTTGATCTCTCTTTCTTCATTTTCTGAAAAACTTGAAAAAGAGAGAGAGAGAAATCTGAAGATTAGTCATTGAGCAAAACCATTCCAGAAGATTACAGGATGGTTTTTAGTGGGACAGGCATAGATTTATAATCAAAAATGTAATTCTTATTCAGACATATCTGGGATGAATCTTATAGATTATGAACTTGAGGAGGGAGCAGAAGGAATTCGTATACACAATGACAGAGGCAAGATATTGGGAGAATTTCAGAAGGATTGTCATGGCTGGAGCATAGGACATAGTGGAAACTAATATGAGAAAAAAGAAAGTGTGTCCTTAAGGAAAATGGCCACTTAACAAGAAGGAGCAATCCCATTAGGAATAATTTAAGGGAATTATATACGCCTAGACAGAAATTTAAAGCTTTGTTACCCTAGAAGACTGGAGAACTATATTCTCCTAAGGAAAATATTTGTTATAATATTTGTATACTTCACATGGTCATGTGCATTATGCTGTTCAAGTAAAAATTTACATATTCAGAGCAAACACTAAGCCTTCTAACCAGTCTACAGCAGGATCCCTTGGCCCACTCCCCCTTATTCTCTAACGTTCAATATTTATTTGTTGCAACAGCCAGGCTGACACCTGCCAGAGCCCAATGCAATACTGGTAAGAAATCAATGGATCCTGGAGGCCATCTCAGCTCCCTTTGAAGGGTGACCCTTAGGGCAGCAAAAGCAAATCTCCCACCATGACAACTTTAGGTTGCATGTTTTAATGAAGTCTTCCACTAATGTCAACTTCAAAGGTATTAAAACATGACAGCTGATTTCCTTATTCTCCACCCACATATTATTTTCTCTTATACCTAAAAAGATGGAGATTGACTATACTGAAGTTAAATTTAATTTTCTTAGCTTTAGAAGTTCAAACATTGCTATACCATTTTAAAATGAAAGTCTCCAAGACTCCTCATATCTGTACACTACATGACATTTATTTTATGTAATCAGGTTTTATAAACAAAAGAAAAAAATACAAAAATCCCCTAGTTACCATGGATAAATTGCTCAAACATACAAAATGAGCATGCACAGAATATAAAACCTCAATATTTGGAATACTAAGAGAAAAGGAAATCTGCCTCTAATTTAAAAATCAAGCCTCATTTGTCATTTTGAAGACCAGACTAAGATGACATTTGTACTGTGGCCTGCAGCCAGAAGTGGACTATTTTGGTAGATATGTATATCTTCTGCTCTCTAAGGAATTAACAGTTATGGGCTCTCTCATTTTCTTTTATGATTCAGGTGTAACTCTATAGCCCAGACAGTATGCTCAGTGAAAATCTCTACAATGAAGGAAACATTCTGCTGCCCGCTATGGGAGTCTGTCCACCATGGAAGTCTGCCCACATGTATCTAGTGAACACTTGATATATGACTAGTGCCACGGAGGAACTGAATACATAATTTTATTTCATTTTTATTATGTATTTTGTATTTAAATAGATAGCTGGGGTTCGTGTTTTCCTCATTGGACAGCACAGAAAAAGATGGCGCCAACCTTTAGCAATATCATGAATTAAGCAAAATTATTTTTCACTCTCTGCAGCCTCTTTCCTGACATAGCACTTGCCACAGCTACAATTAAATAACTAATTATGCTTGCACTTTTCAACATTTGCATCTCCCCCAGGAACACCGACTGTTGTATGCAGCGGCTGTTTCTGTCATGTTCACAGTTGTATTTGAACACTTAGCATGGGGCCTTGCCCAAAGCAAGGCTCCAAGGCATTTGTCGAATGAAAGAATAAACTGGGCGCCACTGAATCATATTCTCCTCAGGCTAGAATTTCCCAGGGCCATTACTGCTCACTTCCAGAAAAATCTCATTTTCCAACTTCTTAATTCTGGCAAGGAATGGTCACCTCACCCAAAACTTAGCTCATCCTTTTCTAATTCATTACCCTTTAACTTTCATTCAGGTCCTTTGTGACAAGAGATTCTGGACAAAATTATAAAGGGACTGACCATCATACTAATTTATAATATTAAGGTCAGGTGGAATATTAGTAGGTAAACCTGGGAAAGGCAGGAGTCAGTAGAGTAAAAATGGGTATATTTGGTGGGACACAAGTGAGTGGATTCTAATTACACCACCAAGGAGACTGTCCTATCTGCCCACACTCAGAGCAAGTCATGGTCAAAGGCACCTGTGTTTCACATAAAACACATCCTAATTAAATTATACTTTTTAGTCAATGATCAAGGCAAAATTATGAGTTTTAATTTTCTTTTCCTGGTGGGTTTTATATAAGAAAACCCAAACTTTAGCCTTCAGTCTCTCTCCTCCTGGGGCACCATATTAGTGTGCCAGGGTTGTTAAAAGCAAAGTGTCACTGATGTGCTTAGGCAACAGAAATGTATTTTCTCACAATTCTTTTTTTTTTTTTTTTTGCAGTCATACATGTACCTAGGGAATTGTTGTCCATCTCATTCCACCATCTTTCTTGTGCCCATGTCTCCTTTCCTCCCCTTTGGCCAGAGTTCCTATATTCTTCCCATGTCCCCTCTCCCATTATGGATCAGCATCCACTTATCAGAGAGAACATGCAGCCTTTGGTTTTTTGGGATTGGCTTACTTTGCTTAGCATGATGTTCTCCAACTCCACCCATTTACCTGCAAATGCCATAATTTTATGATCTTTTAATGCTGAGTAATATTCCATTGTGTGCATATACCACAGTTTCTTTGTCCATTCATCTATTGAAGGGTATTGTTTCACAATTCTAAAGGCTAGAAGTCTCCTGTCAAGGTGTTAAGTGGGGTTGATTTCTTCTGAGGCTTCTCTCCTCAACTTGTAAATGTCCCCTTCTTGCTGTGCCCTCACATGGTCTGTCCTCTGTGTGCACACATCCCTAGTGCTCTTATATGGTCACAGTCTGAGATACTAAAAGTTAAGACTCCGATATATGAATGTTCAGGAGTGGTGGGGGTCACCATCCAGCCCATGACAGTCAGCGATCTGTCTCAAGTTAACTTATTATGTATATTCAACCATACCAGATACCTCTGTGTTTAGAGTTTTGGGAATAATTTGCCTATTGAACTGTGAATAACAAATCCTTCCTGCCATCTGGAAATGGGCATTGATCCCTCCAAGTTTATATATTTGTAAATTCAGGAGATTAATTATTATTATAAAGAATAATATTTATATAATAACATAAAGAATAATATTAATTATTATTATAAAGAATAAAGAATAACTGTACCATTGCTAATGTGATTTTATTCCTGGAATAGCTATGGGACAGGTGGTGTAGTCCTGCTATGCTATACACAAGGACCCCAGGTCCAGGCTGCCATTGCTTCAATCCTGACCCTCACCGTCATTAGCTAGTTGACCTTGTTAAAGGTTAGCTACCACCTACCTTTCTGTCCCTCAGTTTTTTCATGTATAAAACAGAAATATTAATAGGATGTGCATCACATGGTTGCTTTTAGAATTGATTTATTAAGTATGAAGCACTTGAAACATCATCTACAAAGAGTGAGTACTTGATTAGTATAAGCTATTATTATTTGTTATAGTTGAAGTAATTCTACATTAAAAATATATTCCAAAAGAAAATCAAATGCATCAGTTCCAGTCAGAGATAACCTTGATCCCAGTGTTATGTTAAATATTCTGATAGCCCCTAAAATGTCTCATCTTTTTCTGGTGTGTTCAAGGTTTTTTTCCCAAGTTATTCTAAGTTATTGGATAAAAATAATGATGATCTCAAAATGAAATGATTATTATAAAAGTATAACTGAGTATGAAGAGAGAAGTTTTGCTAGTTTGGGACTTAAATGCCTTCTAGGAAAAGGAGTATTTTCTCAAATCATTTTCATATATTTATAGCATGAAGTATATGGTGAACTTTATTTAAAGAGTGACATTGATGAAGATAGTAATAATTCACAAAGAGAGGAAGGAACTAACTCAAAGATAAATGTTACACAGATTTTCAAAAAAAATTATATAAAAAACTCTTAAGTTTCAATCACTTGTATTGTTAATGATATCCAAAGCATACTGGAAAAGACAAAAAGCCTGAAGAGAATGAAAAGTGTCTTTTCCTGATCCTTTTATGAGCAACTAAAGTAATAGTGTCTAAAATCTTATTGCACTCGGACAATTTTTAATATTTTATAGGTTTATTCATCTAAGTCAATTCAATAAACATGTCAAGCACATAATATGTGCCCCTTCTATTGCAATAAAAAAATTAAATGTGGGCACTATAATTTTAAAATGTAGAATGGGGCCACCAAAAAACTTCATATAATGTGTGCTCAGAATATCTGTGTATGTGTCCACACACGAGCCTGGACACTGCATGAACTGCAGAAAATGGAAGGAACCAAAGCCCTGATCTAGAAACCTGTGCAACTCTATAAGATAATCCTCAGAACAGTCAAAAGATGGCCACCAAGAGGAAAACAAAACAACGGTGAGCTTTGGGCCTGCTAACAGCATAAGCTAAAACCAAGGACCAGTCCGGTGTATATGGGAGCTTGCCTGTATTCTGCAAAGACAAAATACTCTGGTAGGAAAAGATGAGACTGAGTTAAACTGAGTTAAAGAGTAGAACAATGAAAATTAAAATCAGCAGAGGTTAAAAAAAAAAGGAGAAGAAGAATAAAATGTCAACCCCATGAGAAAAATGGAGCTGCCAAGAATTGCAGAAACACCCACCCATGGCACATAGGTATCAAAGTGGTGGATGTTAACAGGCTTGCCAGGCACAGTGGCACATACCTGTAATCCCAGCACTTTGGGAGGGTCAGACAGGAGAATCGTGAGTTCAAAGCCAGCCTCAGCAACAGCGAGGTGCTAAGCAACTCAGTGAGACCCTGTTTCTAAATAAGACACAAAAGAGGGCTGGGGATGTGGCTCAGTGGTCGAGTATCCCTGAGTTCATGACACTGGGCATCATGAGCATGGATGTTAAGAACAGACTCTGGAGTCACACAGGTCAAGGTTTGTATGCTCCTCCACTGCTTATGAGTTAGTTATGTTCTCTTGAACAAATACCATTGCTTCTGTAAGCCTCTCTATTCTTATCTAAAGCTCAGCATTGTAGTTAGGCACAGTCCCAGCTTGCACAAGCTGGATTTTAAATGAGAAAAAGACATAGG